>VXAD01002568.1:564906-579663 GCA_013399195.1 Dicrurus megarhynchus | reverse complement strand
GCAGGAGCACGGCGGGTGCCCGCCCGGCTCTGCTCAAGGCGGGAGCCGCTCACCTGGGAGCCGCAGCGGGGCCGGCGGGGAATCGTGCCCTCCGGTGGCCGCCGGCCGCACAGCCCGGCCCGGCCCCGCAGAGCCGCCCCGCGGCCCCAGCCCCGCCGGCGCAGCCGAGACACACCGCGCCCACCCACGCCGGGCCCAGGTAGGCAGGACGGATGACGAGAGATGCTTGTCAGCTTCTCCGCGTCCTTGGGTGTATGAGCTGCCGCGGTGATAGGAAGGAAAAGAGAGGTGAAAGAAGATGAGAAACGGGTCCCGCTCTCATACCCTTTTTATGTTCATTCTGCCTGCTTGCTGTTGCTGTGCAGAAATTTGTACCAGAGCACAGTGAGAGTTCTCAGCCTGTTTCCCAGTGTGCTTTCTACACAGAGCAAATTACAGCATAAACATCAGTGTGGAAAGTTACTAGGTGCTCCTCATTGCTCTTGAAGGGATATGGTCCTGACCAGGCTTTCACCTAGAATCCATAGGAATTAAAATACCTGGTCACAGAAACTAGTAGGGAAACTGCAGTTGGTTTCAGTGGTCTTGGAAACATAAAGATGAAACCTCTGAGGAAACACCCGACTGAATGCTTCGGCATCAGAAACACTCAGGCAGGCTGTCTCTAAGCATGCGTGTATGTAACACATTGCTCAAAGAATCACCAGCAGTGAGAGTTTTACCACAGCGAACAGCCTTTGTGAGCTAAATTACATGTGTATGTTCTTCCTGTATGGGGAATACAGAACAGCCTTATTGCAATCCAACTGTAATTGGTGTGTATGCACAATGTGTGTAACACATTGGTGATGGGCAACACTGTGGTTGTAACCATGAGATCTTGAGCACATTAGTTCTTAAACTTCTNCCCAGCCTGACGGGGCTCGGGCTGCCGCAGGAGCACGGCGGGTGCCCGCCCGGCTCTGCTCAAGGCGGGAGCCGCTCACCTGGGAGCCGCAGCGGGGCCGGCGGGGAATCGTGCCCTCCGGTGGCCGCCGGCCGCACAGCCCGGCCCGGCCCCGCAGAGCCGCCCCGCGGCCCCAGCCCCGCCGGCGCAGCCGAGACACACCGCGCCCACCCACGCCGGGCCCAGGTAGGCAGGACGGATGACGAGAGATGCTTGTCAGCTTCTCCGCGTCCTTGGGTGTATGAGCTGCCGCGGTGATAGGAAGGAAAAGAGAGGTGAAAGAAGATGAGAAACGGGTCCCGCTCTCATACCCTTTTTATGTTCATTCTGCCTGCTTGCTGTTGCTGTGCAGAAATTTGTACCAGAGCACAGTGAGAGTTCTCAGCCTGTTTCCCAGTGTGCTTTCTACACAGAGCAAATTACAGCATAAACATCAGTGTGGAAAGTTACTAGGTGCTCCTTATTGCTCTTGAAGGGATATGGTCCTGACCAGGCTTTCACCTAGAATCCATAGGAATTAAAATACCTGGTCACAGAAACTAGTAGGGAAACTGCAGTTGGTTTCAGTGGTCTTGGAAACATAAAGATGAAACCTCTGAGGAAACACCCGACTGAATGCTTCGGCATCAGAAACACTCAGGCAGGCTGTCTCTAAGCATGCGTGTATGTAACACATTGCTCAAAGAATCACCAGCAGTGAGAGTTTTACCACAGCGAACAGCCTTTGTGAGCTAAATTACATGTGTATGTTCTTCCTGTATGGGGAATACAGAACAGCCTTATTGCAATCCAACTGTAATTGGTGTGTATGCACAATGTGTGTAACACATTGGTGATGGGCAACACTGTGGTTGTAACCATGAGATCTTGAGCACATTAGTTCTTAAACTTCTGCACTGATCTATAAACAGGCAGACAAAATCAGGCCTTTCATTCATTCTTAGAAATCAAGGAAAGAAGCGACGTTCTGACCTACTCCCCTCAAAAGCTTTGATGTTTCTGCCTGGCTAAGGCAGATACTGCTTGTCCCGTCCTGCGAGTGTCTCAACATGGGTGCCCACAGTTAATGGGGCTACAGAAGGGCTGGAATAAAGCTAGGGGCATCCTTTACAGCTATTTCCCTGTGATCAACCATGACCATCAATCACAGACCAACTTACTCTTCATTTCTTCCTCCCAGGAGTTTGTCATTTATTTAGCTCTGTGTGCACAGCCATACCTGTAATCTACATGGTTGTTTTACCAGCGTTATAACTTACTGCACAGGTGACAAAATGCTGGAGTGCTCTGGGTCCTGCCAGTGCTCCATGTAAGAGCTCATTCCACAACACATATTTTCCTGAGCTGAGGCTCAGGGAAGCTTGCAGGAATGGACCTGGAAGTATCTCTAGAAAGGCCCTGGATCTGTTTGCAGTTTTGCTTGCTACCACCAAAGAGTGAAACAGGGTTGAGATTCTGCACAAGGAGCCAGGAGAGTTCTTACCCAAGCCATGCCTATGCATAGAGGAAAACAGGACATGGCATCCTTTATCCCATGCTCTAGAGTGGTCTGCAGGACTACCTTAGAGGCTTAGTGGAGGTTCAAAATAGATGTCTTAATACTGCATAACTAAAACACAATTATTATTTACATGTGAAAAAGAAAAGGCTCCACCTCAATCCCCATCAGAACTGCAGTTTTCAAAATAAACCAGAATTTAATTGATTTTCTTTAATCACTGCACAGACTTCGTCCCCCTTCCCTCCTGACATATATATGTATTCACACTGCAAAAGATCAACAGTACGTGCATGCACACACAAACACATTCTCACATATAAACACACCAGTATGACTTTCTCTCGCACACAGACCCCCAGACATGACTCTGACACATCCACCCTCCTCCAGACACAACTCCACACACCCCAGCACTAGGCAGGGTTGCTGCCTATCAGCAGGCCTGGGGAATCCAGGCAGGCTCCCACACCCAGCCCAGTGCAAGTCCCCCAGGACAGATCGTTGCCACCACAGCTCATCTGACCCCTGCACTCCTGTGTGGGTATTGGCAGTAACATCATGGGTTTAGCTGACTTTTGCTCCTGAGCCCATAATTTGTGAGTCAGAGATAAAACAAAAGCCAAAATGAAAATGATGGGGGGCTTTTGTGCAGTCCTGGTTCATACAGCAGTGTGCAGGTCCCAGACAGCACCACATGGGTCCTGCTAAACACTGCGGGTTGTTTTTGCTACAGTTTACATAAAGAGTAGCTGACACTAAGCCCAGCTATCTACTGCGGTCAACCCCACTCTTCTCTCCTCAACTCCCTCCCTACATTTCTCCATGTTTTCCATTTTTACAAACGATGTAATACTCTTTCTCCACCTGTCCTTGACTCCTCTGCACACCCTGCTCTACATACCGTTTTCCTGGCCCATGACAAGCAGGCAATGTCCTGCATCCCATTCAAAGTTCAGGTGACCCAGAAAAGTTGTGTCTCCCGCCAAATCATCTCAGGAGGTGCTGCCCCTCCCTCCTTTCAGGCAGCATCCTGTTCCCAGCAAGGTAATAGCTATCCAGGTTTGGGTTTGTGATTTGATGTTTTTTTCCATAACAAGAATGGTANCCTAGAGCCACCTACAGATGCTCAGCACTACTGTTTCCAACATTTTTTCTGTAATGACACTGCTCGACGCCCCAGAGGAGCAGTGAGGCTCTGGGTACAGATAAAATTATTGGTGAGAGGGAGCTGGAAGGAGAGTCAGCTCTTCTTACCTTGGGATCAGCAGCTGCTGCCAACACAAGGGAACCCCCGAAGGTCTCTGGACAAGCTATGGTGTTAAGACGAGTGGAGAGGCTACTCATCTTCATTCTGTCTGTGGTCGCAGAAGACACATCAGGAACAAGCCAAAAGCCAAGGAAGCTGTGCAGGCTCACTGAGGGTCTGTGTACCAGCGCGCCTTCTCTTGCCTTCTAAGGCGGCCCCTGTTTCCTCCCCGGTCCTGTTTCCAGCTGTTTCCCAAAAGAGAAGGTTTAGGGGAAAACTACTATGTGCTTGCATCGCGGGATGGAAGACCCGAGGAGGAGAGCTGGCCGAGAGGGGCATCGAGAGGAGAAGCGTCGGAACAGCTCCGGCGGGTGCCCGACGGGCGCTGCGGCGGGGCCGGGGCCAGCGGCCGTGGCGAGCCGGCTGCCCCTCGGCCGTGGCCGCGCAGGGTCCCGGCCCCTGGCAGCTCCCAGGATGAGACCCCTCTGCCCGGAGGAAAAGGAGTCAGTCCCCAGGCAGAGGGGAGAGACGACTCTCTTCCCCGGAGAAGATGACAGCGCTCTTCCACATGCCTTGTCTTACTTCGTGCTTGGGATTTATCGCTCCCCTGTTATTCCGTTCGCCCTGTCCGCCCTCACACCTGGAACAAGCCGGGGAGCCACTGCGTTGCCGGCGCTGCCCGCTCTGCCCCGCACCCGGCGGTGCCCATCCAGGCGGTGGCTGGCAGGCCGGCAGCGGAGGAGCGCGGTCTCCACGCAGGGAGCAGAGAGAGCTTCGCCCCGTTTACTGATGGATGGCAATTTCTAGCTTTCCCTCCCAGGCGTTCCCCGTTTGAATCTGAGCTGTTGTTAAAAAGACACACCACCTGCTCTGTGCTGCCAGCGAGCGGGGAAGGAGGCACAAAGGCGGGGGATGGGAAGAAACAGCTTTGGCTGCAAACATAGAAGAGAAATTGAAATAAATAATCTCTTTTCCCAGGAAGTGCAGGACTCGGGCTCCTGGTGGGAGGACGGACTGAAGTGAGTGATCAGCACACACAGAGTGTGGGCAAAGAGGGTCTGTACACCCTTCCGTCTCCCGGTGTGCCAGGTTGGAGACGCCGATCCTCCCGGGTTTCTCTTAAGACGAGATAAGGGACTGGTGCTTATGCATGTACGAAGCCAGTGCTTGGTTTCCCCGCTGCTTCCACCTCTGAAGATGGCTTTCTTCGAGCGCAGTCCTCCAGCCTGACAGGACGAGGCTGTGCCGCCACCCCTCCCCAGCCCAGAAATGTGCGAGTCCCTCGGCAAGTCAGACCGCGGGGGCGCTCAGTGATGGGAGCACGGCGTGTGCTAAAGCGGGACAAAATTAGGATGTGCCTGGATGCTGCCCCGCGGGTAATTTCCCTTTCCTCCTTTTCGCTGCAAGCCGTGCCCGCTGCGGCGAGGAAAGCCCGAGAGATGCGGGCTTCCCTCTGCCGCTCGGGGAGGTTGCCCCCAGCACAGCACTAAGCGGCCCGCTGACCCCTCCGCAGCAGCGCACGGGGTGCTGGGCACCCCCATAACCTCCCGGCCCGGCCCCTCAGCACCACCCCAAAGCCGAGCGCGAACCGAAGGAGTTTGAGAGAGAAACCACGGAGAGGGAAACGGAGAAAGAGGCTGGGGTAAGGATGTATGTGTGTGAGGGGGGGAGACCAGATCACTTGTGAATGGCTTGAAAAAAATAATTGGGGGAGGGCGTGGAGGGGGGGAAGCGGAAACTTTCCTATAAAACTCAGCAAAAGTCCCTCCTCTCCACGTCAGGCCAATGACACTGCTGCCCCCAAACTTTCCGCCAGCAGGAGCTATAAGAACCTCCAAGTCTTCAACTTTCTCCCAATCCCAGACACCTCGAAGGGGCTCCAAGGAGGGATCGGGAGGGATTTTTTTTTTTTTTGGTTGGCCTTTCTATTTTTTTCCTCTTGGATCCTGATGCCATCCCCCCTCCCCCCAAAGTGAGGTCCTCCCTCCTTCCTNTCATGGCCAACGTGCGGGAGCGGCAGCGCACGCAGTCGCTGAACGAAGCCTTCGCCGCCCTGCGGAAGATCATCCCCACGCTACCCTCGGACAAGCTGAGCAAGATCCAGACCCTCAAGCTGGCGGCCAGGTACATCGACTTCCTCTACCAGGTCTTACAGAGCGACGAGCTGGACTCCAAGATGGCAAGCTGCAGCTATGTGGCCCACGAGCGACTCAGCTACGCCTTCTCGGTGTGGAGAATGGAGGGCGCCTGGTCCATGTCCGCATCCCACTAGCAGGCGGCGTCCCCCACCCGCATCCCCCCGGCAGGAGCCCTAGGTAAGGCAGGGACCCCGAAACCGGCGGGAAAAAAGCGGGGAGGGAGGCGAGAGGCCGCCGGCTGCGCCGTGAGCGGGGCACGCGTGGCCGTGGGGCGAGAGGGCCCGCACCCCGCCTGGAGGGGCTTGGCCTCCGGGAGCAGCCGGAGAGCGGGGCGGCTGGAGGTGCCTCCCCCATCCCGGAGCGTCCCTCCTCCTGCACGGCCCAAGGTGCGACCCGGGCCCGCGGGGCCCACGCGTGGCCGGGCGCTGCCGGCGGGGTGGGCTCGGGCGGGAGGCGGCGGCCGTGCGGGTGTGCCCCAGCCAGATGGGGCCGGCCTGAGATCACTTTTTCACCAAACGCTGGGGAGCCAGCAGGGCTGCTGGGATGGCTCCTGCTGCCGCCGCTGCTGCTGCCGCTGCTGCTGCTGCTGCTCGTATTTTGAAGCGAATCCATGTCCTCCCGTTGTGCTGCCCGATGAGCGTTTCTTACCGCCCCAGCAGTCCCTTTCCTCGGCTCTGACACCGCGGACCGCAGGGCTGGGGTGTCACACGGTCACCGCACCGCCCGCACGGCGAGCTCTCCCTTCTCCATTCCTGCCCGATACGTGTAATTCCAGAGACAGAGAGGTGTAGGTAGATGTTTGTGTATCTTTCGTCTCAGTAACGAGTTTTCCGCCCTTTCTGGGTTTTTGCAGATGACATTGTTCCCACAGAAGGCGAAAATGGACAATCTAGAGACTCTGAAGTTGGATACGATTTTTTATGATCTTGTCTAACAAAAAATGTACCAAGGATTTCTTGGAAATTAGAAGAGTAATATCCAAATTCAAAGCAGGGCGTGGGGAGCACTTAAGGAAAGAGAAAAAGAGAAGGGCTTTGGACAGTGACTACCCTTTGGGCGTCGGTACAATCCACACATCTCTGCATTCTGATAGAAGTCTGAATCGTTCGATTTTTTTTTTTTTAATTTTGACGACGAATGTTGGAATTGAACTTTTTTTTTAATTTGCCCTTTTTTTGCATGCATGCATTCCCAAGAGGTCGTGCCTATGAGCCACTGATGAAAGGAAATACATTATTGTGGACTTTCTTCATTCTTGAATGAAACCAAGCAGCCAACCAAAAATATCCCTGTAGAGATGAAAAACTTTTTTTTTTTTTAGGGGGGAATAAGCTGGGCTCAAGCTGTTATATACCCGGTTCCTAACTTTTTTATTATTATTATTTTTCCTCTGAGAAAAAAAATAAACATTTTATTTATTTATTGATGACCCATGTTAAAATGCAAATAGATCCGGTGTCTAAATGCATTCCTATTTTTATGATTGTTTTGTAAATATCATTGTATATTATTTTTCTGCAATAAATAAATATGATTGAAATTTTAATAACCTTAAAGTTTGGTCTCTCTGAGAACTCAGGGTTAGAACTGTAGATAAATACCTGCTTGTTGAGCTGTAAAGACACCCAAGAGAGAGGGGGCACTAGTATAAACAAACCAGGCGAAAAACGCAAATAAACTAGCTACTGACAGACACAGGCACGTTATTTATTGAGACAGCTTTATTATTCTGTGCTGAAGCTCACTGCATCTGCAGAGGAAAGTATTGTCTCTTCTCTCTTTCTCTCCCTTTCCCCCTTTAATCTTCACGCCAGGCACGGCAGAGTTGTGCGGGGAGCGGAGTTTTCGCAGCAGAGCTCTACCCCCGCCTTTGTGTTTTGCCCCCAGATGTGAGGCTGGAGAGGGGTCCGTTCCCCAGCCCCTGGCGCAGGTACTTTTGCTGATATCCCTGAGGAAGAGGCATCGGTTTTAAACAGGGATTCGTCCATCCAAAGGCAAAGCAAAAGAAAGTGCGATTGAAATAGGGAAGTGTCTAGCGAGTGGGGTTTTCCGGTGGAAGTGATGTTTGACTGCTCTGCTCTCTAGGGTTTTACATAATATATATACTAGCGATCACCTTTTCGTTGTGCAAAGCACAGAGGGATACTCTAACCCGCCCTCTTCTCCTTTTCTACGTGTAGGGTGCATGTTGCCCCTCTTCTTCTCACCATGCCCTCCGCGGGGTCCCAGTATGCAGCGAGAACCCAGTTGCAAAAGAGAGGGAACCTCCAGATCTGAGGGATCGGAAGGAAGGTGAAAGGGAAGTAGTAAAAAAAATCCCAGAAAATAAAACAACCCAAACCAAACCTCAACCCTTATAACCGGACAGCTGATTGGGTCTCCGCTGTCGCTTGCTTATCTCCCAGCGCTTGGCAGCCGGGCAGTGAGCGGGGAGAGGCACCTCCTGCCCCTCCGCGGCCGCGAAGGGTGTGCGGGGACCACTGCCGCCCTGGGAGCTGAGCTGTATGCTCCGCGGAGACAGGGACTCTGCCGCCGGAGTTCGGCCAGTGCCTAGGGTAAATAGGATGGGGTGCTTTTTCAAGACAGAGCCTGTTTGCATAGCCCATGTTGAGTTGACTTTATTGCCTGTTTTTGTTTCCATATCCACATATTGCCGTCTATTACCCACATAACAGTATTATGAATTCAATATCAGTCGTATTTTAAACCAGTGCGCAATGTTTACAGTAGAGAGGCCACAGCGCTTGTTTGAGCTGCCGGATTAGCGAGGACTTGAAAATTAGATGAGGGCCCTGGTGGTCGCAGCTTTCAATGATGGAGAGGAGGGGAAGCCGCTGCGAGATCTCGAAGGGTCGCTGCCTTTCCCCGGCACCCTGGCACCCGCAGCTGCCCTCTCAGTGACTCCGAACCCCCGGCTCCGATGAGATCAGCTGCCGAGGAGCAGGTAATATCTGCCCGCGTTACCTCGGCTGCAGCGAAAGCGAGAGGCACGGGGAGCCGGCGCAGCTTTGGCAATGGGGCTAAGGGGACTTGGGAGGTTATAGAAGGTTTCGGTTGTTCCTTTTGGGGGAGAAATCACGCCGGCGAAAGGTGGGGAAAACTCCTCACGTTTAGGGAGAAAACAGGTTCCGGGAATAAAAAAAACAACCAACCAGACGAGCTGCTCGGTGCTGAGGAGAAGGCGTGTTTCGTGGAAGGGGATTCCTGCGAAATGTGAATGAGGAATCAAGCGCACTTTAAAAGCCACGAATCAAACTGTGCTCGGCCTTAGAAATCGGGAGCGGCCCCGCTTGATGGACTTAAACCTGACTGGCTCTGCTGCAACCAGCAAGAGACCTCTGGCCCAGCCGGTGCAACATCTTTCCGGCAAGCTGAACACCCGAGTGAGAAAAATCCCCAATTCCTATTCTTGGGGTTCATGCCACTGGCAGGTCTTTCCGTCTCACTTCTGTGTCCCTACGAACAAGTCCCTGCTGGCGCCGCAGCATTCCCGGGCAGCAGGCACTCCGCCGGTGCTCTTTACCGGCTGACAACCGCTACCTCTGCCTCATTAAAAAAAAATCACAAAAAAAGATATAAACCTGTTTTTAAAATACAAACGTACACTTTCCGCGGCTGAAATTGGGGACTGCAGATGCCTAGTGCTCCTAAGGCTAGAGCCAAAAGCGATTAAGTCAGCGTCAGGCTTACTGAAGGAAAAAAGAAATAATATGTATATTAATTTGCCTTCTGGGAATTTTAAACACTCCTGCAATCGGAAAATTAACTCTGCCTTTGGAAATCCTGATTGATTTCGCTTTTTTCTCTCCGAGGCAACAATCCGTCCCGTTTATTCGCAGACTAAGAGGTCCGGGCCCGTGCAGCCGCCCCGTGGCATCGCCGCGGNCGCTCCCATGATGTCAGGCGGTTTTCCCTGCATCTGTAATTTTAAGAAAAACAAACAAACGCGCCGTGGGGATGTGGGGGGAAACGGAGGGAGAGGGCGGGAGCACAAAAGTCACGGAAAAGCGCAGGGAAAGAGGGGCTCACCTGCGGCGCCGCCAGCTCGGGCACCTGCCGCCCGGGGCGACTCCCGGGAGCGACTCCCGGGAGCGACTCCCGGGAAGGGGCTCAGCTGCCGGCGCCGGTGCTCCCCCAGCCGCTCTCGGTGGCTGCGTCCGCCCGGTTCACACGTCTCTCCTTCACCTGCCCGCTCCGGCAGGCAGCAGACCCGCCGGGACAGCGAGAGCGCTCCCGCCATAAATTAGCATGCTTGGGAAGCGGGTGGTGGTGGTGGTGACGGCAAGTCCAATCCACCCCGTAAAGGGATCTGGGAGGCTAAAGCAAAAGAAAAAAAAGAGGCGCACACATCCACATCCCATCAGGACTTATTTTATTTGCTGCACACATAACCTGCCCGCAGTAAACATGGCACAGGATGTATTTTACATTAACTTCTGCACCAGCTTCTTTGGACTTCAGTCCACTTAATGTTCTTGGCAAATCAAAGCACGTGTCCTTTGAAGAAGGTGTGTAATTGGAGTTTAAGGCATGTATGGAATTCCCAGATGTCTATAAAGTAAGAAGGAGCATTTGGCAGGTCACTTGAAGGTGGAGCAGGTTAAAATCACTTGTAGAAAAGTCCCCCTTTTCTTTTTTAAAAGCAAACAAGCCAGCCATTTATAAGGACCGAGTGATCGACATTGCGGGAGGCTTAGAACGGTTTTACAGAGCAAGAACAATAAAGCTGCGGAAACTTAAGGATGATGGTAACACCCGTTTAAAAATCCGAAATAAAACGCAAAACAAAACTAAATATTCAGATTGGCGAAAAAGCTGTCCATTCTCTTAGTAATTGCCTGTCTCCTTCTCCCGCTCAGGAACACTCACACTTTTTTTATTTACGTAGTCGTTTTGTCTTGGTTAGCCGACACTTCCCCACTCTTTTTATAAAGAGGTGGCATTAAATTTGCAGAAACGTTAAAAAAAATCCCTTGTTCACTGTATGGACACGGGCAAGAAAAGAAGTGTTTTACTCCAAAATAATTCAGATGAACCACGCTGGGATAAAGACGGCTACAAAGGTAACAGCAGCAATTAATAATAGCAGAAATAATAACGGAATAGGTTTGGTACAATTAGACGCTGGTCATTTGACTTTGGGAGCATTATCAGCGTTCGTGCAAAGTATTAGCCCGAGCAGGACTGTGGGTTTGCTTGGAGGGGGGGACCGCAAATCCTGTTTGCTGGGCTGCAGAAATCCCACAGCGAAATATTGTGGCGGGAAACAGACACGCTCTGCCCTCCTAATGCGGAGAAATCTGGAGGTGGGAGGGGGCGAGAGAGGGCAGGATGCTCTTGGGAAGGGTCGGGGTCGCCTCCTCATGTTTAGGGTTACTTTGTTCTGTTCGGGACGAGGCAGAGTCATTAAACAAGCAGTCAAGAAAGGAGCAATACACACGGCTGCAGCCTTGGAGGAAAGGAGACCTTCAGAGGGGAAGGGATTTTGACATGTGAAAAGTTAAGCAGGTACCTGAAGGAGGTTTATTTTGACCAGATGTTCGAGCTTTTATGAAAATGTCACGTGAAGTGAACAGATGTACAACTTGCAAATGGAGCCCCGCCTTGTAAACACTGGGAAGAGAGAGGCTCACAGATATTCAACCATAAATCGTGCCTGCCTTTTTCTATATGTGTGTCTTTGCACACACATATATATTCAGTATGCAGGTTCTACTTAAACAGCTTTTTATTTGTTTGTTTGTGAAAAAGAAAAAGCAGCTATTCTGTCCAAGTTTGCTATGCTCTTCCAGTGCACCTAGCTAGTTACATTCCCTTCCTTCCTTCCTTCCGTCTTTCCTGTTTCTCTTTCTTTTTATCTTTCTCTGTCTCCCCCTACATCTCCTTCCTTTCTTCCTTTCTTTCTTTCTCTTTCTCTCTTCTTTCTTTCTTTCTTTCTTTCTTTCTTTCTTTCTTTCTTTCTTTCTTTCTTTCTTTCTTTTCTCTCTTTCTTTCTTTCTTTCTTTTCTTTCTTTCCTTCCTTCCTTCCTTCCTTCCTTCCTTCCTTCCTTCCTTCCTTCCTTTTTCTTTCTCTTTTTCTCACTTTCTCTCTTTCTTTCTTTTCTCATTCTTTCTTTCCTGCTGGTTGACCCCGTCCTTTAGTCTCGGGTCCGTTTGATCCCAAGGAAAGTATCGGATCTCTCCTGGGAGGAGAAACTGAAACTAATCAATTGCCTTTTATTTGAAGGTGAGTAGGAGCTGCTAAGCACGGAGGAGAGCCTGGGCTGGCAGCCCCTAGCGCTTCGGGCGTGGCGAAGGCGGGCGGCTCTGCCCGGCTCTGCCCGGCTCTGCCGGCGCTCCCGGCCCCGGGGAGCGGGGTCCGCGGGCGAGGGACCCCCTGCCCTGCCCTGCCCGGCCCGCCTCGGCGCGGGAGGGCGGCAGAGCCACTGCTCTGCAGAAATGAAAATCTGTCCTCCGTTTGAGCAAGGCGCAGCCAGTCCCTCCGTAGATGCCAGCCCTGCGTTGAGGGGTGGGTTTTATTCCTTTTGTACGGTTATTGCTGTTTTCCAGAAGGTCCTCTGGTATTTGAATGTAAAATCTATGTTAGACCCCGACGCCCGCGGTTATGAGCGCGGCGGCAGGCTGGCAGGTGGTGCGGCAGAAGGTGCTCCCTCTGCCAGCCCTCTGGCCAGCGGGGCAGGAATGGCCAAGGGAAAGATCCCCCCTGGAGCCAGAGGCAGGCCGAGGACTCTCGGACTCTTGCTAACACCTGCCTGCGTTTCGCTCACAGACCATTTAGACGAGCTGTAGATATGCCTTGCTTATTTCTGCACATCTATTTCTACAAGTGGATTTAATACATTAATTTTGAACCGCGGTGGAAGATTTTATATTAGGTACCTCTATTAAATAATAGACGAGTTTTCACTGAATTTTGCTAGACATAAATTAATTCAGTCATTTTTTTTTCTTTTTATGCAAATGTTTTCAAAGGCAAAAAGGTTGACATCAAGCATGTTAATTTTTAGAATGACAATACAGGAGTATATAACGCAGATAAATAGACTGAGGTGCTATCTGTAATGGATTGCATCAGTCTAAAAATCCCTGGGGATTCTTAATCTAGATTTATTGCCTTTGAGTCCCAATCAGATGATCTTGTAAAAACGCTTAGAGTTTTTTTTAATAAAGGAGCCTTTTTATTTAAAGGAGTGAAATCCTTCTTCTTTCCCTTCCTTTCTTATCCATTAATGCTATAATGATGGACTCAGGGTACTCAGCTGACATCACGATTTTCAGCAAATGCCAGTTTGTATTGTATTTTTTAATGCAGTTTTGAAAACAAAGGGAAAATGGCTTTCACATTTGTGTCAGATTTTGAAAAGTTGTAGGTCTTTTCTTTGCATGTGAAAATGTACAAATTCTGGACACATCCACAAACGCACACACACAGACACACAGACACACACACACACACTCCCTTCTGAACCATAGAGCTATCAAACATATTTAGTGACTGAGTGAGATGCTGTCTACAAAGGGGTTGTTGATGTAAGAGCCAAATTAGTGTTAATTTCAAACAGGTGGCTAATTTCTCCACAGAACCTCAGCACTTTCAAAGTGCTTTGCCATGCTTCATATTTAATTATTTGCAATGGAAAATATATCCATTTCCCTTAGAGAAAGATTAGCTAATTTATAAGGTTCTTTTTCTTTCTTTCTCTTTCTTTCTTTCTTTCTTTTTCATTCATTCTTTCTTTCATCTTTCTTTCTTTCTTTCTTTCTTCTTTCTTTCTCTCTTTCTCTCTTTCTCTCTTTCTCTCTTTCTCTCTTTNTCTTTTTCTCTCTTTCTCTCTTTCTGTCTTTCTCTCTTTCTCTCTCTCTCTTTTCCTTCCTTCCTTCCTTCCTTCCTTCCTTCCTTCCTTCCTTCCTTCCTTCCTTCCTCTCACTTTCTGTCTTTCTCCCTCTCTAAGCCTCCTGGAACACCTTTCAACTTCAAGGTTTTTACACCAATATAAACCAGATCCAGAACAGACTCCCTTCCCCCTTTCTCCCGGTCCTCAGATCTGAACTTAAAACATATATCATAGATCAGTTTTCATCCAGCGAATTTAGACATAGTTCCTCGACCTGTATTTTCAAAGAGATTCTGGGCTGGAGTCTGCAATATTTAATCCAGTCAGCTATTAAATGTCCTCCAGCTTGAATCAAGAATTTAAACAGGCATCTGTGCTGGGGGTAATGACAGTTAAAGCAGTTTGGGGTATAGTGTGTGTGGCAGAGAGGGGGGAAACAGACAGAAGGATAATGATTAAGTCTTTGATTTGGAAAATTCCTGAGTTTTAGGAGTTTTGTCAGAGTATTGGTGGGGGAGAACATGAAAGAAACCCCTTTGCTCAAAGGCATGGCTTTAATGGGGAGAAACAGTACTAATAATACGTGACAGTGCCTGACACTCGCCTTTCTTCTGCCTGCCCAGCAGTAACATGATACCTGCTTCCCTAGGGATGGCCAGGCCCGGGGTGGGCAGCCAGCCCCCGCAGGGGACCCAGCTCTGCTGGATGGGGTGCTCCAATGCAGGGAGGGTTTCCCCAGAGTCTGATCCCACCGAGAGGGATCCCCCAACATCTGTCCCCACCGGGTGGGCTTTCTTGAGGTCTGTGCCTGACGGGAGGGTTTCCCCAAGCACCCCACCAGGAGGGTTTTCCCCCTCTTCTCCTCTCCAAGGCCTCTTCTTCAGACCTTGGGATGGATGGGTTGGGGAATTTGACAGTATTTAAGACAGAAAAGTGTCTGTGTCTCTCCTTTATTTTCTTCCTTTCGTTTCCTTTCCTTTCGTTTCCTTTCGTTTCCTTTCGTTTCCTTTCGTTTCCTTTCGTTTCCTTTCCTTTCGTTTCCTTTCCTTTCGTTTCCTTTCGTTTCCTTTCGTTTCCTTTCGTTTCCTTTC
>VXAD01002568.1:242712-564876 GCA_013399195.1 Dicrurus megarhynchus | reverse complement strand
AAAGTGTCTGTGTCTCTCCTTTATTGCCTTTCCTTTCCTTTCCTTTCCTTTCCTTTCCTTTCCTTTCCTTTCCTTTCCTTTCCTTTCCTTTCCTTTCCTTTCCTTTCCTTTCCTTTCCTTTCCTTTCCTTTCCTTTCCTTTCCTTTCCTTTCCTCTACTATTGAGATGATGGCTATTTGAAAGATGGGGTTAAGGATTGGGTGGTTTCCTAAAGTTCTACAGGGCTCAGATCCAGAGAAGAGAAGAGAAGAGAAGAGAAGAGAAGAGAAGAGAAGAGAAGAGAAGAGAAGAGAAGAGAAGAGAAGAGAAGAGAAGAGAAGAGAAGAGAAGAGAAGAGAAGAGAAGAGAAGAGAAGAGAAGAGAAGAGGCTCTGCTTTTGACTTGATGAAGCACGTGTCAGATTCTGCAGTTCAGGCAATTAAAACTCAATTCTGATCAAAGGGCTTCATAAATCACCAGGAGAAGTGAACTGGGCAGAGACAGCTGTCTGTGTGAGCAAGCAGGGGGCAGCTTCTTATCCCCACCTTTCGGACACTGTCATCCTCTCACACTGCCTCCAAGGAGTCTCGCTGGGAGTGGATTTTTCCTGCTGTTTTATGGAGGCTTGTTTTATTTATGGAAGCATTTCATTAAGAAAAAAATATATGGAAGGAGTTCATGACCATTGGTGACTATCCCAGGAGAAGAGGTGCCACAGTATTTTCTTTTCTGATTAGAGGAAAAATGCTAGATGCTGAGGAAATAGTGACAAACAATATTTCCCGTATCCTTAGGTATAAAGCATGAGATGTCTAATTATCTGTGCTGGGTTCAGCCCTGGACAGTCCTGAGTGCAGAGCAGAGAGCTCATACCCAGGAGCTTCTGGCTCTGGTCTCAGCTGACTCCACTTCTAGAACCTGGGCAGTGAAAGGGAGAGGTGGAAGGGAAAAGGAGAAGGGGAAAGGATTTTTCATCTGAGAGCAGGCATGGCCTCTTCATTCTTGGAGCAGAGCACTGGAGCTGGGGAATTCATGCAGCCCAGTGTGTGCCAGCCTTTGTCTGTGAGCAGTCCTCAGGTGTCAAGGACACTCCTGCCATTCAACTCCCTACTAGTGCATCTTCCTATGTCAGATGTGGTGCATTGTAGGAGTTTACAGCCTGAAGGGCTGTTCTTTGATACTGGAATTTAGGGGTGAACATATAAGTGCCCTTAAGGCACTTGTCAAATTTGAGTGCTTTCTGGTGTGATTTATGGCAAGAGGCTTCTTTCTGACACTTCCAGATGCCAAACCTTTCACCTCGCAGAAAACGTGCTCGCAATAGCCAGGGTGAGTTTATGCCTGTTCTTTAAAACAGCTGTTCTGGGGTAATAAGGTGGCAGGCAAGCCCAGTAAGGAACCTTTTTATGAGATTTGCCCATGGTTCAAATGGTTTCTACAGTCTCCTTCCAGCATCCAGGCTATCCACTGACATGCAACACTGAACCTGTCCCATGCCTCCAGAGGAATGCAGGTCACCTTTTCTCTCACCACATCATTCCTTCAGATTCCCTTAATTTGCACTTCGACCAGCTTGCAAACCTTTCCCTGCCCTGTTTGTCATTTGACCAGCTGAATCGTCAAGAGACTCTGAAGCTCCTTTTAAAACAAGGCTTTTCAGAGATTTCTCTGAACAGAGGGCAAATATGGAGTGAGAATTTGAAACAGGAAAACAGGGGGCATTCATCTTCAGAGTCCGTAAATCACCATGAACTCTCCCAGGCTACTCCAACAGGCCTGGGATTCCCTTGCCGGAGATGAGTCACAGATAAATTACCCAAGGCCCGCAGAGAACAAAAGGATTGGCCAAAAGCTGTAAGGAGATGGGTGTTCCCCAAAAAGTAGTGGAAGCCTTGCAAACATATGCCTCTAGATGGATGGTGGAGTCTGATCTGCATTCCTGGTTCTCATGAACAGCAGGAAATAAAAACAAAAATAGATCAAAATTCACTGTGTGTTGACTTCTTCCCTGCATTTCTTGGCAGGTGGACTCAGATGTTTGATCTTACTAAGAGACAGTTTTCTATCTGAAATTGAAATAGCCCCTCCTCCAGAACTAAATGCATCAGCAAAAAAAATTAACATTGATCTTGGCTAGGACTAGGTGGGGAAAGAACTATCATCATGTTACAGTCAGCATTGCAACAACAGCTGTCATCTGATCACTTCCTCTATTGAATGTCAATATGGTCTAATAATAAGGCTGATTTTTTAAGATTCTTCATTGCTGTGATCAAATTATGCTGTATGGAATAAAAACAATGAGAGAAAGACAGAAAGTTAGAAAGTGAGAGGAAGGAAGGAAGGAAGGAAGGAAGGAAGGAAGGAAGGAAGGAAGGAAAGAGAGAAAAAGAAAGAGAGAAAAGAGAGAAAGAAAGGAAAGAGGAAAGAAAAGAAAGAAAGGAAAGGAAAGAAAGGAAGAAAGGAAGAGAGAAAGAGAGAGAAAGCAAGCAAGCAAGCAAGCAAGCTTTTAAGAATTTTTCCTGTATACAGAATTAGCTGTGTCTGGTGCACAGTTGTCAGCGTTTATCTGCAAATTCTTGTTGCCTATGTTAATGAGGTTAATGAGGAGAGGAAAATAGACCCCTCTGCTTGCATCCACATTATTTCAATTTACAAGTGTATCTACTTCCTCTGGATAATAAATGGATCAATCCACTTTTAAGTTTTTTTTTTGTGGACAACTGGTCCTCTTTCTTTGAATCCTAATCAGAACCTCTACAGAAAAGTTGATATACGTAAGGCTGACAGCTCTTTTAAAGAAAGGTACCTTGTTTCTCTCTCCTGTCCTCTGTTGGCCAACCACACCAAGACACTAGGATTGCCTTAGTCCTGCTGCATCCATATTTTCCATGGAGTGAAAAGAAGCTTCCCCAAACTTCAAATGTAGCAAATTTTTAGCATCTGAAAGGGTATTCATCTTTAGGAGCCAGGCCAAAAAGCCAATAAAAATTTAATTATTTCTGAAGCTTATGGGAGCACTTACAGCACCAATAACGTGTTACTGTATCTTGGCACTGGGAAAAAGCTCGACAACATATTTTCATATTTCCTGGTCAAGACAATGCCCCCACCAAAAGGCAACATAACCCCTTGAAACTGCAATTAACTCCACCAGTTTCTAAAACTAGCATATGGTGATCAAGGAGGTTATTACCTGCACATCACGTAATGATAGAGTGGTGTTAAAGATCCATGTACAGGGAAAAACACGGTGGTATTTTTGGTGGTTTGGGTTTTTTTGTTCTTTTGGGGGTTTTTTGGGGTTTTTTTTGTTTGTTTGGTTGGTTGGTTGGTTGGTTGGTTTTTTCTTTTTATGGCAAAAGAGAAAGAGAATATTTGTATTGATAAGTTTCTTGTTGTCTGTTATCTCCACTTGAATATGCAGCTATGAGAAGAGAGAAAAAAATCCCAAATACTTTTCTGAAGAAATGGAAGGGAAATTCTCAATTTTAAAGATAAAGATAGTTTGAATATATCAATCATTAGCAATGTTATGCAGAGGAACACTCCTTATACAGCCTTATCTAGCAGGATCAACTCTGGGAGTCCTTCAATTCAGTTCTTGGGGCAATGCCCCAGGCTACCACTGTGTTATTGTAGCATATCCCAAACTAACTTTTAGATAAAGGGAAATTCAGTCTGACACAGAGAGGAAACTGAAATGGAACACTCTGAGAAGGCCGTTCTATTACTGTCACACACGACTCCTAGCAAGACTTGACTTCAATCCAGATCTAGGTAGGGACAGTTTTAAACATGACATCACTGTTTCAGGTGTTGTATATCAGATTCTACTGAAATAAAGCCACACATCCATGCTGTCACTTCCAATATTTTAGTTATGGAGAATAAATACGTGAGGTATCTACTACTCTATAGGATACCTAAACCAATATACATTTAATTTACCTCCCATGTGTGTGTCTAAACCAAATGCAGTCCTATATTCAAATACCCAACTTTTGTTCATTTCCTTTGTTGGTCTCACCGACTTTGGTCACCAGTCAGTTTTCTCCAGAAAGATTTATTCCTGCCTTTATATGTGAAACAAATCTCTTCTCCTTCTGGTTTCCCTTTTTCCTTAAACTCAATGTGGAGCAGCTCATAAAGCAAAGTACTAAAAAAACCCAATTCTGAATCAGATCTAGATTTAGGTCAAATGAGGGTAAAAAATATACTTTGTTGGGTTTTTTTTTTAAATACACCACCTGCCTCTAGTATTCACAGGACCTGAGTAGCAGGTGTTTGAGTAGAGATGTCTATCTGGAAAGGACATTGGCTACTGCCTGGTTACTAATTGGTTATCAGCTTTCTGTTCCACAGATACTTATGCAGCTGGAGGCAGGGCAACTAGATGATTTTGGTTTTATAGGAGATTTGTTTGTCTCTTAGGTTAAAAAAATTAACTCCTTTTTTTCTCTGTATTTTTTTCCCATGTATTATTAATCTCTTCCTTTTCTCCACTCCAAATTAATGGTAGAATGTAGTTTAAAGGATTTATTTTTATTAATTTTTGACCTTTTACCTTATTCATGCACATTGCTGAGTAAAGCAGACATGCCAGATGTATGCCAGTTTATACCATTTATACAAGGTTGTGTATGTTTAGTGCCCTGTAATGGCAGAGAAAACAGTGACATCAGTCAGGAAAAAAAGAGATTTTTCAAAGTTGTGTCCTGTACTTCCTGCAGAATACAAGAAAGTTCTTGGAGATTAATAATACTTGCCCAGTTTACAGGAGGGCTTACTTCATTAACCCCTAAATATCTGAGTATATCAAATGGGAGATGTTACCTAAGTACAATATATTTTATTCCTTAGCTCAATATATAGCATTATACATTCCCTACTACTTAACTCCATATAATTACATCTCTATGGAATACATATACACTATTGGTTATAATCCCACTGGTGTAATATATGAACATGATTTAAACTAGGGAGTCTTAATAGATGTTCAAAGACCATGAAGAAGAGTGTGACTGCCATTCTAAATATTTGCCTTTTATTTCCAGTCATTACAGATATTATGTAAACTGGATACCTCTATATTGATATTACATTAGCAATTGTAAACATGTTGCCTTAAAATCTGCAATATTTAATCATATATTTTCTCCCAAGACAAAATAAAAGCTATTTCAGTCTTTTAAGGCTCTAGTAAGGTTACCTTCATTTGTATTGCTTGTAAATTAAATATAACCTAATGTTTCCAAGAAAATATGGACTTTTATGCCTAGATTTTTATGGGAGCCGTCAAGACGAATGCTATGCTTACTGGGTCAAGCATTGGCCCTTTTACTCACGGTGGGTAGCATTTCACTCTAAACAGTCCCATCAAAGCAAATGGAGCTGTTACTGAAGTAAGGGTTTACTCACTGTGAGTTGGGATCCCAGAGCTGCCAGTAGTAATTCTTGTTTAAGAAAGAGAGGTACTAATATCTGCAAAGAATAGTAGGCTTTTGAAAAAGAAGAACAGAATTCCAGTGTAACAGAAAAAAAGGGATTCACAAAGCAGAATGTGATTCGTTGAGTCAATTTTGTACCACACATTGTCAGTAATGTCTTCTTGTCATTGCATGACATGAATATTTTTATCCAAACCATGATGTAGCAAGACAGATTGTGACCTTTTAAACATTTTTCCAGCAAAAGAGGAATATGACCAGTTAGTTAGCAATATTGGAGCTAACTTAAATTAACTTTATGAAATTAACTTTAAATTAACTGTTAATCAATTTAGCAGTTTCTCTTGAGAAATCTTGAATAATTAATTGAAATGACATCTAAGTAACTTTCTAGCCTGGACATTTTGCAGCATCATCAAATACAGTGTTTGCCTTTTCCAGTGCAGACAGTAGATTTCCCAGCTGTATTAACAGAAGAATATCCCTCTCAAATGCTGTAGCTAAGAGATATGGCCTAGTGTTTATTTGAGACTTTAGACACTTTGTTTCTGTTTTAAACCTCTTCTTGTCATTGCCACTGTTAGGGCAAATCACAGCTGTATTGAGAAGAATCATAATCTCAAGGCAAGGTGTAGCTTTCTTCAACTTCTAATACACAGCATCTTTATTTCATTCAGCTCCAACTGAATGCATGGGAGAACAGTGCAAACAATCTCTTCCTCCATTCTGATATCTCCTTTAATTTATGGTAACACTTCCGGAGTGAGTAGCCTGCAAAGCTGCTCCTGAAGGTGTCATTGAACTAGCATTCCCTCCCACACTATTTCAGAAACGACACTGAAAATATCATCAGAAAGACAAGCAAATTAATTTCTGCTCCTACAGTTTGTGTCATCAGTGACCTTGCTCATGAGGCATGCAAACCCCTTCATCCAAGTTATTGATGCAGAAGTTCAGCAATACTGGGCCCAGTATTGAGCCTTGGGGGACACCACCAGTGACAGGCCTCCAGCAAGGCCCTGTGCCTCTGATTGCAACCCTCTGGGATCTGCCACTCAGCCAGTTCTCAAGACATGTCACTGTCCACTTATCTAGTCCACACTCCCTGTGAAGATGTTGGGAGAGGCAATGTCAAAAGCCTTGCTGAAATCGAGCTAGACAACATCCTCTGCTCTCCCCTCAATCCATCCAGGCAGTTGTTTCATTGTAGAGGGCAATCAGGTTGGACAAGCATGATTTACCTTTAGTGAGTTCATGCTGACTATCCTGATCACCTTCATGTCATCCATGTGGATAGAGATGTCCTCCAGAATGAGGAGCTCCTTCACCTTTCCAGGGATGGGGGTGAGGCTGTCTGGATGGTAGCTCCCTAGGTTCTCCTTCTTGCCCTTTCTTGAGATTGGGGTGATATTTGCTTTTTTCCCGTCCTCAGGTACCTCTTCTGATCTCCACGACCTTTCAAAGATGATTCTGAGTGGCCTTGCCATATGTCTGCCAGCATTCTCAGCACCCTGGATGCATCCCATCAGTGATGCAACCAGAGTTTTTAAATGGTGCTGAGAACAAAGCTAATGTGAACAATCCCCAGTATATCTGACTGTCAGTACTGTCAAAAGATCTTACTTCTTGAAAAAATAGTGTTTTCTCAGCACTTAATCTTCTTACCCAAATGTTCACAAGTGAGCAAACAGAAACTTTGCTATTCCCAGCTCTTCCCTGAGGCTATGGTGAATCAATGATAGTTTCTTTTCGTTGCACAAGCCTGGCTTAGAGACATGGGCAAGAGGCTTGCCAAGGCCACCTGCCCCAGGTCAGCCAGGCCTGGGGGACCTGCAGAGAAATGACCCGCTGGCTTTGTGTGGGGTGCACAGTAGGCATCAGGGGCACACCACTGCTGGAGCAGGGACTCCACAGGCCCAGGAGTCCTAATGCCTGTGTGGTCATCTGTCCCACAAGATCTGTAACTGGTTCTTTCAAGTCTTGCAGTCAAAACAGTTACCAGAGGAGGCTGGCCTGGGATAATGGATCTAGCTATTGTCCAGCTGCACAGATTGTGATTTCATAAGCTTAATAGATTTTATCTGAAAATATCAGTCAGATCTTCACAGTTTCTCTCCATTCAACTCTAGCAACAATTCTGCTTCAATTTCAGACATCAGCTCACCTCCCTTTCCCCTCCGTGGGAAAGGCTAAGGAAGAATAACCATTCACTAGTGAAAATAAAACATTATTTGATGCAATATTTCTTCATTGCTTGGCAGTTTGGGACCTCTCCTCACAAGCTGGGATAAATTTATTATTCAGCACTTCATTTTTAGGGGATGAATATATGAGAGTGGAGACATTGTTTCAAAGTGTTTGCTAACACAGCAGGCAAAAAGCATTTTGTACTGGTCTGCAGAGATGGTGGACACAGTCTGTATTTATTTGCTATTATGTTTTGTAAAGGTATTAATCATCAGCCTTGTATGAACTTCGTTTCTCTGCACATAACATCAAAAGGAAGGTTTAAAGCTCTATAACCTCTTCTCAAGAATGCTACTCTTGAGTATTTCTGTTTCTTGTTTTGCTTTGTGGTCACTAACCACAGGAGAAATTTGTCTTTTTTACATATGCTGGAAATAATTTACTGACTTTAGAAATATTAAACCACAAGAAACCCCCTACATTAAAGTAACATTAAGGGTCTGCCTAAAACCCACAAAAAGCCAGGAAAATGAGACTTTAAGCTGAAACTCTGATCTGATACTCCAACCTTAATTTACCTGATAGGGTATAGGTGTCTCCAGGGAGGGCAGTGGGAGACAAATCTTGGTTGCCTGGGTGCTCATATTATTCCCTTGTCTTTTCTCACCAGCTGAACACCACTATCAGTCAGCAAGAAGTACCTGACCAGGTGGAATCTATTGGCACATCTTTAGATTTCTAACAGGACAGACGATTATTGTTAAAAAGAAGGGGGAAAGCTCAAGGTCCATTCTCACGTGAGAAATTGCCAGCTTCACAAAAGATTTTTGTCACTACAGCCTAACTTGCATTGTGGACTTTGCTGACACAGGAAGCTGTGGAAGCAGACAGTATCAGTAGTTTCAAAAGAATTAGACAAACTCATGGAAAATGTGTTGGTAAACAGAAACCTAGTGAGTGGTCTACCTCTAAGATCTCTAATAGCAGCTGTGGATGCGGAAGATGTACAAGACATATATATGCCAGACTCACAGTTCTGTTTTCTCTGACATCAGAAGAGTGCTGACACAAAAGGGCTTTACTCATGTTATTATTTAACCTTCAAAAAAGGTAATAAATGACAATTCCATCCTTAATTCTAATTTATTCTTCTAATTTCCCTTGGGAAAGGCTTTTTCTTTTTGATAGTTCAAACCTCAGTCAGAATTATTGAGCAAGACTTTCTACAGCATTGCTCTGCCTCAGGAGCTGTGCCACAAGGAAAACAGTAAATGGTCTGTGCTCCTCTTCTTGTGCTGAAGAAACATTACCTTGCTCAATCTATATTTAGAACAGGGTACAGCACAGCCCCGTCCTGCTACGTACGTCAGCTTTTCTTCTCTACCAACAAGCAGAGGGGAGAGGCAGCAACAAAGCAGTGCTTTGCATCTTCATTCTTTGCCAGTCAGCCAGAGGAAAACAACCAATGGAGTGCTTGAGACAGCGGTTTCAGAGAAACAGCTTGTCTGGACCTGATGATAGAGTGCTGTTTATATTCCCTTTTTCCAGATTAAAACCACCAGTTCACTGGGTGGTTTAGATGAACTGGGTAGGTTCATCTAAAGATGGCCAGATGGTTTTGGAGGTCTTGAACAGGTACAGAACTGTAACCATCATTACTGTACTGCTAGCAGGGAGTAAGGTCTCAACTAGATAGAAAGCTTATTTTAAGAAATATGGATGTATCAAAGGAAATGTCACTGTGAACTGAGACCCACTACCTTCTTTACTAGGACCAGCAGAAGCTGTTAGATGACACATATATCTATCTAGGCCTATAATAGTTAAGTCAGGGGCAAATGTTGTGCTGCGAACACAGTCTGGGTCAGTAGAGTATTACAAGTAATATTCTACCTGTGACTTTATTTTCAGTGAAAGGTGATTCTGTTAATGAGGTGAAGTGTGGGAGAAACAGTAGAGCTGACAATTAGTAAAAAAAACTCCAGTATTTTACAACATTTCTCTTCTGTAGTATATTTGTCCTTATGCTTCAGACACTTGTCTGTGACAATAAAGTTCCAGGAAGCCTCATTACCATAACAGTGTAAATTTGCCAGGTGTTTGACAATAATTCCCAGGCTTGTGTCTGCAGACTGCAAATCTTCATGGAAGTCACCAAGTGTGAGAGGATTTAGTTGCTTAGATCAGTTGAGATTGGTGCATGGAATGTATCTGGGCTGGAAGAATTTATGCTATCAAATGCATTTTCTATGAAAGACATTACCTCTGTGCTCTCTCAGACAAGGGAGCTGCTCATTATTAGGCTTTAGGTATTCACCTTATTAATTTAAGGCTTATACATTTTGCCCCACACTGAAAATGAAGAGCATGGTCATACCAATGCTTTAATTTTTCCTCTTGGCATTGTCTTGCTGGTTTTTTTAAGGCTTTTAAGAGGCAATATTCTGAAATACTGTGCATGGAAACGATAAACTGCTGGTTGCAACTTTACTTTGAACAAGTTTTCCTGCAGAGTATCATATTTAAGTAAATTGCCATCAAGTACAACAAGCAATGCAATCATTCACATTCAAACAGAGCCTTTTGATCCTGTTCTACAATGCAATCAAGAATCACACGAGAATTCAAGTACGCACAGACCTCATTCATTGCTAATTAGGTGACAGAGAAAGGAGAATTAATTGTGGATGTCAACTAATTGGCTGGTGCATTAGCATACAGAAACTTGCACTGGTTATATGTAAAAACTGTGTATAATCGTAACAGGCTCATATGTTCACCGTGGTCTGCAAATGTATGGTTACTCGCAGCTGGAAGATTATTAATATTGTTTCATGTGGGTACACACACACTCCTGCTCCCCCCATTTTTCTCAGATCAGAAAAATTTTGGAGCTTTTTATCCACAAGGCACATTGAGGTCACCAATTGGGAATTGCTAACTGATGGCTTAATTGGGGAAATGTATAGACTCTGTTGAACTTCAGCCAATAATTTAGCAGATAGATTTATGAAGAACAACAGATGTGGAGGTGGAATCTCTGAAGGAGCACATGGTACGGGCAGAGAACTATCTCTGCCGCCATTTAAATTACAAGTGGAACAGAAATGTGACAAGGAGGTGAGAACTGATACTATCTGAAAATATCCCTTGGTTAAAAAAAAAAGTGCATATTGGAAAGTAAATCTTTCTCAGAGACAATATTCATCCTGAATTCACACAGACACAGGAGCACCCTGCAGTTACAACCTTAACCACTGCTAGTGCCATTCATTTTGAATAGCTTTGTACACTCCTCCATGAAATCCCTTCCTCAAGTGCTTTTTCTGAAATTTCTTGGAAGGTAATTCTCTCCTTCTTCCAAATCCAATCTTCAACTTGCCTTTTTCAAGTAGGGTTGCTGGAAATTGGCCACACAATGCTGTTTTTGTTAAAGTGCATTTGGAAATAACAGTTGTGTCTGATGTTCAAAGTAAATTCTTTGAGACTACGTGGTTCTATTTTACCTTCCCTTTACTTGACTTCTCCAGCAGGCTATGAATGAAATCCTGAACTAACGAGAGTCACTAACAGGACTCCCATCAACTCCCACTGCTGGGAGGAAATCTCTGGGTAAGACAGAACCAGTGCAGAGGACTGGGTGTATTATTAAAGTGGTAGAATGAGCTGATAAAAATGTTAGAAAGATCTGCTATGTCTCTTTCTCCAGCCTGCCTAGGAAAGGGTTCAGCATCCCAGATGTGAAGTATTGGGCTTCTGTCATTTTCAGAACTTAATTTTTCAAGTATCTAGGTTTCAAGTATCTAGGTAGTGCTGTTTCCCCAAAGGGTAACACTAGCTAGGGTAAAGCCTTGCATTCCCTGTAGAGCCAGCATTTAGTAGCCTGGATCTATACACAAGAAACTTGAAGAAATGAATGAGCTTTATTGACTTTCTTTGCTTTTTCCTGGTTTTGTTCCATTTATTTTTAGGAATGTTTTCTTGAAGATTTGTTTTGCATTGCTGTGGCTTATATGCTGCCACATTTTGACAATTAACCCTATTCTGAACCTCTGTAAGCATGCTGGATATCAAAGGAACCTGCTCAAATATACTTAATTTAGAACATATAGAAAATTCACCCTTTCAATAAAAAAAACAAAAACAGTTTACGAAAACATGAGAGTATTCATCCTAGTGGGCATTTGAATTCCTTGGCACTAGCACCAATACTTTAGAGTATCTACCATGCACTGAGGATGCTCTTCCTTAATTCCTCAAATAGAAGGAATATATTAAACCTAGCTCTGGTGAGTGGTTAAGGATCATGAACAGTTTTTCCCTGCAGCACCTTTCTTTTTGCAGTCTCAGTTCTAGCTTCAGAGGCAGATGGAAGCATAGAAAGAATGACTAAAATCCCCTTCAGATATAAGAAGCTACAATAGATGGCAGAAACAGAGGTTTGATGAGCAGGGCACCAGAACTCAAATGAGATGGAGTACACAGTGCATCCTAAATATCCACTGGAATAGCAGGTCTCCCTTCCCTTCCCTTCCCTTCCCTTCCCTTCCCTTCCCTTCCCTTCCCCACATAAAAAGGACAGGAATGTTGCCCCAGTAAGAAGTGGAGCATGGACCTTTCACACTTTGCATAACCTGATGAAGCAGAGAGTGAAAGACTAAAATCTCCCCCAAGCAAGGAATGCCCTTAGGAAGGAAAGAATGAGGGGCTGACAGCTATCAGCTGTCATAAATCCCCACTTCCTTCACTATTGAACCCTGGTATCCTCCATGTTTTCTCTCATACAGGCTTCACCCTTAATCTTACCTCCTGCACCCCAGGTTGCCACAAGTCCTCTTCAAGTGCAGTTTATCTTGCTCAGTCTACTGCAAATCTTCCTCTTTTTCATTCACCCTCTGAGTTTTTGCTTATTACTTGTTTTAGATTATTTTGCTATTGTAACTAATGCCTTCTTTTGTCCCAACCCTCACACAGTCAAACAGAAGGTGAACAGGTAGCAACCATAAGCACTGTGTGAACACAAGCAGACAACAGCTTGTAGCTTACTCAGTTTGTACAGATGCAAGGTAAGACTCAAAATCCAGCAAGACCCAGTGTTTCTGGAACATCATTTTCTATTTATTTTCCCAATGAAGCTGTAGGACCAAGGTACATTAGTAGTGGATGATGTCAGATTTTTTCAGGCTAGTCCATGTCACTTTACTCTCACCTACCTTAGTCTGAGAGGAAGTTGAGAGGTGATTTGATATAATTGATTTGATTTTAGTAATTTTTTTCTTTAAATATCTGCAGAACCCATCTCACAACTTCTTGAGTTTACACTAGATTTCACAGTGATCAGAGATAGATATTAAAACTGTGAGAAAAACCAAATAATTTCCTAACTCTGGGGCATTGCTGTAATATCCCTACTTAGTGTTTTCATTGTCTTCTTTGTACTATGGAAAATGTCTTGTAGAGCAAAGCACCAAGCATGTACTGAAGAGTTCCCTTGAAATATTTATCTTCAAAATCCAGGGTATCACTGGTGGTCAGCTGTGATATTATACAAAAGTCCACTGCAGAGGAAACCATGTAAAGCCTTTTCATTATTTTCAGCTAAAGCGGTGACATAAAACATTACGAATGCAATAAATAAAAAGAGAAGGAAATGCAAGCTTATACAGCACTGCAGTTTTACATTTTCCCCAGCACTTCAGGTAGGAAAAGTACATCTCCAACTCTGAGGTCCACTTTTGTTGGAGATCACTGCAGCAACCTCACTCATGCATCTGGCTGAATTTGAAGGTTAAAATAACCTTCCTTTCCCCCTTGATACTAGAGATGCTAGAATCATTCTAGAGACCCAGTTTAAGCAAAGCAATCCCTCAAATGAAACAGGTGTTGAAGATAAATCGTTTTACTTGACAGTTTATACCCCTGTAGCCCTGACTGGAAAAGCTGTATCCAACCAAAAACTAATAAAATTTTATATTCTTTTTATTATATTATTTTTTGATCACTGTCTTTTAGGATTATTAGTTAATAAATCTTAGTGTTTCCCTATTAAAGAGGATGCTGTGAAAAAACTTTTCTGTTCATTTTAGACAGTGAAAATTTCAATTAAAACTCTGTTCCTTTCTTTAAAGTTCCCATCTCTTCACTTCCTCTCTGATCATTCTCAAGAGCCCACCTCCTTGTCCTGCTCAGAGGTGCTGCCAGGGCTTTAATTTCCTCTCACTACTGTAAATACAAACACAGAGTAGAAGGCTGCAATTTCCTTTGACATTAAAGTCGCGCTCCAGCCCTTTAGCAAAAGAGGCTTGTTGGCCATGAGGCAGACCAGCTAAGGAAAGACCGTGGTCTCACCCTGTGAGGGTGTCCGCTACTGAAGCACTAGTGTGCTTCTGAATAACCCAACCTCTCACCCCAGCACAGGAGGAGTCCAGGCATTGACTGGGAATACAGGGAAAACCAAGATGAGCTCTGATGAGGAAGTTGGATAGGACCATCACTACTATGACTGATACCCTCCACCTCTGAATCACACAGCTGATGTGAGGGAGTACAGCCTGAAGCACAGAAAATCGGCACAAGCAGACAAGCTGTGTCCTGTCACAGGGAACAGAGTGATGAAGTCCCCACCAGGATCCAACGCCTCAGAGTGAGCCAGGCAGATGTATGCTTAAGAAAGTTGCAGACTACTCACACGATTTCTTTCCACAGTCCTGCTGAAGATGCCCATGCTTTTCCAGCTAGACAAGGAGCATGACCGTACATTAGATCCCACCCAACATTTCTTTGATTTGGCCTGTGTCATGAGCCTGGCCACTGTGTTGTGCAGTAAAGCAGCAAAGGCTTTGATCTACTACTTGCATGGGAAAGAATTTGAAGGCATTGAACTCTTTGTATAAATGAAATTTTCTTGGACCAGACTGAAGGTTTGCTGGGCATAGTTCTTTCCCAGGGGGTTTTCTCTGATGTGAACCAGAACCATCCCAGCTCTAGCTCTAATAACCTAGCATATTTTACTTCCTTCTGCACTTTGACTTTTAACACAATCACCTTTTTACGTCCCAAACCAGCAGTTGTATCCCTGCTCAGTAACCAATGCAGCATTTTCAATAGATGAGGTGTCCTTGAGGAAGAGCAGAAAATCCTATTGCCCTCTGGGGTATGTCTAATCTAGAAAAGCTTTAAATACCAGTTTTGAAACTCTTCTGCTGGGTTGGCTTTGGAGATGCTGAAACTATCTCACAGATACCTTAACTACTGCTACAAGTATTCATGAAAATTCTGACCCATTTTCAGTGTCCTAGGAAAAAAAATAATTTTCTTTCAAGAAAACACTGAAGAAATACATAAAACAGATTTAAGTAAATGGGATAAGCATAGTATTGAAATGACAAACTTCATGAACTTTGCATTGTGTTTCCAGGTGTCTTATATAAAAAATATAACTCAAGAAATGGACTCAAGACACTGTGGTTGAATTTGAAACTTTAATTTGCATTTTTTAAGTTAACTTTAATATTTTTAAAGATTAAAGGCTACTTTCAGTTTATTCTTTCTTTCTTTTAAAGGGGTTGATGGACCTGCAGGGATTCCTATAAAAGTACAGAGAGTATCAAAATTACTAAATTAAGGAAACTTCTGCTACAGTGAAGTAGGAAAGACTACTCTGGCTTTTGAAATAAGTAAGGATTCTTCTGGTGAGATACAGGATAAAGTTTCTCCAAAGCTCTTTAACTTGCATTTGGAACTGAACTTTGATTGAAGAAGAAATTTAAGAATTAATCAACACTTTTTCCTGTACCAAAGGTAGTCTTAAAATCTGAGATATCTGTATAAATGTTTAATCTCACAACAAGAATATTTTAGTATTTTCAGAGGGGCTGGGGCAGATGAGGAAAGAGGCCTGCTTGGATCTTAGGTTTTCACATTACTCACATGAAAAAGAACATGAATTATTTCTCTGTATAATATAAAATATATTTCTTTTACTACATGGCAGACATCCTAAGCTGCTTAGAAGGCGTGTGAAGGGAGTACAGATAGTGAGGAGAGATCAGGAAAGGCATCTAAAGGGATGAAAGCTGTCAAATGAACAAATTGCATGTGTTTTCCTCTATGCAGTAAGTGCATATGCTAAGAAACCATGAAAAGAAAGAAAATCTTCCTGCAAGCTTTGCTTCTCATATTTGGCTTCAAAGCCAGATTCGAATGTCGGCCAAAGAAAGTACATAAATTCTGAGGCCTGTTCAATGGGAGGTAGTGATCCTTTTCAAAATCATAACTTTGTAACAGAAAACCATCACTCATGGAATGTACTCCTTTTGGTGAAAAACATTCTTTCCAGCTCTATTGTAAAAAAAGACCACTCAAAGAGAGAGACTTAAGCCACGCTGCACTCGCGTACATGGAGCCACACCAGAAGTGGAACTCACAATAACTTCATAGCTGAAGGGTAACACACTAGCCAAGGTTATCTTGGTTTGGGTTATTGCTTGGCTGGAGCATCCTGATAGATTTGCATAAGTAAAGTTAAAATTTTGTGTTATATTTATTTTGGAAGTCCATGTTAAATAAAATTAATTTCTCTAAAAGGAGTGCATTTTGGGAACTATTGTTTTAATCAGATAAGGTTTTTCTTGGCTAAGCCAATGTAACGCAATAAGCACGGTCACAATGACTATCACTACCTAACCTGGTTAGCACCATTGCCTCCGTATTTATTTAATTGTTCTTGCTACTTTACAGACTTTTCAGTAATGCTAGCAGCGAGAAAAATCACCACCCTGCTGCCAGGGTCAACAGGCTTTATGAAAACTTGCTCGGCTTCTGTGAGTTAGTACTTGGCACATATTTAAGAGTGTTTTTTCTGTGTCTTTACCCTCAAGTTTCAACATTTCTATTGCAAAATCCTTCTAAGAAAACCCATTTGCATTGGGTATCACCTATCTCAGAGAGTAACCTGAAATGGAAGTTTTAAAGAGGTGTGTGAAATCACACAGGTTAATCAGCTGTGAAGATGGACCCAAGAGAAAGGTACGAAGAATTCACCAATCTTTCCAGCCGGCTCACACATGTTCACAAAATATAAATCCTTTTGTAATTTTGGAATGTTTCACTTCATAAAATAAGTGGATTAGAGACTGGATTTAAAAAATGCAATGCTGAAGTGTGAAGTCACAGCATCTACGCTGATGCCTGTTTGCTGAAACTGACTGCCATTCTTCACACCTGCCTGCCCCTGAATGGCCTCGTGTTCACTTGGTGGATGCTAAAGTGCCAAGAGTGCTTGAGCAAAGACATCTCTTCGTGGTCCAGCCACAGCATGATCATGCCTCAGCTGAAGCTTCCAGGACCCAGGGCACATCCTAAGAATGTGGCTGGACCTTCCCAGGATTGGTGCATACAATTACTGAAGCCTAAATTCAGGAAGGCCAAGATGCTCCCCGGAGGAAAATCATCATCAGACTTTACATTCAGTGGAGCTAAAATGATATATACAGCTAAGAATTAGCTCCCCTATTGTTTCAATTCCATGGTGGTACACATATTCATAGCTGTGGTATGTACAGTGCTACAGATAGACATATATGGTGCATTATAGTTCTTTATGCTCATATAATTTGGATGGGTAGCCAACCTAAATACAGCCATGGTAGTTTGGCAGATAGTCATCTAATCTGTCTCAAAATACAATTTTGGTTTTAAAACTACTTCATTAAAGTGGCATCTTCTGACTCAATGAGCTCATCTTCTGTGGGAGCTTGGTGGCTTAGCTGCTTGCTTTATTGACTGGAGTTCATTTTTGCCAATCATACTATTGAAAGTCTTCCTGCTCTCTGAAGAAGAAATAATTCTGTAGCAGTAGCTTTTTGGGAAGATCTCTGTAGCTCAGTAATTTTTAGGTAAATTCACAATGATTGGAAACCCCTCCACACTCTTCATTGTCCCTGCAGGTTCAACTTCTTAATGCAAAAAGTAAAACTGGTATTTCTTGCACATGGATCATATGTAAGGAAAAGCCAAATCAGAACAAAAAATGTTGTAACAAATTATTCACACAAGTAAATGACTTACACTCTTGCTCTCTTCAATTACATTTTCATTTGAGAAACTACTCCTCAGCAGAAAAGAAGTGACCACAGCCTGTCCTCTGGTTAAAACACCTACAGCACTGCTTTGTGCTCTGCTGTGAGTGCCATGAACAACATTTTAAACAATGCTCAAAGGAGTGGAGAACACTGGTCCATAACTCATAGGTGTGCTTGCCACAAGTGACAATGGTAAGCAATTTCTGACTAAAACGGAGCTTCAAACACAATGAGAAATTACCTCACAACTGCAGAACAACGTACATTGATTGAGTAATCAGAAAGGATAAAGAAAATAACCTTTCTTGTTTTAAAGCACAGAACACTGTCCAGAACATCTCCATGACTTACCTTCCCTGAACTGTCCCCTGACCTCACAGTATGCATTGTGTTCCCATCTTCATTTTACATTGTCAAAACAACTTCAAAGCAATTTCAACTGGGCAATAACATCTGACCAAATGTAAAGTGGATGAAGTCTGCTCTTCACATTTGCTGCAACGAATCACTGAAGACATTGTAAACACATTTTGGGGCAAAATGATACACAGAAATATAAACAATAAAAGCACAAACCTAGATTATATGGGAATATTTTATCATGGGGGGTAGATCCTAATTAGATAAAATGAAGAAAACAGATAGAAAAGTGGGCCAGTACTGATGCTAACAGTGCAACTGAATGTATAATCCAGGTGATAGCATGACAGAAATGGACCAAGAAACAGATGCATACCTAGAAATGTAAGCATCACTGTTGTGCAACCACGTTTGTTATGTTCCTGTGGAGACTTGTGTTTCCCCTGTTAAGAGTCACTACTCACTCCTCTCTTGCACACATTAAAAACACTTACCTGTCACAGACACACATACATACCCCAAATCAAACACCTTTGGTAATAAGTCAAGCATATTAACATGCCAGTGATAGCTGCCTTCAGCAGCACAATTTTGTTTCAATAATAAGTCCCTGTGGGAGAGGTAGGCATCCTCAGAGTTCGGACATTTAGTCTCAATCCTCTGGCTGTCTTATTCACAGATGAGTGTACTAAATAGAGAATTACTTCTGTTTGAGGAGGTTTTGGTCAGCCTTCTGACACATTGCATACATGAACAATAATTCTAACACTGACAAACACTTATTCTACCTAAAACTTTGCTCCTTTAAAACCTATTTTCAGTCAACTAGCCTATGGGATGTAATGGAGCTGTTTGGGTAGGAGTCTCCTACAAAAACTAAGGGATTTGTGTTGACCATAGTAAAAGCCCTCAAGAACATGCATGCAGAGAGGATGGGATGCTGTGCTCTAGAGGTACTGCAGAAGGCAGCAGTTTAATTAAGGTTCTTTTCCAGCTGCTTTCATTCTGCTCTGCTTGATTGGTCTACCTTGTCTGTGTGTTCCCATTTTGAAGATCAGTTTATATAGTTGCTTTCTTCTTGTTCCCTATTATTGTTCACAATATTTTTCACTAGCTTTAAGTCAAACTTCTTTCCTCCTTAGCATTAATTGAATAAACAGACTTCTTTAAGGTTCTGTCTCTCTATCCAAACTTGGATAAAAATATGCTTTGGGAGATCGATTAATTAGTACCTTCTGCAACAACAGAAATAGTAGCATTGGGCAAAGCTGCCCTCATGGAAACAGAGATTTTTTTTACCCAGGTTCTTCTAACTGCTATTTTGCTGTCTGAGCAAAAGTTTGGTTGTCTCTTCAGGTAGATATCAAAACAGAATAAAGGTAAGAAAAAATAACTTCTATTCCAGGACTATAAAAATTGACAGAAGATTTATCTATGAGCAGCTTGTTTTTGCAGGTAAAACTCACACAGATGAGCCCTTAACTTACATTCATAGGATCTGCTTATTGCTTTAAGCCACAATTTACATTAGTTATTATTGGTGCCAGGTGTCTAGAGAGAAAATGGAACTTTCCCCTCATGATTGTTTTAGAGGCAAAATAGCAGGCTAGGAACAAACCACTCCACCTCTACTGCCACAGAGGTTCTGGGTTTTTGGAGGATTAACTTTGGAGCAGTTAATGTAGTCATCCACAGTGGAAAAAGAAACACACTCATAAAACCCAAAAAACCAGGGCAACTCTCCTAGTCTCAACGGGTGGTAGCAGGAGGTGGCTCTAAAAGGAAGTAAAGTGCTTTAGTTTATTGCAAGAGTCCTTTTAATTTCATGCTAAACTGGGATGGAGATATATACCAAACTGAGGCTGCAGGGATCTACATTTAGAACAATCTTTGATGAAAGGAAACTAAATCCCAAGCTCAGTGAAGTCAATGGCAACATTCCCACTGACTTCAATGGGAACAGGAGGTAGCCCACAGTCATTAGAGAATTACTAAGAAGCTAAATTTATTTAAATGCTGGTATTACAAACTTCTGTTTGTGATGGCTTTTCATAGAAGAGATTCCGGTAATATTAAGAGCTGACTTTGATATTTCCATTCTAGCAAAAGTATTAGCCAGCTACTCTACTTAGCTCAAAATGTGCTTAAGTCATTAAAAAAACCAGGATACCACACCCAGTTAGTAAAGCACAGATTCTTAATGAAACCACTCTTTAAAGAACTCAGGCTGATTTTCAGAGTACTAGTTGCTAGAAAGCATGGACATGAATCTAGAGAGGTTGTTCTTGCAAAATGTATATTTAAAAATCAGAAGACAGTAGTTTATTGTTGCTGTTTTCTCACAACTCGATGCGCTGCTGTTGCTGCAGGCTTTGAAAGTTGCATGTAAACAATGGGGAGAGATTCACAACTTCTAATTAATAGGCTTTTGTTAAGATTAAAAGCAGCAAAAGTTCAGTGTCCTGTGTCCCCAAAAGGATGGACAGCTTAGTCCCTCGCTCTTTCCACAGGCAGTAAAAGGCACAGTATCTGATGTAGCTTGCCTAGAGCACCCATTTTTAGTTTGACACATAAGCCTGCTGGTGGTAAACCACCCTCAGTGATGACTGATAAATAGTCCATAAATAGTTCAATAGACAGTAAAACTCTTGCAAAAGTGGGACTGCTTCCTGAAAAGATGTCACAAGGACGTCTACGCAACCCTCAGAAACAACTCCTTTCTGGGCATCACGGTTTTTGTTTAGCTTTTCAATTTTTCATATATTTCCCCAGCCAAAGTATAGATTAAAGTAATTTCAGGACTGCAATTTGAGGGATGCCATAACACTAAATTACACCCACTTAAATAATTACGTCTCTTTAGCTACAAATGATAAAATAAACGTATCATGTTTAGTGTGTGTACTTAGCATGAAGTCATATGGCAGTTTACATGCAGAGCCTTTCCCAAAGTAGCAGAGGGAAAGAAGTCCTTCTGGAAATCTTTACTATTATACTAACATATTTGATTGTGGGAAACAATAACTCAAATGAACCAAAGGTTATGGTAGAAAAATAAATGAAGTCAAATGGGAATCAAAGCTACATCTAGAAGGACAAGTTTCAATCAGTGTACTTTATTCTCAGTCTTAACATCAATTAATTGTTAAGAGGAACATGGCACTTAAATTATTGTCTTGTTCTGTTAGCTTTACGAACTTCTCTTTGCATACCTGCCTTCTCAGAACATATACAGCTAATGAAACTTTGGTTTTAGTACTCTTATTCAAGTGGGCTATAACATAACAGACAACATGTGAGATAAGGGGGAAGTAGATGATGTAGCAGGGGGTAAGAAGGAGAACAATTCTGCAGTTAAAAAAAGCCTACAGGCAGTGAGGACTCCCTCACACTTTATTATGTGGCCCAAGGATAAGAAAGAATATCTTTACTCTCATAAGAACTTACCAAAACACCTTCAGAAGTCCCACCTGTTGCTATTTTAATCCACAGCACAGAATATATTTGTCCCTGGCTCTCCTGCGTGTCCAGTCCATGGAAGATACCAGTTGTAGTTGTCTTTATCCCTGAAGCCAGAGCTCTTTTGTCCAGCTTGCTGTTGCTCACACTTTGTGAGTTGCCTGCCCAGAAGGTGGCTATGCAGAGATCATCACAAATAACTCTCCTGCCCCTCTCTGGCTGCTGCACACCTGGCTGCTTTGTAAAACATATTTGAAGATATATCAGAAAACAAAGGGAAGAGAACACTGGCAGAGTATTCATTGCTTGATCCTTGGGAACAGTTCACTCCCCTGGCATATTGCAATCTAGAGATATATCACAGTCTAAACATGGCTCTGCGTTTGGATCTGAATTCCAATTGGGCCAAAATCTAGTTTACATAAGTATTTCTATTGGGTCATTTCAGTGATAGACTTTTTTGCTAAAATTTAGGAGGAAAACTTGAGTTCATTTCCTCAAAACTGCCTTTGGCTCTTATAATTCTAGTCTGGGGCAACATTGTGGTTTAGGACCTATGGCCCCAGGCAACTGACTGAAACCTATGCCAATCCACAGGGCTCATTACACCAGATTTTCTCCAAGCCTATCTCTGGGATCAGGCCATGCACAAAACCAGCTGGAGCAACATGCTTCTGTGTTTTCTCCTATGCTTAGATCAGCAAGGCTTTGAGAAAGACACAGCTATGGTCCTTGCCTGGAGGGGAATGACAAGTCGAAGCTGACGTGAGAAAACTGAAATCTGGGGGCACTAGGGGCAGCTTCGATTTCCATGTTGCCTAAATGCACGCTGGTTAATTATCCGTCGGGAGAGCGAGAGAGGGATCAGGCATGGCCGTGTGGCTCAGTGGTTACACATTGCCCCAGGAGGTAGGGGTGCAGTGCCACAGCAAGCAGGGTACGGCTATTAACAGCAGCTGTGAAGCTGACAGGACTATCGGACACAATCAGCAGCTGACAGGGTGCTGGGGAATATATTTCATCCTGGGAATAACCACATGTCCATGTTTCCCAAACCAAGCGAAAAAACAATAAGAGCAAAAAAAAAAAAAGACCAAATATTTCCCTTTGTCCCCCTTCCACAAGGTTTTAAACTCTTGGATTTGAAAAAGAAAAGATAAAGCAATTTGTTCTGGAGAAGAATGAAAACAATGTTTGAAAAGTCTGCCCAGCTCTGCTTAATGTCCTGAGACTAAGGTTCTCTGCAGGAATAGGAGTGACCGGGCAGGAGAAGAAGGGACACATCTACCAAACCAAGCAGACTGTGGGTGATCATGCCTAAAATTGCCACTGGCATGCCTTCCAAGGAAAATGGTGGAATGCTCAAACCATGGGTACAGAGGGCAGGGATGCTGAGTGCACACAAAAGCCTTGTACGAGATGGTGACACACACTGAAAATACCTTGCCTGAGGATCATAACAGAGCTCAGACAGCAGAGGAGCTGGCAGCCAGCAAGGTTTCAGGCAAAGTTGATGCTGGATTCAAAGAGGCAGGTCTTTGAAAGCCCAGCACTGATGGTCTGCAACCAATTAAAACATTGTCTAAAAGCATGGTCTTAAAGAAGATGTCATAAATGCCTAAAGCATAGTTAACATAGGATTTTAAAGAAGATGGTGTTGTAGTTATAAAAATCTGTATTTTCCACAGAATTCAGTGCATCTTATCTGTTATCTTCAGTGAAATTCATAGAGTCCTTCTGTGGTTCATAGCCTCTCCAGATACAGGGTAATTACTACTATATTTTGTGACTGGTGAACCAGCAGCAGAGAAACGTTCATCACAAACTTTCATGCAGTTCATCACCAGAGAAGGGACATACTGAACCATTATTTTAACAATAGCCTAACTCTGTTTCTACAGGTAGTATCCCTCAATAATCAAAATTAGTTACAATTTTAGATTCATGACTTCAGTCAGCTTAATACCATTATATCTACTGTAAAAAAGTATCTTGGATAGTATATAGGCACCCTCCAGACCTCGCACAGGTTTGCTCCTGCTGTGAGCCAGGGATATAGATGCTGGCTATAGATGCTAGATATAAATACTATAGGCATGGACACAACTGAAAACAGAAGCCAGAGGAAATATATCCCAGCATCAGAAAACATACTGCATGTGTTTCAAATCTTATCTTTCTTATGAAGTCAGTCTACTGTCTCTCACACACACATTAACTTGGTTTAAAAGTCTGCAAAGTGAAGAGATGTGCTGCTGCCAGCATTCCTGACAGGGTCCCAGCCGTGTCAGGATTGCCCTACTTCCCATACAATAACTCTCACAGACTGCTGCCAGGAAGTTCAGCATTAGCACACTGCTATGGAGAGCTTATATTGTTATTACTTTTTGGAGAAGAAATGGAAGGTCCAATGTGATCAATGTGTCTTTCTGCTATGACATGTTTGTACGACCTAGCACACTCCCTCTGGCAAAGCCTGTGTCACTTGTGGAGTCAGTCATGGAATTATACAGCATACAGGGTAGTCTCTCCCCAGACCATATTTTCCTTTCAATTTCTAGGCATAGTTCACAATGTCCTTAAAATTCCTTTCATGAAGACACGTGCAGCACATGAGGATGTGATAGGTAATACATAGTTGGGATAATTCCTCCTATATCATGCCTTGCTGCTTCATTCTCTTTGAACCAAAGATGGGTATTTGAGGTTGGAGCTCAGCAGCCATATTTTGCTGTGATCTGATTTTAAACTTTCCTCTGAGCCTCTCAGATACTAGCTGCTGTTCATATCACAGTTCATGATCCATTAGTAGGTGCAACTGTGGGGTTTTCTGGTCCTTTCCCACTCACCTCTGAGATTCAGTGTGTGAGGCTGGCTTAGATTTTTTCTGAGCTCTTAGAGGGTTGTTTCCAACAGCTTATTCTGATTCTGCAAGGGGATGAAGGATGTCCTAGACTTCTTTGAATCATGTCCTACTGCTCTAGACTGTGATGGTCCTGTCACCATGGATCCTGTGGGGACATGGTGCATAGCATCCATGAAAGTCTCATTATGCTTGAAATATGACCACTCTTGTCTTCATCTTCTTGGTTGCCTGTAGTTAAGAGTATGTATTCTGAGAGTAACCCCTTAGATTTCCTATGAGAGTTTTAAAGGAACATGAAACCCAAATTTATAGCTGAACAACAGATATTCTGTGACATGTACCACCTACTTCCTTCATGTATTCATGAAGATGCTGAAACAATTGTATACAGGAGGATCTAACAAAATGTACCTTGAAAAGTCATTAACACTGCTCAGAGGAATTCTAAGAAGGCAGAAAATAGAAGCAGATTTGAGAAACCACCTGTTGAAGCAGGTTTTTACAACTCAACTTGAAATGTAGTACAGGGCTTTGCTTTACATTTATTTGTGAGGGCTTGGTACATGCAGCCTATGCCTGTTCTCACCTGTCCATTCACTGAATCCCTAAGGTTAATAGGAAGCATAAGGATAGGGCTGATGTTTCTTTGCTTGGTAATAAGAACCAAAACATCTTATGCTTATAAACATTGCAAGCCTTGAGATAACTTCCTTACAAATTCCCTGAAGCCTCATCTAAAAGGGTTCAGTTGTTACCCCTTACGCGAGTGCAGTATTTATTGACATTTTTTTGTTCTTTTAAATCTACATTCAAATCACACCAGCCAGCACATCTAGCGGGGTAAAGAAAAGGTCTAATTCCTGTGCATGGATTGTTATACAACCCAAAATGTTCTCAGTTTTGTGAAGGCCATTTAAAATTGAGGAGCAAATAAGAGAAGTAAAAACACAAGGAAACTACAGGATATGATTCATAAAAATCCCACATCTCCTCTATATGCTCATACAGTCTTCTTTGAAAAAATAAATAAAAGGTTTAGTTGTTTAGCAATGTTCCAGTAAGTAACACACATGCCAGAGAACAAGCAAGCTCAAAACAATGAGCTAAAATTAGAAGAGGCAGATTCAGCATCTGAAGTCACAAATACACACACACTTACTTTATAATGTGAAGGCATCTGGAAGAAATATAGTCACATGGACAGTCTGGGTGCTGGCATAAGGACTGTAGCTCTGGAGATTTTTCCATCAGCTACAAGCTCTTTGTGGATCCTCAAACAACTCCTTTAATCCTATCTGTGAAAAGAGGCAACGACGGACCTACTTCTGTGGCTTTTGTGAGTATGAAATCCTGGGTGTTTACAAGGATCCTGGATTTTCGTGTTGAGTGCCACTGAAATAAAATAATTTCTTCAAACCACTCAGCTGTAAAAAGTGCCCAAAAAGTAATTCACTTTGAGCCATTTTGCTATGCAAAGTTTATTTCCTACTGAAATGGAAGACAGAGACACATGGTGTACACTAGTACCGACTATTTGTCAGTACCCATAAAATTTTTTTCTCGCAGATTTTTCTCCTAACTTAAAAAAAAAAAATTCTGTACAGCAGATGCTTGCTAGCCATGATCAGTTCTCAGCAGACCTTGTCAGCTCAATCAATAAACCACTTACATTCCCACAGAAATCGTAGAAGACATGTTCAGCAGCAGCAAGAAGCAGAAAGTTCTACTAAGAGCCTGTGGCTAGGACCACTCTTCCATGATGTGCCATCAAGCAGTAACCAAAGAGTTACTTACACTTCCAGTGAAGAAAAGGACAGCAACCATGTCTATGGGCAAATTTTGATATTACAAAGGGGATTCAGGTGGAGCTGTCTGATCTCACTCTAGATTTACTTTTCCAGTTGAGATGCAGGCTCTGAAGGAGATAACAAGAGCTGCCATAGGTCAACAAAGATGGAAAGAGTTCATTGCAAGACAACAGTACACTGTCATGATGCTTCTCATGAAATAATTTGTTGGACATTTTAAAGGAGAACTGGAGTACACATATTTATTTTTGAAGCTTTTCAGCACTTTTTGCTTTTTACAGATGTTGCTGCAGCTGTTAAATTATGTACTCGACTTCCAGTATGAACCCAAACACCCAGTCCAGGCAGTAGCTCAAAAGCAGCCAGGACTGGTTCCTTATGGCTCGGGTGGCAGAGACAGAACTGCTACACCTCAGATGTAGTGAGGGACAATACACATTTGCATTTCAGCTAACATAATATATATTTCTATAACATGATTTTGAAGGGAGAAGGAGAGGCAGCTGAGAATGAGAGAAATCAATTGCAGGATTATTTTTGGTTTTGTTTTCTAAGAGTCTGTTGCTATTCTTCCTGCTGTATTTTGAAGATAGAACAAGGAATTATCTAATTTATCCCTACTTGTAGGTAAAATTAATTGTAACAAATCTGGATTAATTATAGACTCAATATTAGATTATCTACAGATGTTCCAATAAGGTCTTCAAGACTAGATTACCTAAAATACAGAGAAAAATGTTAGACTTTCACTGGTTGTGTTGCCTAACACAGCCAAAGTTGGAGAGCAGAATTTAGACAATGAATAGAAAGTTGAGAAGAAAATATTACAAATTATGCCAGTTATCTTCCTACTCTTTGTTCCTGTGTGGAGTCTGGCAGAATTTCATGCAGTTAGGCTGGACCACTCTCACAGCCAGTGTAGATACTGTGAATATGGAAAACAAACCTGTACTGACTTGGGGTAACATAAATATTGTAATGTATGCTTTTACCTTGATTGATTGATTGATTGATAGATATTTTGTTTTGATAACAATTAATAACTTTATCACAGACTAATATCTAATTAAATTAGATAGCTAAATATAGCTAGATAGCTAGATAGCTAAAGAACAAAGCATTCAAATGCTATAACCATCTGAATGGTGTAAGATTATGTTGTTTGTACATAAAATACAGCACAAGAGAGGTAATTTAGGATCTTACTAGGCATGTTCTATTCAGTTATTAGCAATCTATGAAGACATTCATACAACAGCCATAACAGGCTGGGTGTTTTTCAGTGATATGCAGACAGAGAAGTTCAGCCAGAATCAGCATACAAGCCAAGAATATAAATTTTGCACAAAATCCTTGATCCACGCCCTTACTCAGCTTCTAGTAAAGTACAGAATTTCATTTTGGGTTTTCGTTGAACCTGTTCCCTTTTACAGGGAAGGAACCCCAGAAAAGGATGTGAACAAGAATCGTGAAACCCTATTTCACAAGTCTCCAGGAGGTCTGTATGAATGAAATACTGTGAAAGCAAAGGTAAAAACTAAACTTTTCTCTTTAAAAACAAACAAACAAATAAAAAGTATCTCTAGCATACTGAAACCAAATTCCACAATTTTAATATCCTTCTCCTTCTATTTGTCAAGGAAAAGAGAAAGAAATAAGGGAGAAGAGCAGTGGCTCAGCACATATTCACTCAGCTTTATCTCCCTATTTACCCTTTCTGACAAAGAGCCATCCAACTCTTGCTACTCCTTTCAAAGCTGCCAATGGAAAGAAAGATTTATCCTTGGGAGGAGGATCTCCAGGGGAAGCAGTGAAAAAACATGAGAGAAGGAATCCGAAAGAATTCACTCCCACCCATCTACAGGAGATTCCTAGAAGCATTGTTAGTCGGAAGGTTTCCAAAAACACACTCCACTTCTCAAAGGCAAGGTCAATTATGGCAGGTTGATTTTAAAGCAGCAACGGTGTCTAGCTGGAATCTCTCACAAGGTTGGAATGTTAGAAGTAGACCCAGGAGAGACGATTTAATCTACAAAATGCAGGTGAGGCAGCCAGAAAGACATGATGAATGTAATTTATCACAGGGCTCTGCAATTTATCACAATGGAATCACAGGAAACAAGCAAAGCAGAGAAGTAGATAGATAGACTGGATAGATTGAGATTCTTTGTGCATGGAACTTCTTTGAAATATGCCAAGGAAATTACATGTTACATGTTCAGATTTTCAAACAGTATTTTATTGATGGAATGGAGCTGTGTGTTTCTAGGTTTAGGGTTCTTTTCGCCAGAAAAGAAAAAGATGTGTTATTCTGAAGAATGAAAAAAAGCTAAAATTATAGGATGCTGTTTTGCTTCATTTTGGTTTTAATCCCCTTCTGGAGCAGCTCTGGATACATGCCAGGAGATAGGGGTTTCCATGTGCAAACAAAGAGCCTGTACTTCCCAGCTACCCTCCTCTCTGCTCAGTTTTCAAGTTCAGGTGCACGAAGGTCCACACACAGAAGCAATTTCAATCTGTGAGCTACTTTTGACAATATGCAAGCGATCGAAATGTGCTCACAGCAAACACTCCTTCCTCACTCCACTGCTTTTGTGGGTGCCTTTCTCAAAACAGGTCTGTTCTATCAAGGTAACAACTCTGAGTTTTACAGCAGCAGTGCTGGAGCAATACCACAGCCCAGAGCATTGCTGCAGAGTGCTGGGTATTCCCCACCGCCCACAAAGTAGGGGCCTTACAGCTTTCAAAACAGTGCATGTACTATTTAAATTGCTTCACTGGGAGGAGAATTATGTGTTCTGCAACGCCTCAGGACAATGAGCCAAAGGAACTATAGAATATGAGCTTGGTGTTAGAGCCAGAGCTCTGCAATGCTCTGCTTTGTGTGTGTTTTAGCCTGCTATGTAACATTACTTTTACATTAACATTTGTGGTTCCTTTTTTATGCACTCCAGCTTCACCATGCTTCCCCCTTTATATTTTAACAGTCAGAATCCTATGATCCAACCAGGGTGGCATGTTCAAAGCTCCACTTCTTTTTAGCACTGATTAAAAAATAAAACAAGCAAAAAAAAAACCCCTCAGAATATTGAAAGAGCTTACTTCAAATAGCTTTTATTAACACTAGGACAAGACTATAGCCAAAGAATTATACAAAACACAAAACAAAAGGGATTTTAACAGCTTGGTTGAAGACTATTTCACGCCAATCCAATGCTCATATATCTATTATCAACAAAGTTCTGGAGCACAATATTACTTAACATTACTCATTGGATACTTTCAGATACAAAAATGTATCAGGAATAATAACAATGGTTCCTTTTACTCTTACGGAAATATTACTATTGACCTTTAAAAATGTTGCCCTTTGGGTCAGTTCCACTGATGCTTTATCCTTTAGAATCTGCTCTGCCTGGAAAGACAAATTACAGATAAACTTTCAGAGCTCTGAGCAAAAGGACTGGTTTTTATCATGGAAACAGATAGCAACATCAATTTCCCAAGAAAAAAAATAGACATTTCAGCTGTGCATCCCTAGACCAAAAAGTCAGTCTTGTAAAAACCCACGGCAGTAAGCTTGCTTTGAAAGCCTTAGTTATGACTTCACCAGGTATTGCTTTACGCTTTCCTACTGCATCCTAACTTGGAATATTAAGCCAGTCATGAAACTTAAAATAGCAGTAAACTAAGCAGCAAGAGACATGAGTATGAACCTGTTCCCCTAACACAGGACGCACACATGCTCGTGAAGCCAATAGAATAGATCCATCACAGTCAATGTTCTTTCAGACAGACTTTTCTAGGAGCAGAACTGGCACTTTATATCAGAAAAAAGTATTTGTGGGGAAGCTCCAATATTTCACCTGGGCTTTTTTTAGTTTTGTGTGGCTGAGCGCAAAGTTCAGTTTCCTCCTCTAGCTGCCTCCCAAATATTACCCAAAGCCAAAAAGGAGGGATTTAAGTGGTCTTTGAATCAGGACATCCTATGGCTCTGCTACTGCAAATGTGCCTCTGGCCACGCAGGGGTACCATCGGAAGGGGGTAACGCGTGGAGATCCTGGCACAGAATCACTCTCACTGCACAGTGCCAGTGCCACTGCTTGCATGCATCACTTGTCTTTAGACCATCCCCACAGAAGCACGTCTTTATTATAAATCATAGCCCTTACAAACGACAGCCCAACTCACAGTGTGCTGACATCCAAAGAGCAGTATCTCTGATGATGCAGGACATTTTATATTTTGCTATCATCTATGCTAATATGCTGAGCCACAGAGCATGGCACCAGAGCAGAATGAAGGATTGTGCAGAAGAGACATAACTGAGAGCTGCTGGAACGTCTGTCCTTTTTGGTCTTCACTCTCTGTAGTGTGTGATTTACTAGTGATTAGAACTGGGTTGGTAACAAGATGTCATGGGACAAAACCCTTTTGGATCAAGTGAAAAAATGACATTGTTAAAATCAAAATGGGTCTCTTTTGAGGTTAGAGAGGAATGTAAGTTTCACAATTTCTTTTTTTAACAGTCAGCAGACAGCCAGCTAAATAGTACTCTTTAAATACTGCTGCAGTTTGGATCCATTACAAAAATGAAGCATTTAATTGCTGCGAGAAGTGACAAAGATAAGCCATTCTCATTCCCACACCAAGGGCAGGGGAATCTGTCAGAAAATATAGACTTTTTTAAGATGGTTTTCTATGTGTTACAAGGGCGAATTCAATTACAGGTACAAAAAAAAAAGCAAGTGACATGACAAAGAAAGATCTTAAATTCTAATTTAGAACCCATACTCCTTCAAATCCAGGATGAAAAGCAAGTAGCAGAAACCTGATTTAAGAGAGATTCTTTCCTGGTGGGTTCCACATACCACATCCCCCCTCACCAGGTACATATTCTGTTTTACTTCCATATGGAGTCTGTAAAAAAAAAAATAGTACAATGGTTCACAAAGCTCTATTGTGACCTTTAAAAATAAAACAACCATGCACTGCTAGGCTTCTGGAAAGGCCACTATTCAGAAAAAAAAAAAACCAAACCCTATCAGTCATCTTATGAAGTGTCTGCTGGGGGCTGAGAACTTCTCAGGCAAATGCATAGTACACACATCAGGGCAGCACACATGGCTGCTGCTGCTGCTGCTGCTTAGGAGAGAAAATAGCCCAGGCAGGTTCACATCTGCATGCGTGTGGGCATGCTGGTGGGACAGGGGGGACATTTCCCAAAGAATAAATGCTTGCTGAGCACCTCCTTGCCCCTGCAAGCTAATAGGAGTTAGTTGTCTTACAGCCATCAGTGCCTTTGGAAAAGTTCCCTCTAATTCTTTGTCCCAGACACATTGCCCCGAAAGTGTCCTGCTGTCTGTCTACAAAAATTAGACAGCCTCTACATTCTTGTTCTCTACAGGATCTCTGGTGTTGGCTGCAGCAAAACCTTTCTAATATTTCATCTCCGGTTATGAATCTCAGCTTTTCAGAGAGGCTGAACTTAGATAAGACACCAACTAAAATACCACATACTCTAGAGAGGGGTTCATTTTGCCATTTATATTCAGCCTGCAGCATGTTGTTGACTTTTTTGCAAAGTAAAGGCATAGCCATCTTTATTTGCGCAATGTTTTCCGTTTCTTTTATGATATTTATTTAAGATAGCTTAATGATTTTACTTTTCTCAGATTCACTTGTTTGGAATTAACTGCTTGATTTGCACTGAAAGTAAAATTAGAAAGGTACATGATTAAAAAAGGGGAATAATTCTGTCATCTTTACACTGGCAAAATTCCTGTGAACTTTGATTACCCACTAGAAATGTTGCCTGAAAAGAGATCATATAATCAAGCTGCAAATTATATTAAAACCAAATAAGCATATGCAGAATTCCTCCACAGAGTCCAAAAATGAAGTGCAAGACACTCTTAAGTGTCAGCAGTTCTGAGATTTGCTGTTTATCACTGCTCTTACTCCAGCCCAGGTAAGAGCCTTAAGCTGGATAAAAATCATTCTTTTCTTGATATCCTGAGTCATGTCTCTTTTTAGTTTCCAGTTTGTAGTATGAACTGAAGGACCTAGGAATACAAGAAAAGTACAAGAAAAGCATAGTAATACAAGAAAAGCCCCACTGAGCTTAATAGTTAGCTCCTAATGCTAGAGAAGAAAATGAACTGGAGCAAGCGTGTTAGTGGGACTTGCTGCTGAGGCATCTCTTGTTCTGGTAGTTGGTGACTTTGCACAGGGGCAGAGTGCAAATTACTGCAGGGTTCCCCTGTGAGGCAGAGATTTGCTGCCAATGGCAATGGCAGCCTGGGGTGCAGGTACTGTGGGATGTCCTTCCACCTGCCTGCAGCCCTCGTGCCACCAGCACCAGGCAGAGGGCCACCCTGGCTCCGAGTGCTCCCCGCTGCCTCCTCAGCCTCACCTTCCCCATGGAATCATACACAGAAACCACCCTTATCCCATCTTGTTCACGCATTTCGGCTCAGTTTTAGATGCAGTCTAAACTCAGACATAGATATTTTGGCAGCCAACTTGAAATATCTGGGACTGAATTTTCAGAGGTGTCAATCTCTCTAGCCTAGTGGGAAAGGTCTGTGGGAGACATGAGACTCTGATGTCTCCTCAAAAATCTGAATTTTTACATTTGAAACACGCAATTCATGCATCTTTCTGAAATTCTTGGAATCTGTTGTTGAATCCAGTTAAAACTGGGCATTTTTAAGAGTGTCTATGTGAATATTTCCCTGGAAGTATGACTAAAATTGCTGGAAGATATTTTAACTCTAGTCCATGGGGAGCTATTGATGGTAATAAAAAATACTGTGAGAAGAAAACAGCAGCAAGTGAAATTGCCCTCTCAGAAAGCCCAGGTCTGCTTTGAAGGAAGTGTTGATATTCACCATAAGCCTCAATCATTTCCCAGAGGGCCATAGATGCCTTGGAATGACATAATCAAAAAGCAATGGCGTTCTTGACTTAAAGGGGAAAAGAAAAGCAGGGCCTGATCCATCTCCCATTGAAATCAAAGAGGACTTTGCTATTGACTTCAGTGAGAACAGAGTTCTGGACACAATCTGTGTGCAGTTTATTAGCACACTTGTCTATCCAAATGATCTCAACTTCAACCAATAGCATGTCTGGATATCTGTCTGGGACTACATATGTACAAATGTATAAGTGTGAGTTTATAATGTGGTTTAATTCAAATTATTCTGGCATTTTAAAAGCATTTCCAGCTACAAAAGACAGCTTTAGCTGATTTGCACCCCAGAATACAGACTTTGATTGCAAAAGCTTGTAACTCACATTTCAGATTGCAATTCATATACAACTCCATGCACGCTAAGGACACAAACAAATTTTAGGGTTAATTTTAAAATGATGTTACTATGCACTCAATTAAAATTTTGCAGCTATTATTTCAAAATGTGAAAAGCTCTAAAAATTACCCAACTCATCAGCTATAGCCCTTGGTTTCCTTGAAGGGAAATTTCTTTGATGACCATAACAAAATCTCAGTAAATGGCAAGCAAGATTGTCATCATGAGCCTGCTGAAAACGCAGGAGGAACTCCTGATTGCTTTAGTCATGTGAACAACCCCTTCAGAACAGCCCAAAGTCAGGCAAGGTGGCTTACACCAGGAGTTAATTTAGCCTGCTGGGACTCTTTGCATTACTAAAACAAGCATGGTTTTGGCTTGTAAATGGGGGGTAGAATTTTATTTCACTTTCTGAGGGTCAGAATTTTATTTCCCTTTTTAAGGGGCATACATTCATTTTAGAGCAAACCTTTCAGAATAAAAGTTTACTTCACATTATAGGAAATGACATCCCTTTTTTTAGCTTTCCCTTTTCAAAGCATGCCTCAGATTTCTAACTTGTAGTGGAGAGCTTTGGTATAAGTAATAAAAGTCTTTAAAATTAAAATGCTAATCGTAAACAAACCCAAATGCATGAAAGATATAGTCTGACTGCATAACAAAAGAGAATTATATAATTCTATTTGAGTGAAATCTTTCATCTTTGATTTACAGGTTTGAGTCTGCCTATAACTGAAACCATATTGTTCCATATCTTTCATATCATGGCCTTCCCCAAAATCTTGTTTTAATTAAGGTTCCTTTCAGATTTCAGAATAAAAAGCATGACAGTCTTCACTTATGGCTTTAATATATATCTTTTTTTTTCTTGAACTTGGAAAATATATAAAAAATGAACATCACTTGCTTTTAAAAGCTGAGCAAGCTATCAAATACTGCAAGCTGAATACTTCAAGGTATCTCCCGGGGTTCATAAGGTGAGAAAGTTGTAAACAAAATAAAAGTTACTGTAGCAGAGTTTTGTTCATTTGAAGTACTCTTACATACATGCCCCATCTCTCTCTCTCTGACAGTAAGGCAACACGTGTAACAGTTTAAGCGTTCATTTTCAGCTAAAGGCACAACTCTATGTTACGTTCTCAAACATGGAATTAAACAGCTAAAGTCACATTGCAGGGAGATCTTGCTGCACTTTGGGGATCTAAAAAAAAAGCCTAAACCCTTTGAAGCTTCTTAAGCAACATCAGTTCCCTCGGTGCAGGACTACATAAAAGAATCAGTTCGTATTCACGTCACGACCTGTAAAAAACACTCCCACACAACTTCCACAGAAACACCTGAGCTTCAAATGAGCTGCACGCAGTTACTGAAGGTCGCTGCTTTGGAGTCGGAATGCAGAAACATTTCAGAACAAACCAAAAACACGTTTGAAAAACTATCCATACTTGATCTCTGCTGCACATATGGTGAGCGCTACTGTCAACTACAGCGGGTACAGCACTTTTTCTTAAAGGCAAAAGATCGCTCATTTTAGAGAATTGTGAATGTGTTTTCATGATAGAAAAGATTACATGAAATGGGGAGGGATGGCCAGGAATAGGGAAGAGAAAATAAAGCACCACCAAGCACAGTACTTTGGGGGATTTATAGTACAATAAGAAGTGCTTTCCCTTTAGCTAAAATCCCTCATCATAATTTAAACACTTTTCACTTATTCAGCTAAGAATTCATTACAGGACGTTAAAAAATGGCACGTAAAATAAGGGTGGGGTTTTTTTCTTCATTACACGGAGCAAAGAAAACAAATTCTATTAACAATTTAACACAGTATGAAAAAAATTATCCAGTAAAAAGTGTCAGAAAGTGATGAATGGAGTTCACAGAGTATGTTGCTGGCTGTTGCAATTCTCATATCTATAATCTATCATGTAGAATTTTGCAATACTCTATTTCACAATTTGTGTTGGTGAGTGGGTCAAACAGCATTAAAAAAGCATGCTCTAGGCTCTTTCTCCCAAGCCCGTTTTACTGTAACTCTAGAATTGTAGCGGTTACATTTAAGGAATCTTTCGGGCTCTTTCAAGTCCATCCAAAGAACAAGTGAAGCTGCTATTCAGAGTTTTGTGCCCAGTGTTTATGTTCCATCTGATCTGTGCCACCCAAGAAGCAGACAAGACATGTCTGAGGGTGCTTTGGGGGATACACAATGATGTCACCCACAGGAAATATCAGGGAGGACTTGGCACTTCACAAGGCTGGCTCTTCTTCCATGGGCTCACCAGCAGCTCTGTAAAAATAAACAGGCAATCAGAATACGGCACAAGAGTACACAATGACATTGTAGATTTTCATGCATAATCAAAGCTGATTTTTCAGCTCTCTCACATGTTTATTTGTGTTATTCAGCTATCCATAAATAGAGTTTCTTTCCTAGGAAGTATAAACAAATGTCAAGTGGAAAAACATTTTAGATCCAAGCAATCACCAAAAATGTTCCTGTTTATATTAAAATATGTCAGAATATTTTATAACATTTTGTCCAGAAATGTACATGCTTTGTGTCAACAGAATCAAATAATTTAGTGAAAAAAATAGCTGTGATACTTTTATTTTACAAGCTTTTGCAACTAAAAATACATGCATTTATTTTTTCAAGCAGGCCCATACCATTAAAGCAAAATGGTCCACTAGTGGCCAAGTAGGGTTTCCTCTGAGGTTCTTCTCCAGTCCCCTAGTTTTTGATTTTGTGTTTTCATAAACACATTGCCTGCCTGCAAATTTTGAGACTAAATTCTGAACCTGATCAGCAGATCCCTATAAAAGAAAAGCATTAACTACATCAAATCAGATTATATGTATATCTTTTATTTGAAAACCTCTTGGAAATTATCAGCTTAGGCAAGATGAGCTCTCTAAGAAAACCAATAAGAAAATGATGAGGACATTTAGGCTGAGCTGACATCAAGCCTTGCAATTCCTTGTATCTGACAAGCTACTGCACCTGAGGAATATGATGGCAAATATAAAATGGGAAGCTTCTGAACACATGGAGAGACCTCACCATTGAAGGGAAAAGAATTTGGACAGAAACCATTTTTCATCTCAGTCTGTCGGCCTTAAGAACTCTTTTAAAATAGTAACTTCAAGCAATTTTGAAATGAGGGGAGAAAAGTAAATGTAAATTAATAAATGAGATGTTTACCAGTTAATTCTTGTAAGCCAGTATAATAACTGGCTTCAGTAAAGCATTCCTCAGAAAGTACAAATTCATGAGATCCCATGGAAAAAAAAGTAATTAATGGGGGCTTGCTTGGTCTTTGATAGTTTATTCAGCAAGGAAGCCAGAGAATTTTAAATGAATCTGGAATTTATTAAAGTCTTTCCCAATGAAAAAATAAGCAGTATGTCTTTAAATTATTTTATACAAGTTATTCCTTTATGATCTGGAATGATCACAAATAGTATGTTGAAAAATATGTCAGGTGAATGACATCTAAAAAAGACGATGTTTTTCAGACTAACCACTTTCCAAAGGGTGATGACTCTAAAAGATGATTAATCCATAAATCTCAAATCTTTAGTTCCTCACCACATGGTGGAGAATGTTTCCTATGTACAGTAACCACTGCAGCTCCCTCATTCCTGAGAGGCAAGGTGAAGCCCTCTTGCATTCCGTCTTTTCCCCCTCTTGCTTTGTTCTGGCTTGCAGCAGAGAGCACACAGTGGCAGCCAGGGTGAGAGGGAGCCCAGCCCGCTGCTGAGGTCCTCAGGTGTAATAAAGGATCACACACCAGGTGAGGAAGTCATTCTGATGGTGTGTGTTGCTGTTGTGCTGACCACACACTTCCACTTTCTCCAGCCACTTGTGGGAGACCTGGAAATCTCTGGTGTAACACAGAGGGTCAATAAGCCCTTGTTAAACATCCAGAACCTTATGGGTCTGTCGGAAACAGGATAATTTGGAAGCAGATATCAGCTCAGTTTTCAGGTTCTGCTGGGAGTAAGCGAATGAGAAACAATATGTGTCAACAGATTTCAGTTGGAGATTGGCAGATGAGGAAGGAGTGAAGCTCTGGAAAACCTCTGGATATGAGAGTAGGGGTTTGGACTATTTATAAGAACCTAGGGAAGCAGCACATGCAAGTCTGTTCACATGCATTTGACTTCTGGGACTGACATTCTCACGACCATAGTACAATTGAGGATCTTATTTAGGACTTTATTCACCGGGAAATTTTTCACTGGCAAAGGTGCTTCTGAGTGCCAGGAGTGGCCCCCACTGATCTTGAGTGCTATATTCCAATATATTCCAATATATTCCAATATACTCCAACAACAGGCCAGCATTCTGCACCAGTCAGAGCATATGCACCAATAATAATTTTTATATATAAGTGCCAGATGCAAGGTCCTTTTTAGGAAAGGGAGATAGGGTTAGAGGGCCATGGCAATCCAGCTGTTGTCTCCCAGTGTGGGTACTCTCACAGTCTTCTTCAGTCTCCTTTTGAAGACTTAGGTGTATGCTTTAATTTAATTTTATGAGTGTCAGAGAACTCACTGGATTTATCCAATGGTTTATCATTAAAAACACTTATTTTTATGAGATAACGGCTCAGGCTAGATTTTTGTGTGAGAGCCAGTATTGTTTTGGGGCCAAAGGACAGAGAGAAAAACACTGTAAATCCCATAGCACTGAGCAGAGAATCAATATATACCCATTCTGACAAAATCAAAAGCTGTCAAAATAAAAATCGAGGGGGCAGAGTCTGACAGGCCAAATTTGTGTTACTTCAGCTTTGTCACTGTTGGTTATGTCAGTTCAGTCAGTCTTCCTGTAGCTGACAGGAAGTTGGCATAAAAACCTAAAACAGGCCCCATCCCATTTTGTATGCTCTGCGCAGTTCCTCGAGATGCAGCTGTGAGCACAGGTCTGATCTAAACCAATTCCACGCAGTCAGCAAACTCAGAAAGACACCAATTGAGATTGTAATGATTATAGAACCACAACTGTGATGTTTCTCTAAGGCTTCACTGTGGCTCATTTAAACTGCAAGTTCCTAGGAGCTGAGACCTCCTGCATTCATTTTACTTTGGTGTGCTGTGAGGAGTGCTCATCTTTAGCTCTCTATATGTAGAATTCTGACTATGGCAGAATGAAATAATCTCTTTGCAGTCAACGCTAAACAAAAATGATGCTGTTTAAACTTTCAAAGAAAATAAAGAGATGAGGCAAAAATCCTACCATATGGATAAAATCTGGCAAAACATGTGACATCTTAAATACTGTTCTGTGGCAATTGAGAGCAAATGTTATTTAAGAGAAAATTATTAAAAGTAATTAATAGCTACAATTTTTAAACTGTTATTATTTAAGAATGTAGATAAACTCAGTACATAATCCAATAAAGAATACGTTTCTCTTACCTTATTTTTTAAATGAGAATTACAGAGATTCCTCTTAGCTACATTATCACACACACAAAAATAAAAATTCAAGGTATGTTTCCAAGTCATAGAAACTGCTGAACAAAAGATATGGCATGGTATGGCTGTTTTATGCCATAATCTGTTCATAGTTTAACTCAGCTGTCTCAGAGAAGATCCCTGTAATTGAAAAGTGATCCTCTGGTAGCAAAGAGCTGGGGAAAAAGAGGTACATTTCTATATCATGAAGGTGATTTGGGGAGTGTCTAAAGACATTATATAAGACATCTTGAGTAAGTGTATATCCTAGTAAAAATGGACTTTTTATGGATCAAAGAGAAAGGAACTAAAAGTAAAAACCATCCTAGTTTAAGAACAGAATAAGGTAACTACATGTATACTCTCAAAAGAGGAAGTAATGTCCAAACAAGGCAAATTGAATAAAATATAAACTCTGGCAAGTTAAATGTAAACCCTCAATGAAGCAAACTAAAGGAAAGTCTGAAGAGCCACGTATTAAAAGCATAAAAGCTAATAATAAAAAGATCTTTCAAAATACATCAGAGGAAATGATCAAAGCATAAAAGGAGCATCAAGGAAGGTAGACCACAAAAGCAAAATGAACTATTTATATCTGGGTTCACTAGAGAAGCGTCAGTGAGATTTTATTACTTGCAGATGAACTATCCTAAACTGAATCAGCGCTAGAACAAACTGATACACCAAACACTGCCAAATTTCTAAGAGCAGATGATATTTGTCAGCTAAGTTCCAGGGGAATACGATTAGGATGTTGTTAAAGAAATAGTTATTGAGCATATTCTACAGCTTAACTCAGCAAGAGGTAGAGAAGGCAAGAAATGCAGTTCCCCTTTTGGAAACCACAGGAGGTACAGTAAGCCTGTATGGCAAAACTGAAAGGAGCTATAATCAGTGATGGAATTAGTAGGCATTTAGGTAACACTCATTTGGGTAAGAGTTAGGTCTCAACACTTGTAAAGATGGCAAGCCTTTCAAATTTATTAGAAGTTTCCGAAGGAAATTAGGGCAGAGGGATCAAGTGATATCCCGGTGCAAAGAAGGTCTTTCAACAATTTTATCCAAGTGCTTAGAAGAACCTAGGTTGTTGGGAGAAGGTCCTTTCATGGATTAACAATGCATCAAAAGCAGGAAATGCATAATATTGGTGAATTTTCACCATGGAGGAATTCTCCAGAGCATCTCAAAAAGACTAGGTAGACTTCTAGGAGAATTAGGTGATCATGTTTGCTGATGACACCAAATTGCCAATACTAGTCAGCTCTAATGCCCATAACAGGATTTCTGTACGGAAAAGAAGGCAAACTAACGCAAACACAGAATACACAAAACAAGGGAGGACAGCTTTAACTGTTTTAACAGTGATGGCTATGACTGAGAGCTTGCAGTTAATGATAGAGGAGCAGGGAGCCACAGAAACAAAACATCCCCAATATTAATCTACTGTGTAAATCCACAATGTGCCCAGCATCTGGAGTCCTGCATGCAGCTCTTACTCCATCTCAAAGAAGCAACAAAAAGCACAGAGAGGGGCAAAAATCATCAAAGGTAACAAATTATTTTCATACCAGGAGGAATACAGAGTCTTGAGAAGATCAAGCCTTTAAAACCAAAAACAGAGAAAAGATTATGAGTAAGAAAAGAGGTAGTTTTCTTTCTCACAATACAAGACCTAGGGGTTCCCCAGTGATTCTGCTGGTTAGTAATAAAAGAAGTGCAATGCCTGATGAGGCTGTAGGATTCACTACCCAAGTGCCAAAGGCACAAGCCAGTTCAAACAGGTCTTGAAAAGTTTATTCCTGTGTGTATCCTCAAGGCTTTCACACATGATGGGTCAGATACAGCTGTTGAGATCTATGAGCTCACCAGGGCAAGGCTGGCTCTCAACCTCCTCTACTCCTTTCTCTTCCTTATGCACCCACCACCAGAGAATGGGAAGAAGGTGGGCAAGATAAGGGTGCAGGCTGACCTGGAAAAGCTGTTCAGCAGCTCCTGAGTCTGGATGGGATTTCTTGTGTGGTATGGCCAGGTAGGTGCTGTGTACTCAGCACAGCTGAGGTAGATATCCAGATAGTGAAATGCCAAGTGAGCCTTTATAGTTGATAGACAAATACTGCAAGTGACCCTAAATGGTACCCACAGCTGTACCCCATGATCCAACCATTTGCTCTAGTATATAATATAATGCAATTTGACTGAAACTGCAACTGGTAGGTCTGTAACAAAAAGAGTAAAAATTATACTTTGTTTTCATTTCCATTTGAGTAAAATCTATGCTCGGCTGAACCAGAGCCATAAAGTCAAATTCTGATAAATGTCATTCTCAAGATTTACTGCTTCCTGTAAAAATGGTAAGTGCAAGAGATCTCTCACCACACCCTTTTCTTTTTCCATTTTAAGAAGAAACATACAGAAGCTCCAATGTATCAGGGACAGCAGTGCACCGAATATTTTCACAGCACGATCTTTGAAACAGATGTCTGGCCAAAGCAAAATTCTAATCAACTAAATCTGTATCTCACATAGGGAATAAACAGTTATCAACACACAAAAGTTCTGGTAGTTAGAAATGTTTTATAGGGCATGCCTGTTCCTTTAATTGCATCTCTATTTAAATCCCCGTTAGCACCATACATGTTTCCTTTCCCATCCACAAACTCTTTTCTCTATATCTGCACTCTTCCAAAGTCTATAATCAAGATTCAATTGGACCTTAAAATGCAGAGTTATGCTTTGGTAAAATAAAACACCAAAAGCATAGCAGCTTTTCACGTTTTTCTTCATTTACGCTGCCAGAAAAAATCAAGTAAAAAAATAATCGGCACTGTCACTTGAAGAAAAGAAAGAAAGAGAGAAGAAAGAAATAAAAATACTTAATATGAGCCTTAGCCAGAAGCATTTTATCCATCAGTGGTAAATGAGTCAGATATGAGTTGGCCAGGAAAAGAGCTGCTTTACCCAAAATCTGAGTTTAAAGTGAGTCATCTCACTCCAACACCAATATATCCTCCAACATAACTGGCCAGAGTTTCCCGCAAAGAGACTCTTGCTGCTGCTCTTCATCTGAAGGCCTGACCATGCAGAGCTGAAGTCGACAGGATCTCTGCCATCGAATCAGTGAAACAGGCTTAGAGTTGCAGGCCAGAACTATCAGCCTGGCTGACCGTGGTGGGAATTAAGAGGAAGCAAACTGACTCCCGGTGTAATGAAGGAACCCTTCAGACTGCCCTGTCAGCCAGGGTGCTTCCTGTTCTGCTCCCACCCTACCTATCACAAATAACTTTCCCAAATGAACACTCAATGCAAAAGCTTGCAACAGGTCTTCAGAAGATGACCCCATCTACAACAACGGGAGGAAGGGCACACCTTCTAAGAGAGCTAAGAGAACCACATGACTCCTCACATCCCTTCTGCCCTCTCTTTGCCATAGGAAGTGGCTGGAGAAGGGGTGGTCCTTTATTACAACAAACATTAAAAACACGTGAAAAAGCAAAGTTGAACTTGTCTCTACGTTACTGCTGTCTGTGTTGGTATGTACCTATGAAATGGATGGTGTGCTTATGTGAAATGAAGTAAATTATACAGAACAAAAGTGTGCAATGTCACAGACTCAGTCCCTGGACATTCCATGATGGATTTTCACTCACACTCAAAGTGCAGTCAGGTCTTCTCAGGTCTCCCCACAGTAGAGGACCCTCAAAATCCAACTTTCAGGGGGACCATTTTTGATTCCTTTTTGTTCCTTACATTCATAAGGAAGAAAACAAAGAAAATGATGCTCATAAGCCTTGGAAAACCTAACTATCAATTTTGGTCTAGTGGGACAGCATTTTTCTTGTCCTGTCACTCTCTGATGGCAACTTGGCTTCATGTGACTTCTCTGAGGGTTATGAATGTGGAAATAGACCTCAGGACGCATGCGTGCGTAGGCTTTTTTTTTGTGCTGCTGACAAATGTCTGCAGCACCACAGAAGATATTCCAAACGAAGTCATTTTTCCACAAAACAATTCATCACAATGGATTCATCCCTACAAGAGTCCAGAACTGATGAAGTGTAATGAATCTGGCAGCCACATGAATTCCACTTGTGTGCATTTCAGCACATCCATTTTTTTTCCATGTTTCTCAGCCCTGCCCTGAAATTCTGTTTTCAGAACGGGTGGAAACTGTCACAGGTTATCACGTGGTAGGTAATAAGTACAATAATTATGTGCAGTGTTAGTCAAAGGGTTATTTTGTTCAAATCATGTAGGAGCAGCAGTTGCTCTTGATAGCTGCAGTTCTGAGTGGAGGCACATAACAAATAAAATTTTTGGTTATTCTCAGCAATGTAAAAATACACAAAATTAACCATGCCCTTTTCCAGACAATTTATAGCTTTACTTTGCTTGATTGCATTATTTCCAATACTTTAACTAAAATTATTTTTATTTCAGAGCTATGCACACACAAGTAGGAATTTTTCTGTCCCTAGCTAGCAGAAGTGTCTTGTAACTGTCAGAAATTTATATGAAAAACTCCATTATTCCTTAGCTGAGGACTGATTGGCACAGTCACAAGTCTAAAATACATCTTGTGTTCATCATGGATTCTTCTCTAAGCTTTTATGAAGTTGTCTACAATAATACTGTCATAAGAATAGCCATGGCATATTAAAATATAATTACAATTGGAAAGGTAATTATGAAAATACTGTGAACTTTACTAGCTAGCTCTACTCCCTGTGTGTCCCTTTGAGCCATGCCTCAACTCTTTGACAGATGAGTGTTCCCACTGCTGCGAGGGATGTTCACTCCCAAACACATCCATAGCTTTGAGCACTGCACTAGTCCCCTGGGTGCCTATCAGTTCAGTTCTGATTAAAAGACCCAACATAGAAGGAAAGAACTGAAATAAATAAGAAGCAGTCACAATGTAGGAGCCATGGATCTTTCTCCCACCACTGCTGTCCCTACCCACAGCTCCCTCCTTTCTCTACTATTGTTCCACTGCCTGATGAGCTGCTGACTCTCCTTCTAAGACTTTTTTCATCTTTCCTCCTCCTTCCCATTTTCTGTGTATGATGGAACCCGAATGGTTCCACTATATTCTGTGTCCTTCTCTACTGGCGAAGAGCAGGAATGTTTGTCCTTAAAACAAAAAAAATAGGAAACTCCAAAAACCTCTGCAGTGGCTTTTCTGATCATAGATGACCGAGTATTCAGTGGCTATTAAGTTTTTTTCATGTTTAATTGGCAAAACACACAACAGAATTTACTGCACCATTTTCTCAATTTGGAAGTTGAAAGCAATCTTCATTAATGTAAAAAGCAGATGACAAGTTGGAAAAAACAACATTCTCATTCTTTGCTGGTGTACCTACATCTTGGTACATAGAAAATGTTTGCCCTAACCCTGGCCAGGATTGCTTTAAGTTGTATACTGGCACCGCTCCATTTCTTCCAGGGAAGATGGAATTTTAATGCCTGTCTAATATCATTTAATAATGATTTAAGTCCATCCTTATTACATTTATCTGACTGTTTGTTAAACGCCTTCCTAGAAAATTAAAACAAAAACAGATTTGAAAAGCTTCTAAGGAGAAGAATATGGTTGATTACACTTTACCATGTCTATTTACCTCATATGGCTATTGCACTTTTTATGCAGCAGCAAGCATTAGACATGGGATGAAAACAAGATTCTTGTACTAATCATGAACTTTAGTACAGACGTAGAGATACCAAAAAAACACCCAAAAAACTGCTAGCATAGAACAACTCTGCTTCCAGTGGCTAAGTGAGAGAACTCAAATCCAGGGATGAAAAATTCCAGGTATCTCTATTAGCAGATAATTTTGAAACAATTCTTAGTCTTCCTTTCTTCTTCATTTCACTTGGCTGGAGCAAAAGCCTTGTTCTCTACAATAATTTCATGCACTTACCTGCTGCCTTCCTGAGGAATACACTGCTCAACATCCACTGAAAGAGAGGCCATAGCAGATACTGTTTCTGTCTCCTCCCTCTCTTGCTTCTGAGACTCAGCCAGAGCACAATCCACTGGCACAGAGTATGGCTCCACTGACTTCCAGTACTTGCCTAAGGAAAACACACATAATAATTTATGGGAATTTTAGCTAGCATGGTGGTACAAGAACAGTAATCACTTAGTTCAACACTGAGTGATTATAATTTAAAATCACTGTGGTGTAAGCAGTACAGTTGAAATTTCAGACTGCAGTGAAGAGGTCTATTTCTGAACCTAAGAATGCCAAGTTGGAAAGTGCTTTCATTCCAAGAGCTGTGTCACACCCTTCCCCAGAAGGTAATAAACCGGAGGAGTAACACACAGACTAATGAACACAGATTGTCAAGCAGTCTATTGGCTTTATCTACCCAAGGTGATGGGAGTTCAGAGCAGGGTTAATAACTAGAAGCTCTGATATGGCACGCAGTTGATGCACAGACAGCAAAACGTAGAAAAATGTACATTGTTGTACAAAGTGCTCACATAGCACCGTCCTGAAAAGGAAAGAAGTCAGAAATGCCAGCTCGGACTAAAGTGATGTTGCCAGAATAATCAGGTTTGTTAGTCCTGGATGTTCTTTCTCCTCCAACCTCAGGGCGTATACTAGAACAATAATTTATTTAAAACTTTCATATATGAACTGGCTGTTGCTGGAAAGCTGCCAGGTATCATAAGGAGTAGAGCTTTATGGTTTGCTGTGTAAAAATACAGCAGTGTATTAAAAGCATGAGTATTTGCAGATTTTTGCCTGCAACAGAAGAAGCTCATCAAGCAATGCAAAAAATAATGGGAGGTGACTCATCCTAAACATATAAAATTATCTGCTACTGCAGGGCTATTAAGAAACAGGTTGATTATTGGAAACCACATGAACAAGTATGAATATACATATATATTTCTTACAGTCCAGTAAAAAACTGAGCACTCACTAATTGCCAGGTGGATGACACCTGGGAATTAGGAGCTTCGGGAAGTCTGAGAGCTCTGGACCAGAGCTTATTCAGTGTTTAGCAAGAATCTTTCAGCAGCTGCTGCAGAGGTTGGATCAGGGTACTTATCTGGGAATTAGATGGAGGGTTTCAACAGCTGTGGAAGAGAGGGGATCAAGTAGGGGACCTTTCCTAGGACTAAAAGGAGGATTTTGGCAGCTGGGCAGCAGTCTGAGCTAAGGTGCTTATCCGGAGGGTAGCTGGAGGCTTTGACAGCTGGGAGGCCGGGCCAGCAGTGGTGCTGCCTGTGCTGCAGAAAGGCTGCTGAAAACTCTCTCTTTGGTAACACAGCTCTCAACACAGTTTCAGGCTTTTGGAAAGATGAACTTTTCCCTCCAGTGAGAAAGCAGCTGTCAATAAAGCCTGAAAATGTCTTTATTCAAAAACATCGTTGCAAGATGAAAGCCCAAGTCAATCTTCAAGAACAACCAGTGAGCATGGCCAGAGTGTTTCTTTGAACTCTAATAGTGTGCACATTTGAGTAGTTAGCAGAATCTTTAAATAACGGGGACCTTCTGGGGATAAAATGTAAAGTGTATTAAGTATCCTACAAAGTTGAGATTAAGTGTTAGGAGGTTGGCTTTGCTCCAACAACATGAAAGACAGAGCTAAAAAGTTATGTACATAACAGTAGGCTCAATGATTGGAGCCTGGCAAATTTTATAAAAACAAGACAAAAATATTCTCTATTATTACTGTGCTCAGAGACCATATTCTCTATTCATTAAAAAATACACTAAAAACAAACAAAAAAGTTATATGAGCATTCCACAATGTTCTCACAGATCCTATGTGCAAAAGTCAGTCTTTGCAATATACACCCAATTCAAACCCTATAATTTATGAGCTAAATGTTCACAGAGTGGGTGGGGTTTTTGTTGCAGAAACAGATGTGCAAGAAAATCAAATCTGTTGGCATGGGAATAATACCCCCTCTTGCCTATAAAAGAAATGAACCCATGTTCACTGCTGGAGTTTTCAAGGGCTTTTATTCATAAAATAAAATATTAGTACCCAGCTACCACTGTGTTGCTCTCCTGCAGCAACAATAAAACAGCATCACTGAGGATTGCTACATCGCATTCGTTCATTCACACACAGGCTTGCACACCAGCTGCCCCCTGAATCCTGACTTTCTTGTAACATTAAAACTCAGGGCCAATTCAAGCATATTAGTGGGCTCTCTGTGCCCATTTAACTGCCCTTCGCTCCCAAGCGATTGGTGATTTTCCTTGTTTCCCTGCACTGAGGGTTGTGTTAGGAGAGGGACTTCAGCGATAGAGAGAGCAGAGTCAGGCCAGGAGGCAGGTGGCAGCCCATATACTGCAGTGGAGGGTCCTGGAGAACGGAACTACAGGGCAGGGTGTTTGTGGTTTGTGGGGGGAAATGTTTAAGCAGTCCCAATTAGGAATAGCATCCAGGTAGCAGCAGGTACCGCATGCAAAGAGGGCTCTATGATACCATGAAAAAGCAATTATAAGTTTTTCTTTAAAATCAGAAAACTGTACTTTGAAAACACCTGGGGTAAGCAGAATGCCTTTGCAAGCTTCTTTTTATCCAGAACAACATTTATGTGTTGTACACAAAACATACAGGCCTTGAATGAGTTTTCAGCCAAAAGATTTGCAGGCTAAGTGTTACGGAATGGAGAGGCAATCACAGTATGCAGGTGCAAAGGAGCTTTTTTAGGATGTATGCTGTGGATTGACAATTAAAGCAAGTCAAAAAGCTTCAGCCTCAAACTGCTCCCATCTCTGAAAATGCCATTTCTACTGTGCTCTAATGGAATGTGAAATTCCACCAGTTCTGTTACATTCATTGAGAAGAACTTGGTGGAGCTCAAGGGAAAGAATGAAGCCTACTGCTGGTTTCATTCATACAAAACTTGAGCAATCATGGATTGCAAGAAAAAAACAATGAAACCAAATCAGTCTTCTAGGTATGCTTTGGCTTTCAGCATGAAAATGTGCTTAAGTCTCCCTCAAAGGTTTGTGGGAGCACTGATTATTACCAGGAAATAATAAAAGGGAATGCTTCTGTCACTGCTGTAGGCATTTGTAATTGCCTTTCATAGACAGATTTGGATGTGCCATATCATGGCTTGCATGAAAAAAATGTTTGGAGTTGGTATTTTGCTAGTGAACAGGATTGTTTAAAAATAGCCAATTACATGGGTTTGGGAACTACTAATTCCAAATGTATTACATTTCCAAAGGAGCTTTGGATCACTGTCAATACAAAACATGTATAGAAATTCTATTCTAGTTAGGAAAAAAGCTGTCTCTTAGTTTCTAAGTATTGTAGCTTCAAGGTTTCACAAAAAGCACAGAGGAGGGGCTTATTTGGTATAAAATATTGATAATGTTCATTATGAAAGTTGGATCACAGAAACACAAATCCAATATACAAGCAAGCAATGATCCAAACAAATCAGGCTTTCTCAGTACCTTTTGAGGTGCTACTCAACAGCCTAATGCTCTCCAGCCTGCATAACTACCTAAAATATTGAACAGGTACTTGCTTCTCTTAGATCCAAATATGCATCACAAAGCTGCACTGAACTTCCTCGGGGCTCCTTTCTATCATCCAAACATACTTCTTTCTAATACTTGGTCTCTCTCCAGATAAAATGAGGTATACATAACTTTTTAGGTAGTAACTGCAAGAAAAGGCAGAATACTGTGTGTAAATAACTCCAACCCTGAGCAGCCTGACTTAGGTTACAGAAGAACAGCCCAGTGGACTGCATGACTCTACCAGTTCAGCTGAAACCTACTTGTGGCAAAATTAAGTCATTCTGCAGAGCTCTGGACTATGTTTTCAGATTTACACTATATATTTGTTCCTAAATCCACACCTTCTCTCTCAACAGCCATCATTTGTGTGTATTCCTAATCTTCTGTTTGTCTGTTTCTCAGTTCATCTTTTTTTTTGGTTTCAGATCCATTTTCCATTACATACATGTTTTAGTTCAAACAGAATTGCATCTCCTTTCCTGTGTCTCTGGTCTGTGTATAGCATTCTGCCCTTATTATCATTTGCAAATCTGTTTTATCTTGCACAGTACATGAATCTCCTTAACTTGCTGACTCCTTCCAGGTCATTAACAGTTTACTAACAGGGAATTTTAACTCATGAGCTACCTGAGAACATATCAGCCAGCAAAAAAGGATTTAATAAGGCAAACTCTATACAGCTGATATACAGCTGATTTAATTGCAGCATTTGCATATCTAGGTGTCTATTGGATATGTACAATGAATTATATACCTACAATGAATTTTCTTCGTCACTTAGCAACTAAAATCAGATTGAGAGTACTGCATGAACAGTGAATTAGGCATGATGTCCCTTTTAAAAACTGCATTTATTTTTTGTAGATGAATCCCAGTCATTTGTGGTTCATCTCAAATGAAGGAAAACATTTGTTATTCATTTGTTATTCTTAAGGAGATGGCAAACAGTAGAAGTCAGGAAGCTCCCACTGCCTCAGTAAAATGGCAGAGAGCAGAAGATTAGAGAACTTAAGGGAAGTGTGCTCAGTTGGATTAAAGCAATTGATGGCATAAAGTTCTTCAGTGACCAAATGCCCTAAAGCATCTGGGTAGTTAAGGGCAGGGGTCAGAGCACACAAGTAAAGCAATAATGTACGCTCTGTCTCAGAAACAATAAAAAAATGTATTTTTTAGCACTGTTCCATGGATCAGTGCTCATTCTGAGCTTTTCAGCTTTATCTCAAGCTCCTATGAATCTCAAAGTGAGTACCTTCTAAAGGGCTGCAAAAACAGAATCTGAACAAACTATTTGTTAGAGCTCTAATTTACCTGTCTGTTCCTGTCCCTCACTGACAAACATCTATTTCATCCAAGCTGCTCTGGAATGAAAAGATTTGGGAATATTCAGGAATCAGAAATGTTTAAATAATTTTAATGGGTTACTTTTTCAAGGCTAAATACATGGCAGAAACAAAGAGGTGTAGAAGAAACAAAAATAAAAGCATATATATATATATATATATAAATATAAATATTAGACACAGCATGTCAATTTATATATAAAACATTTTCCCACTCTTTTCTCTGAAACAATAATGTCTATGACTGTAATTAATAATAAAAAAATAACCCCAAGCCCACAAACCCACCAACTCAAACTGAGAAACATACTTTGAATTTCAGTGGTCTTTTTTAAAGAAGCTATTGCATTCATATTGGGGATTTGGTGCACTATATCTTCCGGGAGAGGCTCCAGCTGAAAGAATAGAATAGAATAATATAAATATTCAATAAGCCACAGGGACATAAAACAAACTGAAACAATCTAATCCTCAGGAAAAGCTCAGCCCAAGAACTGGTTAATATGTTGCTGGTATCAGTTCTAAATGTATAGTCATGATTTTGTTTTCTGTTTTCCAGCCATGTAATTGAATTCCAAGGGGCTTTTCTATTGGCTGCAAGACTAATCTATGGAGTCTTGGAAGCAGGTGCATGTCTGTGTATTATTCATTAAAAAAATGCTAGTTATTTGTGTAATTTTTGTAGGTTCCTCACAAACCAAATTCCACTGCGTCTGTATACGCAGCTGGGCACTCCAAACCAAACTTTGCTGAAGCCGCACTGGAACCAAAGTGTGTACTCTATTATCTTTATTTTTCTGGTGTTATTACATCTAACCATCTTACACATTTTAAGGTTTATAGGGGAAAACCATAAAACACAGCTGCTTTTACTAGCTTAACATTAATTTCAAATAAAATAGTAAAGAAAAAATGGTTATGCAGATTAGCAGTAAGAGTTCCCTAAGTAAGTTTTTTATAGAATCAGCTGCATTTTAATTAGCTAGTTTTAATTGTATATTCTTTGAGTAGGGTTGCATTAGCAGAAAGAAGTGCTCAGTTGCTGCCTAGTAATTTTTGCCCTGTAATCGATAAATATAAAAAGCAAACTGTTATTTTCAAATTCACCCACATGTGCTTTTTTGTCCACCTTCCACACATTTTCTCCTAGGAAAAAAGGGTAAAAAATTGTTTGGGCTAAATGTTTTTCCTTTCACTGTAATAACTATATTCTCCTTGAACTATGCTGAGAATTATGAAGCTCTTCTGCTTCCCCACGTAAGCTGCCGTGGCTGGGTGTGCAGGCGTGCATCCTGAGGAGTAGCAACTGTGTCAAGGTGGACAAAAAAGAGCAGTATCAATACCAATCTCTCCTCTCTAAAGCTAAGGAAGTTCAACCACCGTTGACAGGAGACATCTGTACTGCAGACAAAACTCCTTTCTTAAGCCTGCCTGGATCTACTTTAGATTAGGTCAAGTGAAGCCCACCCAAGGAGCTTCCTTCGTGAAGTTAATAGTTCAGTAGCCATCATATGTTGTCCTCCAGGTTGCTACTGCTGCATTGCTACTCACCAGCTAGATAAAATCAACTTTGATCCAAGCACACATAGTGGGGAAGTAACTGTAGTGTGGATACTCCCTCAGTGGTGCTATTTTAAGCAAGCTCAGCTACAAATCCCCAAACTTCTGGGATCCTGCCACTACAATCAGCAGTGAATGCCTGTCACCAATAAAGACATTGCAAATATCACCAGTCTTTTGGGGTCTTGGTAACTAAAATGAATAGGGCTGTTCATGTCATTATTTCCTTAGAAGCCCACATGGGATTCCAGCTGGAAGATTTTCTTCTGGCTAGAAACAATAGCACTATGTTTTGTTTTCAAATAGCATAAATCAGTCCATTCTGCACAGTGATCAAGTGTGCAGAGAAGTGCTGGTTGGACCTGACTGGGTCCCAGCTCTACTTGGTTACCAAAGAGGCCAAAGTGCAAAGAAAGATGGTTGCTATCAAATATGTATCATGGATTAGCACAAAGACAGCAAATACAATACAAATAATATTTCAGATACTTTTGCAATCCTTGAACCACATTCACTTTATCATCTTCATAGGTGGCTCTATTTGGTAACTCCTTCGGGTGCCTGGGGGCAAACTGTGTATTTACGAAAATGCCAAACAACAGATCAAGCTTTAAAGATTTAAAAAAAATAATCCATATAACAACCTTAATAATCCATACCTTGAGTTATGCAGATAAATAGCATTTGCTTTATCACTTGTAATTTTCAGTTTAAAGTAATCTATCATTTGGCCAGGAAGAATACAAAATCCTGAAGTTCTGTTTGGTCATGCTGGGTGCAGGAACGCATAAGGGGAAGCAAAAAGTTTGCTTTTAAGGTTTTGTTTCATAAATTTCCTAATTCCTAAGGCTTTGATGACCAATTCACTTCCCTGAAACAGAAAAAAATAGCTCCAGGCCATAGCAATAGGAGTAATAGTAAAAGGTATGGAATTGCCAGGCTGCAATATGTGAGAGCTGCGTCTTGGTTTGCCCTTTGAGTACCCCAAGATTCTTTAGGCAGACCTTTTGTACTAACTATATGCAGACCCTTTGTACTAATTATTAAGATGGGAACAGCTGATGTAGAAACAGTTAGAGAAGATTTTCTATTAAAAGGTGGATATTTGGTTGCCCTCCTTGAAGCTGGGTTTTTGCAAGAGCCAAAACCCAAAAGGTTTGATTTTCCCTGATATATCAAAACCACCTCTTTATTTATCAGTATAGAATTTTTTTTTAAAAACAAGTAAGCCTCATTTGAATATCTAGACATATCAGGTGAATGTTTAGAAATGGCAGGTGTGTTTTTAGAAATCAGCATAAGCTGATGAATCCTTAAAAAAAAGAAGGAAAAGGGTAAAACATCCAACACCTATCCCAATCATTACTCCATCTGTTAGCACTACAATCAGTTTTGTAGGTGATGTGAGTACAATGGCCATGTTTGATCATTTCCTTAGCTCTTTTTTCCACTGAACTTTCATTTTATATTCCAAGCTTGGCTGAAGCAGGATCCTAAGCCTTTCTGTATCCTCACCCTTAAGTACAATGCAACAGACCTTGGACCCTCTTTCACATCAGGGAAATTTTATCAGGCTCCACAAGTAAGTTCATGACATCATATATCTTGCTCAGTCCAAAATGCAGTTCCATTACAAAAACACTGCAGAAACAAAGCCAGTGGGTTATGGCAGCTATTTCTCTACACTTTGAGTTGAGACTGTCTGCATTCAAAAGAAGGATTCTGTTGGCCGCTATCCAGTGGTTGCATACAACCGTATAGACACAGAGGTGTCCCTGGAAAATATCAGCAGTTAGACCCAATACTGAACAAAAGAAATTACTCTACACCTGGCATATATGGCACCATCTTCTTCCCTCCTACCCTTATTGGTATTCAGATCATGAAGTCTATTAAATCCAAAGGCTAATAGAAAAGAAGCTGAAAAGAGCACTGGAAAGACCCCATCAGGAAAGAAATCTTAGAGAAGAACAGCTCAAGTCTGCAGAAATAACCAAACCACTGGAGAGACAGCTTGGACCAGACACAAAGGGTCACATTTTCAAAGCTTTTATGTGGCTGAATTGGGCTTTTGTGTCCAAAGTAGAAGATAAAAGTAGAAACTGTGTCCACTAATTGTTTTCAAAGTAGGAAAAACAATGTAAATGGGCAAAAAATCACTTGGTATGCCAAAATCTGCCAGAGGCATATCAACAAATGTTTGAAGAAGGAATTAACGATGGAAATTTCATGTGCCCAGAAAGGGATCTGAATTGATCCTTGGGAACGTGGAGAGAATCTGAAACTACAGCAGTCTGTATTGAGCTGAAAATTCAAGCAATATCCGTGTTGTCTTTAGCACTGTCATGTTTTAAGGTACCGAGATTAGCTTCGGTGAAGAATGTTGCAGAGTGCAGTTAGAGATTACTGACAAGTGAGGCAAGTGTAAGCATAAGGTAAGGAGCACGCCTGCCAGAAGCAGAGGAAGGGGAGGGGGCAGGCTCCTCAGGGATGCCAGGGTTGCAGGGGGAAGAATCAGAACTCCCCTTTCTTTGTTACACTGTGTAAAAAACCTATCAGCATGAAGACCGAGCTTTGTTGTTTTTAGTGTTGCCTATGATTGCAGAAGACTAAGTTCAAAGTTCTCACAGATCCTCTTACGTGTTTTTATATTAGCAATCTTCTCAGAGTTTCTGCACTCTCCGTTTACATATAAACACTTCAAGCTGGTATTTTTGTGATCAGCAGTTACAATGCAGTAAATAAACAAATCAGATTTCATCAGGGAGTAAGTTCAAAGACACAAAGGGTGATGAGCAACTGCCAGTCACTGAAAACCAAGCAATACCTTGGAATCATGTAACTCTGGAATCAGAATATTCTCTTTCCTTGGCCAAACCAATTCCTGACTAGCACTGCCCACCTTGGGAACTTTGATGTCACCATGCTGACCTCTGGCACACACATTGCTCCAGTTTCCTATCCCATCCAGATCTCTATTTCTAGACTCTGGGTTTGTTGAAGCAGCAGTTGACACATGTTTTAGACTTGGTGTTAATTGCTTTCTAGTGTTAAACTCAGATTAACAACGAGGATGTGAGATTGTGAGCAAGTTTACCATACAATTTAAAATTGATCTCAGCCCATATTCACTTCCACGAATATTTCCATTTTGGAGAGAGAAATGCTTACCTGTTCTGGTAAATAACCCCTTTTAACGCAGTCCAGGCCCTCTTGGCAGAGCTCACTGCCTCGCTGTGAGCCCCGGATTCACACTGAATTCCACGAAGGAGAAAATGCCAACTTTTCATCATCGGCAGGAAAGCTGCAGAGTACAAGCTTTCCACTTAAATTACCATCCCCTCCTAAATGCCAGCTCAACAGATTGCAAGAAAGAAGCACATGCTTCGCACTCTGCAAGAAAATTGTCCGGTGTAAGCTTTCAAGCATGCTTGGGAGCCAACCAATCACAACGTTTTGTCAAATTCTGCTTCAGACTGAAATTCAAGCCAGAAGAATATTTACTAGAAGATGTTAAATTTAGTCACTTAAAAATGTTTTTACACTTGGGGCCAAATTCAGCCTTGGCCGCCACAGTCAATGAGAGCAGACGTGCATCCTCTCTGCGCCTTTGTTGCAGGGTCCTGCTGGGCAGAGGCACTGTGGACTGCACTTCTCTGCTTCCTCTGTGCAAGGAAGAGCATGACACCATCTGTGAGTAATTATCACTTGTTACAGACCACAGAAAACTGCTGTGCCACGGGGAGCTAAGAGACACTGCCCAAACCCGTAGGCAGATCAGAGGGACCATGATGTTAGACTGACTTCTGTGTCCCATGGAGCTATCACACCTGTCTGCTTTAAAAGGGATGGGACGAAGGAAGAGCTAAATCCTTCGGTTTTGACTCTGAGAGTTTTTTCCTTGAAATAATTCTTCCTTACTCTTTCTGGCTGCAGAAGAACCCCTATCTGAATGCAGTTATGTTGGAAATAAGATGTAGGATTTAGAATACTGGACTCAAGGAAAGCTCATGACGAAGGATTTTTTAAATCCAAGTAGTGCCTCTTCAAAAATAATGTGGAGTAAAGAAAGCAGAACCTACCCTTGCATGTCTAGAGCAGCATTACTTACCACCACCTGACCTGAAAGTCATAGCAGAGCTCTTTACAGCACCATAACTAGGACTGGCAAAATAGTGTGGAATTTCCATACTCCACAATGAAGATTTTGGGGGAAAATCTCAATATTCAACCCAATTTTCACAGACTTCTTGGAATAAAATACAAATCATAATATTCAATGGTTTTCTTAATTGAAGTAATATGTGTATCTATATACACTTTAAGAATGAGTATTTAAATCTACATAATCAAAGAGTGAAAAAATGTAGAATCATTTAAAAAGTGTCACAATAAGTGAAAGAATTTAATTTTCAGAATGCATATCATAATCTCAGAAAGGCTTAAAAGCAATGATTCTTTTGGAATTATCTGAATGTATCTTTTCCTTTGTTTTGACAGATGCTCTGAATGGACAAATTCTCAAACCATGTTGAGAAAATTCAGGGATATCTTAAGGCAACTGATGGTCATCTTGCCTTTTCACCTTCCAGAAGGTTTTCCATGTTTACATTTTGGATTTCAAGGGAACCCAGCTGCTTAATCTCTTCTCACCCCTTAGGAAGATTTCCTTCCAAGGAGATAACCTAGAGTGCTTCTAATTAGGTCTGCAAATGGTCAAATGGATTTTTCTCAAAGTAACATGGAAACTTTCTGCTTGTAAACAGAAGCATGGAGAGGAAAACCTAAGATATCAAAATATTTTAAAAGTAATTTTATATGTAAGCCTTCTAATTAAAAATTGAACTTTATAAAATTGATCCTTAATTCTATAATCTCCTTTTTAGTTTGCTTATTATTTAAGAAGATATTCACACAAGCAAACCAAACTGAGCCATTTCAGATAATATAGGATGTCTTGCCTTCTTTCCAGTTGCTGTCAGAAAGGGTGTGGATCTCCTCTAAATTCTGTGTTAGTTATACCAGTCCTTCCATGCCCAAATTATTTAAAGAAGACTAATTTGATACGGTATTCCTTTCCTAGTGTCTTCACTCACTTTATTTAAGAGAAGATTGAGAAGTTATCTTACTTAAATCACCAAGCTATAAGCCATGTATAAATTAAAACAAAATATATCTGTTTTGGATGTCAACCTGTTTTCCTTCTTGATTCTCTGAAAGAAATAAGAAAAGAAGGCATTTTGCACTTGTAAACTTGATGTTACCTCTTAGGTAACATATCAGACCAGCACTCCATGAAAGCTGAAAGTGTGGCTAGTTTCATGATTTTTTAAAAAGTGTTATTCTGTTGGTAATAGAACACACGAAGCAGTGAATTTCTGTATTGAGAAGTCCTAGCCAAAAACAACAAAAGAAAAGAAAAAGTTTTCAAAAAGCTCTGCAAAATGTTTATGAATTCTAATCCTCAGCACATGAATAAATACATCTGACAAACTGCAGGGTACCTCACAAAGGCCTTTCCCAACCTTTCTAATTTGAGTTCAATTACATGTGTACTGTTTAGAACTGAAGTTAATCTTGCCAGTGTTTTTAAACTAGGGGTGCACCATATACCATTATTTGTAAAATTGAAAGGCAGATAATAAGTTATAATTATCCTATTAATCACCTGTAAAGAATTGCATTCAGGGAAGAATGCATCCTCAAATTACAGTAATTGGTTGTTTAAAGAATTTTTTTTTCTGTCCTTGGCAGAACACGCTTGGAGTTTGCTGTGCAAGTTCGTGAATAGTATGCTGAAATCAAGCAGTGTATATGCTGTGGGCCACGTGGTGCATATTGCCATAAATCTATTTCTAACTGCTAACTAGGTATCAGACTTTCTCAGTAGTGCCTGCTCCTTGGCAACACCTTTACTTATTCTTTTAAGTCAATGTTGGTTTCTTGTGGTAGTCTTGGTAGCAACATCCTCTCTGGAGTACTTTTCTTTGCAGCCATAGCATATTTTGTCTTTGAAATTCTGCAGCACCAAACCATTTGGTGCACATCCCAGAAGACAATGTTGTGAGCAAAACGACTGAGTTCTTTTAAGTTATCAAGGACCATGTTCTTTTACAAGTGAATGAAAAATGACTGCATGGGTTTTTTGTATTCATTCTCAGTTAGTGAATTTTTGTCTCTCCTGAAATTTACTTTGCTATATTTTGCAAACAGTTAGACTCACAATTTATCTAATTTTTTGGTTTCCAATTACTCTAAAATAAAATGGAAGAAAATCTTTATTCCAGTACACTTATTCATTTTTCTCACAATCGGTATTTTTTCTTGGGTGATGTCAGTGATAGCAGAAATAGTAGTCGGGTGTGATATAGTGGTAAAACAAAATAAGGCAGTTTCCATAAATGGGTAGCACCACCAAATGGTCATAACTGGATAGAGGGACCCAGGCACCTCCACAGAGAAGGATACATCACATCATCAGCACAATACCATTCACATTAATCCCACAAGGGTGCAAATTTCAGGGAATGGGTTTAGAGATGCAATGAAAAGCCACCGATGTCGTAAGTTACTACCACAGGGAAGATGTCAACAGAAAAATCAATGAGAGTGCCCTGGAATGGCAGCTGATCAGGAAGGTAATGCTGCATTCACTAAGATTGTCAAATGCCTCAAGCTGGGTTATGTAATTCATATTTCAGTACCTAAATAAAAGAACTAACATTGAGCTGAGCAGCTCTTTTAGTAGCATATACCACCACACTGGAAAACTTTCCTTATGGAGTTTGTCAAATGTGATAGTAGATAAAACCCATTGAAAACTTTCTTTTTTTTTCTGGTGTCTGCTTTACATTGCTGAGAATATTTTTGAAAAAGCTAACACTTTATTCACTGTATGTATAATGTAAAAAATAATAAGCATTGTTGATGTGTCATAAAGATGAAAAGCAAAGGTTTAAAAAAACACTTAGAAAATTCTTCTACCCAACATCCATCAGAAGACACGTTACTTCACCTTATTCACATAGGTATGAAGCCTTGAAGTGGAAGGGAACTGGCAGACTAGCTTGCAATTTGGCACTAATACATTTGATTGGAGAGATTATATAGCTATTAAGACTTCCCCTGAGGGGGAAACAAAGTAGTACGCTCCACTTTATAACAAGATCTTGCAAAATTCAAAATTTATGGTAAAGGCTTTTGTCCCTTCATAGATTATTTTGGCTGCACCTTTAGCAATTTTTTTTCTTCTCACTGTATTTCTAGGATAAAAGATATTTTCTAGTGGACAGCAGAAAAAATTTCACTAATATGAATCCTTATCTTGCATTTGTGTACATAAATACCCCATACTCATATTTACTTAGCCTTATAGTATCCTCTCAGAAGTTGTTAACATACACAGTGTTTGATAACTCTTGGAAACTCCATTTCAACTGCATACAGATCAACCTGAATCTTCATTTATAAGTTGTTTTTTTGGTTTTTTTTTAAAGTCTTGTACACATTTTTATTAATGTTTCAAAAGTGAAGTATCTAAATACTCCAAAAAATGTGCCTTTGCAATATCCAGTTTCTGAGATCACAAGTTACCTCGAAAAAGCCTTTTTTTACCATGATAGATGGCTAAAAGATCCATTCCTTATAGATGATATGCACACCAATGACTACCAATGATGTCAAGTCTGGTATTCAGCACATCACTAAAAGCAATTTGGAGTTTTTAAATATTACTCAGAACTGGGAATAATTTAGACATACACTAAAGGATTTGTATAATCATCTAATTTAGAGGTATTTATGCAAACCAGCCCATTTGAGGTCTGTTCATTTCTAAGACATATTCAAATTCCATGGGTTTTTTTACCAAATGAAAAAAGGGCTGACACCATTGTTACTAAAAGAATATCAAAGATAGCAGCTTCAGCAAACTTTGATCATTCTCTCCACCTACCATGGTTTCTGTTTTACCTCATTTCCTAGAAGGGCATTTATACAGGCTTCAGAGGCGTCACAGATGGCAGTAAGGTCATGTCCTCCCTCCAGTGCCAGCACCACGCGGCCGTCCGCCAGCTTCAGCAATTGCTTGGTTAGGTGACCAAAACCTGGGATTCAAATACAGGAGTGCAAATAATTAAAGCAGAACAGATATTGCAGGCATGTTTCACATCTGCTGCACGAGAATGTAGAAAGCTCTGGAATACTGTACAGGGAGCATAGGATATACTTAGTCCAGTATCCTGTTTCTGACCATGGCCCACAACAGATGCTTTGGAGTTAGTATTGGAATTTTGTGTGAGGCACATGTGCGATAATGTCCCTCATGCTGATCCCTCATTGCTGGAGATTAGTTGAAACATGAAGATGTCTCTCTTCTTATCTTTGTTAACCATTATCACCCTGGATTCTCTTCCTATTTGTACATCAATGTGACATATACCCATGTTATTTAGAGATCTGACATAACCCTAGTCACTTATGGCATCGATATAACAAATAATATTTGTAGTTAAACTACGGTGCTATAATTAAAAATAACTGTGCTTTTCAAATGGGATGATGAAGGGTTTTCTATTTAAAAATTGCTTCTTCCTTTGTATTTGAGGTTTGAGAATAATATAAAATCCCGGACTGAGAGATAGTGGAAACATATGTTACCTCTTAGCTGCATCTTGAAGTGTTTTTGGAAGCAGCACTAACAACTTTAATTCAGGGTTTTGGTATAAGTTGAAACTGTCTAGAACTTCGTAACTATCTCTACCAGTATCACTCGCTCCTGACCAACAGTGTTCTAAGAAACTCTGCACCATTGCCAAAAATGATGGTACTTCATTTTCTGTGATGATCTATAACTACACAGACATTACCACAAAGTTTTCATCTGTGATTCAAGTAAAATTAATTTATTACATTTTCAATGACAAGAAAAATTGCATGAAATATGTCAATTTGGAGTGAAGATTTTTGAAAGAATTTTTGTGGTAGTTTCCTAGGACAGCTATTGTTTTTTTAATCTCTTTTAAGTAAGAAATGATAAATAAAGATTTGAAACTATTGATGTTAAATAAACATCACATCTTGTTCTTAACCTTTCCACTTGGTCTGTACTAGTTGCTCCAGTAATGGTTATCACTACTGATTCCAGTGCATTTCATATCCTTAAATAAAGCATTAGAAAGTACCGGCTACACTCTGGAGTTCTAAAAAGACAGGAAAATCAACATCTTTTTACTACATTCCAGTGAAGAAGACCACCAAAAATTAAAATTGTGAAAATTACAAGCATATTTTCCAGAGAAATTTTCCAAACTCACATTTAGTTCTGTTTTCATCTTAGGATGTAAAATGGGCATCTTTGTCAAGCACATGTCCAACTGGTTTTAGAATAGAGACTTTAATGGCATCAAATCTGGATTAGCTGTACAGGCAAAAAAACCCCAAAACAACAAAACTTCTCTATTTGCCACTTAATATATAGATGATCACTTGAAGTGAAATACTTTTTCCTTGATCCACTGCCCAGTCTTCTGTTCCCTAAAAGTACCACAGTTTTGATTCTAGCAAAGTAACTACACTGTGGTTCAAATCACATAAAGGGCTGAATAACAAATAAAATCTTTAACTCTCATTTAAACTCAACCTTTCCTCATGGAAAAAAAAAAAAAAACAACACCCCCCTCCCTCCACCCACTCCTCTCTACAAAAGACCAAATTTAGACAGGATAATAAAAGTGAAGGAAGGAGTGGAATGAGGATAACCTTTGATCTTTAGCCAATTTCTGCTGTCTTTTACCTACAGAATTTATTTCTGTCTGCATGTTACACATGAGATCTTTGGGTTCATAAGAAGAGTGTGTCAACAGTGTAAAGTGAGTCAAAGATACAACATTTAAAGGAAATGAAGAAGAATGAACAGGCGCAGGCTCCCCACATTTATAATTCACCCTCTGAGTCTGTGAGGAATCCAACAGCACTTTTAAGATAACATTATCCCTTGTGTTATACAGGTTCTGTGAAGGGAAAGCTCTACCATGTTTCCCCTGCACATTTGGTGAATTTTGTATGACTGCAAATATTGCTACCTCCACACTGTAATCTTCTGAGGTTTGTACGGCAATACATGCAAAGACTTGCTATGCCTTTTCTTCTTTTAGACAACCATACATAATATAACCCACAGACATTTTTACAATATTAGTTTGTCTGCTTGGTTTCCTGATGATTTTTCTAGTATCAATGCTATAATAATCACCCCTGACTGAATCAGGATGCAATGAGTGATACAGAAAGCATCCTTCCAAACAGAGATCATGATAACAAGATTAACTGTTTCTAACCCAAATTAACATGATGGGGTTTTTCTTCAGTATAATTACCCTGAGAAAGTAAAGGTGACTTTCTAGAAAGTGAAGAAATAATTTTAGGCAACAGTACCAACATAGCCAGTGACTGAATGAGTTATGGAAATTCTTAACAAAGAAACTTGGATCCCAGGAAAGATGTTAGTTTCCTCAAGGAAATCCCCTGGAGTGCAGAAGTAAGAAAATGGAAAGAAAGGAATCCCAGTCAAGTAATAGTTTTAAGATGGGCTATAGTTCATGCCAAATAATTAATGAAAACAAGAAGAAAATAGTAACAAGCACCATTAAAAGAATCTGTCATCTCCCCTGATATAAGGAGATCAAGCACTGGCCAACTTAAGGTGAGAAGGAGTCAGACAAGTATTTTTAATCCTGGATCTTCCAACTCACACAAATACCTAGAAATCAGCAGCAGTTCTTGGTCCTTCTACTCTGTACCTGCTGAAATCTTCTTGTACTGTGCTCAGTGATTTTGCATTTCAGAGAAGTGAGCATTTTTTAAAATTAGGCCAATGCAGTGTGCCAGGAAATTGTGAGAATGATTTTGTGCCAACTATTATTTTCATAATTTCTGTAATTAAACATTAAAAGTACTTGCTTCATCAACAGATCCAACATTTGGATATGCTGGGTAGAACTTGCAAAAGCACTTAATATTCATTTGCTATCATCCTTTAAAATATTATGATTAACCTTTGATTTCCACAAGAAACAAAACACTACCAAGTAATTCTGAAATTCCTACTCACCAAGTGTTTTATATTTTCTTCACAAAAAAATCTGAGGGTGCACAATTGTACATCCAAGCAGAGAAGAACAGATTAAGACAGTAACCATTATAAACCATGTTATGCACTGGAGACATAAGCTGTATATGAGCTGTCATATGACAACCTTTAAAGTAAAAATACAAACTTTCAAAACAAAAAAACAACGAGTAATTTTTAATTATACCTTTTGCCCTCCTCCAGTACTATTATTGGAGGAGATACAATGCTCAGACTTTGTTAGAAATTATTCTAGTGTGGGAAGGCAGAAAGAGAGAAAATTATTATTGTATTATCCTAATGAGCAAGCTGTCAGGCTGCAGTTGAAGGACATAGGGTGCTGATCACTTGAATTACCATCTAAGCAAGTAATTCCACCATCTTTTAGTGGACTGATGCCCCAGTAAGGATTTTGGGTTTTTTTTGTTTGTAACAGATAAGCTCCCCCCACACTCTTTGTAGTTCTGCTAAGCAGCAAGGAACGGCATGAGTGAGGCTTCTGAAGCCTCATTTGACCAAAATCACTGGAAACCAAAAACCATATAAAAACCCTATAAAAAGAGAATCCAGAGTTATTGCAGTTTTCTTTTGTTGTTTTTGAGATACCCTTATTCTGATAACCTGAAATGGACAGTGGCAAACAGAAGGCAGGTAAAACACCTCTTATCCAGGTCAGTTCCCCTCCAACAGGCTCATTACACAACTGTGTGTTGTGTTACACGTGGTTGAAGTAAAGCTAAGAAGTCAGAGTCTGTATGGACAGCTTCCCATTTTGCCAAAGAAGCATTTGAGAATGAAGACAACTTGCAAATGTTACTCTTTTTGCATCCTTTCCTCGGCAGACAGGGAAAGGAACCATATGGACAGGGTGCACTCCCAGTCAGCACCGCAGCACTCCTTGTTTGCATAAACAGTCATATATGCAACTCAATTTGCTTGCCAGAAAACGTACAAACACCCAGTTAGGGGAGACTAAACCTGCCTCAGCAGAAGAGAGACTCCTTCCCTCTCCCCCACTGTGCATAAGGAGAGCAGATGTCTCCCGTGCAGTCATTTTTTGGATGACGGCAGGCTGAACAAAGCCGTGGTGCTGGCCCTTGCTCGGTGGAGACAGCTGGTGAAGGAACAAGGACACATCAACAACCAAAAGGTTGGAGAAGCTTTACAGCTATGGAGAAAGCATCAGCTTTCTCAGCCTCAGCAGCAGGGCCCCAACAGCTCTTTTGGCTTCAGTGTCTTAAAAGCTACAACCCAACCCTACATTACAAGCAGAGCTCTGGTGAGCTCCTCTGGATACTCGGAGCAGCCTGGAGAGGAATACATGCAAAACACAAAACCTCCACAGTCTCTGTCCTGGACCTCCAAGCATGTATTTAACTATTATTTACCATTTAATCATGTCATTACTCTCTGATTTACTTGAGAATGTGTTTTCCTCTCATTAAAACTGTTGCAATGATTGCTGCCAAAATTCTACCCACCAGTGTTCTGTGCTCCTTCCCCGTGGTTCCTTTGTGACTATTTGATTAATTTTCATTGATATTCTTCCAACAATAGCATCTAAAATTAACTGGGTCAGTTTTTACATAACTTCCTGAGTCACCAGGCTACATGTCCCAAATAAATACGTCCATACAGGAGTCAAATGATAATTTACCCTTCCAGCACTAGCAGGGGCTGGGACATTTTGCAAAGCTTGTGTTCTGTGATAAGAGAACATATTTTATTCTCAGCTTTTAATTCAGGATCTTTTATTGAATCAAAACTTCATTTGGATGAAGTCAGAGACTTGACTCAGCTGGCAGGACGTGGCCTTGAGTGAGGGGGAAAAGGAGATTTTAACGCCAAATACATTCTTATGAAAAACGTTTTCCAAATGGCTGAAATTACAAATGTTAGTGTTGAGGTACCTGAATTTAAATGGTACATTTGGCCTCCAGGCATTAGCTGCTGATTTCTTGCTTTTAATACGGGAGAAGGAAGCACAGTAACATTTCAAATTACATGTCTCAAGCAGGCATTTAATTTAGATTAAATTAGACAGTAATTGTATGTTAAATAAATACCAATAGTCTCAGGAATACATTTTTATGGATTAACAATTTATGTAATAGATGGTTTAATTGCATGCCTGTTAGGTCTACAGTAATATATTTTTCATAATTAGCTGTTCTTTAGCTGCTACACTGAACATAACTTATTAAATCTCTATTAATATATATTCGAGGATACATAGGATACCTCTTTGAAAGCCAAATAATGCAAACCTGTCTTGCTACAGGAAGAGGCGACCTTGCAATGCTCAGTAAGATGGTATTTTCAACTCACTTGAGATTTGGATGTATCCAAGTGTGTCATACAGTCCACAGCATGTGCTTAGTCCTTCAGGAAGGAGGAACTTGTACACTTTCACCACTCAAGGCAGCACCAACCACTGGACAAAATGTTCCTCAGGGAAAACACATGGAGGAAAAACACTCCCTCAAACACTTCTCCCAATTAATTTGTGCTAAAAATAAAAGGAAGGGACTTCTTTGGTAACTTGCATTATCAAGCAGTAGGGATTCTGCACCCTCCAGGAAAGGTCTTGGTAATGTACAAAATAATGATGAAGTTTTTAGAACTGTTACAGTGCTGTTATGTGGATTCAGAGGGAAAATATTCAACCACAGATTTCAGCTGCCAAAGTCAAAGCAGGAACCTTTGAATATTCCCAAAACTGGCTGGATGTTTTTAGCCCTGTTCTTACTAGCTCTTTGCTCTGTGTCTTCCTTTCTTCTTTGTTTCCTTACAATTCCTTCCTCTCTGCCCCTTCTTATAGCTGGCCCAAATAATAATTTCTTCATTGCCCTGCTATCCTTCCTCTTTTTTTTATTTTGCTTCCTATTTAGAAAATCCTATACTAAGTGAAGCCAGACAGGATGAAAGATGATCCATCCAACAGAGATCTTCACTGTTTTTTCAAGAAAGCAGAAGCCAGAAGAGAGGAGCTGTAGGACTTCATATAACAAGGTGGTATTTCAGAATCTTGGATTCAGATCTCTCTGGAAAAGGCTGTTGCTTCATTTGTTAGGTGAGGGGATTCTCTGTGGAGTTTGGAGAGCTTTTTCTTTTTTTTTTTCCTGGAGACTAAAATCCCTCTAAAGGGATTCTGTGGAGATAGACTAATCAGGCTAATAATTATCTGTGAAAATCTGTCCCACATACTGTGAAATCTGCCAAGCTGATAGAGCATGTGGTATTACTGTTATCATAATAACTTCTTCCAAATCTGATCAAGTTGCCTGATTTAAACTGATATACAATATATGCATCTGATGTTACAAGTTACAGATGATTATATCTCCAAATCTGAGTCTAGACTCAGTAAGGGCTTGGCTAAAAAACAAGACATCTGATAAAAAAATAATTCAAAGTATGAGGAATTTGTTTCTAATCCACGCTGGAATGAAAATCAGATACTACTATTGACTATCCAAATAAATCAGTAAGCTTGATTAAGTTTGGAGAAGTTTATTATAATGCTACTGCCTATAAAATCAACTTGACACATTTTTAAAATATGTGGGGCAAAGTTTCTGCTGTTATACATGAATAGCTGAAATGTGGGCACTGAGTTATAACTGAAAACAATCTGATGGGAAGATCTAGCCTTATTTCTTTTTCTAACTGATGAAAAGCCAAGTCAGTTAATGTTGAATTGACCCAGGAGACTAACACAAAGGATCTGATTTAAACCCCTTCACTCAGAAGCTAAGAGCTGACTGCCATTTTGTGAAGATAGTCTACAATATTCTGCCAAGAAAATCAACATGGTCTAAAGGATCTTTCCAACTTACACAGTTTCTCAGGGCATACAAATTAAGGCTCTCCCTTTATTTTCAGTCATTTACTGACCCTGCCACATCAACATATCAGATTAAATTAAGAGCTTGTTCCTTAGCCAGTGTTAATCAGCATATACCATTATCTAAAGACCTAGCCTCCAGATGTGGACCATTCATCATTCCAAGACTAGCGACATACATACAATAAGAATATCAGGGAGAGGTTCTTGTAGGTGGATAGACTTGAAGTAAACACTCTATTTCCTGACCAATTTGGCAACAAGTTTCCTGGTGAACTCACTATTAGTATCAGAGGTCTATTGCCCCTCAGGATTTGGATCACATTGTTTAATAAACATAATTTTATAAAATCAGAAGGGAATAAGGCAGTGAGTTTCTAAGGGATTACTGTACATCTCATACAGTTATTCACTTTCCCTCTGGCCCTGTGCCCGTTAACCCCACCTGACATATGCTATAATCACCCAGAAATGCACTGCCTGTCACCACTTATTGAAAAGGTAATGTGTAAAACTCACTAAAGGAAATGGTATCGAAACTAGGTTTGGGGTCTGACTCCTTAAAGTCTTCTGTTTAATTGCAATTTCCAAGTAAAATACATTGAGCAACTTTCTATTATGCTGTTCTATTACAAAAACATGTAAAAATTAAGGATGTGATTTCAATCCAGACAACAGCCCTTTTGTACCTTTTCATACTATTTAAAGGACACACAAATGCCTTGAAATGGTGAAATTGTAAAAGCAACTGTAGCTACCATTTGAATGACATAGGTGACTCTACCCAGACTTCTCCATGAGTAGAGAAGTTATGTCAGAACCTTGTCAGTCATGTTATTACACAGCAGAGTTTGCAGGAGCCTTAACCTTCTGGGAGCACAAGAAAAGGTGGCAGGGAGCTGCACAGGCCTCAGGTGAAGGCAGGATTGATGCCACTTTGCTCTCATGCACAACAGGTGGAAACATGTAGAAGTCATTTTTATTTTCTGGTCTCTTTTTTTCCACAGAAATTCTACCACACCACCCTTCCCCTTACCCCTCCCCAGTCCCCCAAGAAATACATATATTTCTTAGAATAAGATACAAAAATAAACTATTTTTGGTTTTATAAATAAAAAGTATCTTACTTAAGAAAATAAAATATTTTCTTAGAATATTGAATATCTCATCCCTGTCTTTCCAGTCTTCCAATATAAAGAGTCTTTCTGTGAGATTCTGCAGCCAAGTGGTGACCCACCAATTACTGCTTGAGAACTAGTGCTTCAGAAGCCTTATGGCGTTCTTTACTCAGTGGTTTTCTACCTTTTCTTAGAGAAAGTTAAAACAATGACCATAAAGCCTGGGTGAAAAATGCCTTCAGGTGGCTGAGCAGTCAAGGAGTACTGCTTTCTGGATTTTCTCAGAGTGAGGAGCAGAATCACTCCTGATTCTGCAGGATCCATATATAAGCAAATTACCACTATCTCTGCTGTTACCATAGCATGACAGCAGTATTAAGGGAAGCTGGCAAACCTAAAATAAATTGTAATCTTCATTGAATAATAGAAAAATCAAGACAAACAATGGCATTTCTGTGCTACACTCAGACCTAAATCCAGCTAACTAGTGTCAAGGTAATTTGAGGACTCCAGATGTTGTTGCAGCTGCAACAGTCATCTTAGTCATTCTCCTTAAAAGTGGGAAGTTCACAACAGGGCAAAACCCATTCATTCCACATTGAGATACTGTTTCTTGAGCAGCAACAGCAATTTCTTCTTCAAGGGAAAACAGTACATCAGCTTTCTTAGCTGGAAACACTGAAAATCTACTACCAGAATAGCTACTGTTTCTCCCTCCAGAGCTCTAACAGCTAGAAGTAAAATAACCTGCTGCAGTGGCTCAAAGCTCTCTAGTGGCTCTAGAATCTTAGCAAATAAGGTATATCAAACTGCAACATCAGGATTGCATTTATTCTTTGCTCTGATGAAAGCTGAAGAGCCCTAGTAGCTGAGAGTTTGGGCAAAAATTATTCAAACGTCACAGCAAAGCTGCTTAGAAACCCTAGACAAGAAAGGCATTCAACTGTCTCACTACAAATAAATAGAGACAAACAGAGAAAAATACCAAATTCAGAACAGTTCCACTCATTAGGACATGAAGTGGTCACTCCAGCAGAGGATAAACTTTTTAGTCATTCTCAGTTTTGGCCTAAGTGCTGATTTAATTTCATAAAATAAATGGTAATGGACCAAAATTTTAGCATCTTCCCACTGTTTTTACCTAGATTTTAGTGTTAGAAACTAATTTGGAGGGATTTAATTAATTAATTAATATTAATTACTCATGAGAGACAAAAATGAAAGAAGAAAAGGGACATAAGAGAATTGGGAAAAAGATAAAGGTGTTTGTTGGGTTAATAAAAGAGTGTTATTAAAGCAGATGACAAAAAAATATACTTGTGAGTAAAAGTATAAGTAAAGAGTAAAATAAAGGAGTGGCAGGATGAGCAGGAAAAAAATGAATGTGAGTATGAAACTAAACACTGTCAAGGAAACAGATTTTCTTATAACCATCAGAAAGGGTCAGAAAGTAAAGACAGCAGAGCAAGTTTGAACTTCTTTCTACAAGGGGATGCAGAGCATTTCTGAATTTTTCCTGAGGGATATACTTTTGTATCCTTTATATGCAGAGAAAGGTGAGGCAGTCCCCCAGTAATATTAACATGAAAATCATTCAGCTTTTGGCTGCAGTGAACTCTGGACTCCTCAGTGATAAGTTGCTAACTAAAAAAGGGTCTAAACACAGGCAGCTGGCATAGTGCCAGGTGACAGGTTTGTATGTGTGGGCAAATGTGTTCATGATAACACTCAAAGCAATTAAAACATTTAAATAAGCAGGTACTTGACAACAAGCTGCTCTCCCTAGGAGCAATCACATCACTTGCCATGTATTCAGATATCCTACCATACTGTCACAGAGATGAAATCTCAAGTAATCAAATGGCTGCAATGGATTTATATTTCTGGAACTGTGAGCAAAACTTGGCCTATTAAAAGCAGACACTTTTCTTCTCCTAACCATAGCGAAACAAGTTTAGAAATTGTGAACAAAACACACATTAAAGCTCAAATGCATATTTGGAGATGCACATTTTATCAACCAGAACAGAAATTTTAAGTGAATGCCTGAGTTTCCTGAACTTATCTGGACTTGAGGAACCAATAAAAATTGCTCCTTCTAACCTTTTAGCAATTTATATATCTTCCCAGAGCATGCCTTTTTCTAATGGGTCATCACAAATAAACTCAAACTACCTTTCCATCTATACAAATCCTTAGTAACAGTGGAAAAGGTGGCTTCTGTCTCTTCCACAAGTGATGTGTGACTCCATCTCAAGCTGATGAGCCTTGGCATATACCTAGTCCAACCTGGAACACCCCAAAGATGGCCTGGAAGTCTTTTTAACAACGATAACAAATAAAGATTTTTTTTCTTTTCCTTGTACCCGATGTGAACTCAAACAGTAAATCTTTGTATTTATTATAACACTTTCAAGGACTGAATGCTCATATCTGAGTAGAAAACATGTCTGAGGACAAGTGCTTGCAGGTAGGTAAAGAAAAAAGACATTTCCAAACTTAAGATGATTTTTGGCGGTGATAACTATTAATAAAAAACATTTCTTTAGTTCTAGAATCTATACAAATCAGAGTAAGATCTGGATGCTGCCTGTTCAAAAGGTGTGAAATCCAACACATGCAGCCACCAGGGCTGATACAGGTGTGTTTGAGCAGCTGTGTGGTTGCGGGCACAGAAGGTTGTAAAAAACCACACTTTTTTTCTTCCTATCCTGTTTCAGATGCCCAAGAAACAGTCAGGAATAGTCCTTATGACCTCTTCAGGCTAGGATTTTTTTACTTCTTGCACATTCTGTACTGGGTCTTCCTGTATTCTCCCTATGTCTGGAAATGCTCGAGAGAAATTTGCTTTGACATGACTAGTACCTGTTGTATGGGACCACTATATAATGCAGGCAAGTTAATATTTATATCAGAGTTTGCCTTGAATTTCTGGCTGTGGCTTTTCATGGTCAGTTGCAATGCATAAGTGACATGATAGTTGATGTTACACATTGGAAGATTAGAAAAATAAAAACATTTTAATTTCGTCTTAAATTAAGATTTAAGAAACAAGAAATTTAGGGCAGCACAGTGCCATTTTTTTTATCAACCACAGAACTCATGTCTTTTAAGGTTGCTTTTAATTATAGGAAAGTGGATAACAGAAAACAGTGGATACACAGAGGAGAGGTAGAGGAACATTTATTTCCTATATTTTTTAGCTTTAGGCAGAAACTACGAAGTTAGCATTTGCTGCTGGCTTATAGTTAAAACCTGAACTTGGCCCTCTCTATGCAGAGAAAAGCAAAGGTCCAGAATAGTAGATGTTCATTTAATTAACATCCCTATCTTACAGCATATGCAAAAGGGGTCCATTGTGCAAGCAATCATAAATCTTTCTTGGTCTAACTTCAGAGCAATTGACCTTACAACCCAAATAATGTTCCTTTGTGCACAGTTTTTGTATGCAATTTCTAGATTTACTGTTTCAAAGAAGGAGTGTGTAAACAATTCCAGGCAAGACTGAAGTGAGCAACTCATTCATCCTACAGATAGATGAATGTTTGTGCCAAACTGGAAAGCTTGTCCTGGAAAGAGTCTCTATAGATGCTACTTTCAGTGCTTCCAGATTCAAATTTTTCATTTATTTAATTTTATGTGCTGCTGCTATCTTAATTAGGAATGAAATGAGGAGAAGAGAAATGACAGGTTTTAGCAGTTCATTGGACAGCAGAGAGTATTACAGGGAAAGGTAGTGACACTTTGCCAATCCAAGAGTATTCCCTTGTCAGTCACCAAATGACTGCCACTAATAAAAAATTCTGGGGACCTCTTCAAGAAAAAGGCGGAAGCAGAAACATAGACATCATAAATGTAACTTCTGCTTGTTCCCACTATAACTGTGCAGTGTCTTAAACTCTTGATATTTCTTTTTTCTATAAACAAAATTTCAGGCCACATCTTAGAAAGTTCAGTATGAAAAGCACACGTATCACTTCCATACATGTGTTCTAGGTGACGTCTATATGGAAACAGTGATGAATCCTTTCCCTGATGAAACACTGTAAAGCCTTTATTACAAAATTTACCCAAAATAAAAATGTGTTATCTATATGAGCAGTGCTCATTAAAAGTCTCAGAGTAACCAGCTCCAAGATGAATTTTGGCAAACTCTGAATTGCACATGTGGAAGAGGCAACTTTAGCACTAAGTACATAGCAAAAAGTCTGCAATTAACCATGACAGATTCTTTTGGGGTTAGCCACTCCTGCAGAGCTCTGGAACTCTTGAGTCAGCCTCTGGAGGCACCACTAATAATCTCAGGGATCTGGGCTTTCAGTTGAGACACCAGGGTCAGGTGGTTAAAGCTGGGGCAGTCCAGAATACCTCAAACTCCCTAGGAGGTTATCCCTGTCCTTATATTACTTTTAAGTATGGTCAATATTTTATACATTAATAGAAGTGATCAAAGTAATAATAAATGAATAGGTCAGGTTTAATTATAAATAATAATAAATGAATAGCCCTGTTTCATGCTTGTAACACTCTTTGTAAATGTATGTTAGTATTTACCAGACATTATGTTCAGCTTAGAGACTCCCAGCACACTGCACACTTTGAGTTCCTAAACTTAATTATCTATTTCTTATATTCTTATAAAATGACATGCCATAGTATCTGCTCTCTTAATGTGTAAATGAAGCAACTGAACAGAACAGAATAGGGATTAAATAAGATAAAGTGATAACTTGTAAATAACCTGTTCTCTTGATCACACAAATATCCAGGAAGCTTTGCAAACAAATACCACCCCTCAGACTTAAATGAGAACACAAATTAGAGCCAGTAACTATTTCTTAATAAGAATTGGAAAAAGAACACTAGCAGGGATGGGATGAATGAGTCTTAAAAGAAATGTTTATGAAAAAGAACAGCATTTGCATTCCTATTCGCCTAGGGCCACTTGCCCCTTTTGTAACCTGATAAAACAAGTGAGTCAATACAAATCAAGATGACTTAGTGGAAGAACAGCAAATGGCCATTGTAAAAGTAGAGGCCAGAGGAAAAGGGACGCCACAAAGACCCCAGTCACGCCATTTTTTTTGCAAGCAGATTTAATGGGTGTGCTGTTGCCAGACACCTCTAGAGTCAGACATGCCATTTCACTAAGAGAAAACAGCAAGGTCCTCCCCAAAGCAAGTAAATTAAAATGGAATTCGAACTCAACATGTTACAAAGTTCATATTTTGAAAAGAAAATAGTAAAAAACTTGCAGAAACTATTTTTCATGAGAATACATCCCTTCTACAACCATTTTTATGTGATAAAGCAGAAATGCCATTCTTTCCTTCACAGATATACTGCCTTGTTTTTATCAATTTAGCCTGACTGTCAAGGAGCCTTCCAGAAAACAGTGAATAAACTGAAAAATTATGTAGTCCATATCGACTATCTGACAAATCACTGGAAAGTTTCATTTTACCCCTCGGCTGTCTGACAAAACTGCAAGACAGCCAAATACAGGTGTTCAGATATGTTCAGACAACATTCTTTTTTCTTTCTCTCTTTTTAATATAATATTTTGTCCTTTACTCTGGTGAAAACATTATGGTTGGCAAAGGAAGATCAATCAATAATTCTAATTTTTTAAAGCCTGTAAAGTAATTTTTTGAGAAATATGGTAGTTCAGACAGCACATTTATTTAGTTTTAATTTTTGTGCTGTCATACATCAGCACTGAAGTCCTGATTTAGAACACATGCAGCGTGCCTTTGAAGTTTTGGCTGTTTTTTAACAATGGCAAAAAAAGATATAAAGAAATTAAACAGCACCAGCAAAAAAAATCATAAAACAGGGCTTTTGTGCTCTTGAGTTATATATTGTTTTTTATGTCTGTTTAAAAAAAAAAAAAGCTTTATTCTCAATAATCTTTCATGGGAAGCTTTGCTCTGACATACTTTCATCTAAGCCTTTTCTTCTATGCTGACCTTTCTTTTCTCCTTTCTATCCCCCCAAGTCTGCAAATCTTTCTAATATCTTTCCCATTCAGTAGCAAAATGAGTTTATTGGAATTCTTATGAAAACCAAGAGTAGAAATTGTGCAAGTGATATGCTAAACTGATATTTTTTGATGAAAGTAATATATATTCCAACTAAACAGGACCTCCAAATAAAACAGCTGTTTTCTTCTGGTTCTGGTTTGACTGCCCTTCTGGGCTGTATATGTGCAGTGGTATATGCCACAGTCTTTTTGGCCAAGTTACACAACACTGTTTTTTTCCAAGGAAGTGCATGAAAGCTGATAGTTGCCATTGTTCATTTTTATCCAATGTGTTGTAATGAATATGAGCTAATGCTGTATTTATTTGTTCTGTGGCCAGCTTCTTCCTGTTTTTTTTCTCTCCCTTTCAGCTCAAGGACAAAATTGTTGAAACAACAACAAAACCACCACAACTGGCTTCATAGTCTTTCTCTTCCTTAGGGTCTTCCGTTCCTTGGAAAATTTTAGTGCATTAGTAGTGTCATCTAAAGGTACCAACACCAGGTGCTGCAAAGAAGGGTTTTAATTGCAATCTGCCTACAAAACATATTGAAAGTAATTTCTAGATGGAGCAAGTCCTGAAGGTGTCCAGAGGTTTGAAGAATATTAATCCCCACCCCAGCAATTCTTAATTGTCAGCCCAAATATATATGTGCACATTACCAACCTGTATGTGTAGAAGGGTATGTGCATGATATCTATGATAGCTGAAGGAGCTGGAGAAGCAGGGCCTAGCAAGGCAGCTGGACTTTGAGGAAGCTTAACACCTGCGTGTTGGGAGTTTGCTGGGGATCTCCTCACTCACTGTATCTCTTCCCTCACCTTCAACATCTCATATCCATATCTGCACCCCTTCTAAACTACTGCTTACTGCTAACAGTGAAATGACAACTGCATCTGAGGTGAAAGCTCTTTTTACATTACAGATCATTCATGTGTTAGAGCAAAACAACAAAACCGACAGAATCTCCTATCACCAACACTGACACCGGAACTTATGTCAAAATGTTTCTTCCGAGTGAAGTGTAGTGGTGAGCTTGCTGCAAAGACACGTCTGAGTTCCACAATACCACTCTTAAAATTCATATAAAGAACTGGTGTAAAATTTTTCTTAATATTGAAGGTTCTGTAGTTCATTTTATTTTTAGGGAATTTAACTACCCATTTTAGCAACTTGATCTGTATTAAAAGAAGTCTTGTTTATAATTTCATTTAATTTCATATTCAGTTTATGACATTTCTACATATTGAAACTAGGTGGGAAAAACCCCTTGATTTTAACATTTGTCAAGATTCTTCTTCCCTACCTTTAAGCAATGAAAATTCACTGTCTTGCCTCTGTTACTCCTCCAGTCTATTTACTACTCAGTAGGAAGAGAGGAATACCCCCAGGAAGATCTGTTGCACGAATTTTCAGAAAAGATGAAGGTCTTTTTGGAATTAAGCACCTTTTATATTGCCTGTCATGGACAAATCTGTACTTAATAAGATGTATAATGTTCAGAAAGCCAAACTTTGAGAGAGGAAGCTCATTTATGACTACAAAAGACTATTTATACCCAGGCAGATAAAATATGCTTTCATCTACCAAGGTCATGCATTGTGAATACAGTATGCTCAGTGAGAAGCTTCTCAGGTAAATATGAAATTAAAGATGAATGCATTGTTGTTAAGTAATCCATGCTTCTCTTAATGCCCCAATAAAAATTACTCTTGATAGAGATTTTGTAGGTTATAGAGCCCTACTTTCAAATCCTTTTATTATTTAAGCAAGTTATAATACTAATATTAACATACACTATTAGTCTATTAATTGTATAGTTACTAGAAAATTATTTAGAAAATATTTTCTATATAATAATACTACCTTATATATTTCTAATAATCAGTCAAATTTCAAGCTAACAGGGCTATTTTTATGCAGAAACCATGGAAATTATGTAGAAATTATGTTTGCCCTACTTATAACACATAAGAAGTCATACTAGCATGTCATGATAATAATCTTCTTTGCTTTAGAGCCTATTCATCTATGAATATCTAGTTTCATTTCCTGATTCATAAAATTTGAAAATAATTGTATGCACACAGAGAATTTCTATGCCAAATTTGTTCCATTAAACCCAGCAATAATTCCTCAGACTACACATCTGACTCAATATATTTGCTGTCCTATCACTATGCACCTTGCTTTCTATGTCTAAGACATAAATCATTTGCTCTTTTAAGCTCTGCTCAGTACTTAGTTCAATCTCCCCTAACACCCTTTTAGTCCACTGTTCTCTTCCCTTGAATATACTGGCACTTCTCTGCTAATAACATGACAAAAACTTGGTAAGTGGTATGCGTTTACCAGGGTGGCTTTTAGATATCCCAGAAAAAAAAGGGAATTTGACCATTTGTCCTGGTGTTTTAAAAGTTAAACCACCTGGTCAGAAGAATCTTTCCAGCTTGGATGTCTGATGTCCACCCTTCCCATCCTCACACCTGGGATGTCCCAGGCTGAAACACTGAAAAATGTCCTCCTCCATCATGAATCAATTTGCTGCTCTCAAGCAGTTTCTTTCAGATTAGCAGTTGATGTATCTCTAAACAGTGCTACGACAAATATCTATATTGCTTCAAAAATGAGACATTCAAAAGAGGGTAACGATTGCTTACTTTAGAGAGATAAATTGAAGCAAATGAAAATCAAATCACTAGAGACATGCTTCAAGAATAAAATCTGCACAGATCAATCTCCCAAAGGCAGTAAGTAGTACAAGTCACTGAGCTGAAACTAACACAGAAAGAACAGTTCAGTGACATAGTGATATAATTGTAATAAAATAGGTCAGGGAATATTCCTGGAGTAGTGAGAGGCCCATTGAATTTTTTTCATTTTATGTTTATTTCTGAGTCTACTAATTGTGCATCAGTTTTCTTAAAATTTAAGGAAACATTCAGAGCAAATCAATATATTTTACAGATACTCTTTCTTTCCCTAGTTTTAATAAAAAAAACCCCAGATATTGAGCAAGTGTTATCCAATGGACTAAATTAGTTAGTTGAGTCATGATGACAAGAGGGATGGGCAAATTTTGAAGAAAAAAGTTACTTAAGACATGATGTTTGACATCTGGTTTATGATGCTCTAATTGACAGTAGTCAGCCAAAGCCAAAAGACTGCTATTGTCTTTCAGATGAAATATATCTAGAACAGTGCTAATTGTTTACTGAACTAAATATATTCTCTCAGTTTCTGCCTGAAGTATACGTCCTGCCTTGGAACAGAAGATTTTTTTCTACTTTCTCACTTAAAAATACTGAGTTTAGGTCTGGCAAGTTCTGATGGTCAGGGTACACCATGCTAGAGGTAGCTGTATAAATAAAGCGGTTGTGCTATAAGTACTTGTTATAGTATAAGATGGCCAGTTCCACTAAAATAAATTACAAAATTTTCTTCCAATATAATGAAACATGACAAAAAAGCAGAAAAACAATTTATAAGTATTTTTGAAAATTTTATGCAAAAGATGCAAATGAGTAGTATCTTTCATACTTTTCCTTTCTTTTAGCTACATAATGCAATTGCAAGAAGGAACATCTTTTGTCTGAGTGAGAGACACTCTTCATATTTTATGTTCTAGNTCTTTTTTCTTTTTCTCTTTTTCTCTTTTCCTTTTCCTTTTTCTTTCTTTTCTTTCTTTTCCTTTCTTTTCTCTTGATTTCCCTCACTTTACTGTGTCTGTGACAGAGTACTAAATTTGATCAGACTCAATTTCCAATTCTTTTTTGAAAGCACTACATAAAAACTTATCTTCATTGAGTGCCACTGGGATTCCAGCACCACATAACTAACAAGAGAATTCAGTAGCTTCATGTCAATGTGATGCCTCAAGTTCAAAGGGGACAAGGACATCCTGTTTGGTGTTTTGTTTCACTCAAGCCATTAAACTGCACAGACCCTTTTAAGTGTTTTTTAAAGTAATCTTCTTTACTCCCTATCAGTAACCTAAAACATTATATAAAAAGTGTTCATTTAGATAATCTTCAAATTTGTAATGTGATTTGGAAAAAATACCTTCAGTGATTCTCAATGAATTGGAAGGAAATTCCTGGTGGATGAAAATACTTCAGAACTACTACTTTTTTCACTTAAAGATCCCTTAAAGATCTTCAGCATTTGTGACCTTGATGTTTTTCCTCAAAAAGCATGCTGGGAAAATCCCAGAGGTATCCACTGTATGTGGGAATACATGCACACAAAAAGAGCCAAAAGAAAAAAAATTGCATGGTTCAGGACATATGCACTCTCTTCATGTGTGCTCTACAAAGCTACCATTGGTGCAGTTAACACCACTAGAAAAATAATGTTTTATTCACATGGTGATATAAATACCACAATTATTTTTGGATAACTAATTGCTTTGATGTAACATATTAGTTAATTAAATTACAATTTTGAAACAGCATCGCATCACTTGATAAATGGACTTTCTTTACTGTTTTCCCCAGGATTTGAGGCAGCTTTAAGAAGATTGCTTACTCAAATATTTGAGTGAATGAAAAATTATTTTGATCTGTTCATGCTGGCTTTGGAAATTTCAACAATACTGGGTTCCACTTTGCTACTTTTACTTCTGTGCTAACATGCTTTGAAACACTGGACATAATTATGCAACTATTTCAAAGATGATTTGACAAAATTTCTTGAAATTCCTGGTAAATTGTTAGGACACAGACCAGTCATGTTGAAAAGCAATTTCACTGCAAAGCTGTTCCTGTAGGAACCATAAAAGATGCTTCTATAACTTTCATTGAAAACAAAGGATTACCTCTTCTCTACCAAAAAAATCTCCAAACCAATTAAAGATATTCTGTTAATCTTTTCCACTGTTTTAGATAAATTAAAACTCTTTAACAGAAATAAATAATAATTCTCCTTATCTTTATTTTAAAGAGAAATAAACATTTTCAAAACAAAACAAACTTGTGAAGATATAACAATTTTTATGTATCTCAAATTTTAAATTGCTAATTTGTCTTTGCAGCATAAAATTACTATGCAAAGCAATTTAAGTTATTCTTTGCAAACCAACTGCTTAATAGGAAGAAAACGATGCACAAGAACAAACACAATATGCCTGGCTGCAATCATAGATAAAAACATAAGCTTTAAGGCAATACATGCCAGTGATCATTTTTCCATACAACTAATTCACTGAATTCATAGCTGATGTTAATTGTCATATTAGGAAATAATTTTGAAAGCTAGCACGTTTAAAACCCAGACACTGCATTCAAGGATACATTCCACTATTAAATGAAACAGCTTTGTTTTATTTTGCTTTTAGAGAATGCTAATCTGTTTTAAGCAAGTAAAAAACATTTAGAAAACAGCTCTCACAAACAAACTGCTTCCGAATGGATGCAACGTCAGATACCAAAAAGGGAACCTTGTTTTTTTTTACCTAGAGGAGTTTAAGGAAAAGGGATAAGACTATAGATCAAAGGAATCAAATATTTGATTAATTTACCATCATAAACAGAAACGATTACGTAAGTGAATTTTTATTAACTAACAATACTTTATTGTTCTGGATAGTTATCTAATTTTAGTTTCTTTTTCCAAAGAAGATCTTTCCCTTGGTCCGTTTTAGCGTATATGAATCATAATTGATGATTGGGAGAAAAAATGAATCTGAAGTAAATAAGTTATTGCTAAATTCATTCAAATGGACTTATTTTACAATAGAACAACTCCTATTTCTTTTCAATTTAATTCTACAAGACTTCAGGAAGTATTTAAATAACAGTGTTCTCATGTGAATATGCTTTTGAAGAGTTTTTAGCATGTTTTTGTACATATTAATATGTGGAATATCTGTCCCTGTAAACATTACTTATTTTAGTAAATCTTAATCGTGTTGGTGGAGTAGTCTCGATCATGAGGACTGCTCAAACTGAGTAAAAGCTTGTGGGATTAAGATCTACATTCTTGCATTTCCAGAAATGTTATGGTAATTAGTTGGTGTAAGTAAGAACGATTTCCTTAAACACAACCACCACCCCCACCCCACAAAAAAACAAACAAAGGTAAAAAAATGCTGAAAAAAATTAGGGATTTTTTTTGTGTGCCAGTGTTGGCAACTTGCATAATTTTGTTGTAGATTTCATAGTATTCAGTGTTTTTATATAAAGATATTATAATCAGAAGATTGCAATTGAATCTGAATGTTCTCTTGATAAAAAAATGGCTGGGGGAAAAACTTAAAAGATGAAGGGAGGTGTTCTGGGAGCTCCACAATAAAAGAAATCTGAGTAGCATTTTACTAACTCTTACAATATTTTTGAGGCCTGAAGTAGTGTTTTTTTAACTTCTAGAACTGGTAGTGCTGATATGCTATTTCAACAATTAATAAAGGTGCAAGCATCCAGTGTGGTGATGTAACTTTTTGAAACTACCACCTTGAATTGATGTTTTGAGTTTAATCACATAGGTAAGCACAACAATTTCCCTTTACCCACAAGTAATTAACATATCTTTTATAAGACCTATTTCAATAACTTATATTCTTTGTGGCAATAGTACCTTGAACATAATGTTTTAATGTTTATTTTATATGTTTGCTTGAGTAAAAATCCCCAACACAACAGCAACTAAGACAATTGCTGTGATCAAAGCTAAAAATACCAAGAAAATCTCTTCAGATTAGTGAAGAATTGCTGGTGCTGATACCGGTCAGACCTAAAGTGTACTTGATACTGGGATAGTGTGAAAAAGATGAGTTTGCAGACCGAAAAAACAGATGGCCCCTTATCACCCCATGGGGCTAAACACACAAGAGCAAACTTCAGAGATGCCTTACCTTTACCTTGTCTATCCCTATCAGGAGAGACTGTTATATTAAGGGTTATTGCCTCTCTAGCCCTCCCTGTGATCAGCTTTTGAAGTCCATGGCCAAGAGGCCAGTGTGAGAATATCACCTCAGATAAGAGGTGTTTGCTCTGTGAAATATTCAGGACAGGAATCCATGGAGCCCGTGATAGTTCAGCAGGGAACCACAAACTCCTGCTAATATCTTTTAATCCCCTGTTGGTTTGAGAACTACCCGCCATAAAAAGCATAACTGGCTGTTTATTTGTGCAGGCAAGAGATAACATCTTAAAGTTACAGTCTGCCTTAAGTAGTGGGGATGTGAAGTCCAAAGAAACGAACCATCCAAGCTCATAATCAAAATTGTGTGTGCTCTCTTCTTCTCTTCCTAATGAGATGTAAACATTTTGGCTGCTGCCTCTTTTGAAAGATATTAATCAATCTATTGGTTAGAAATCACAAAGGATAGTCGGTCTTCAAATTACATGCCTTCTTTTATAGCATTTTGAAGCTGTGAACAATATGTTAAAAATTTTCCCATGGCGCAACCAAGTAAATACTTGTGGCACATTTCTATTTATTACAGAGAATGGTTAAATTCTAAGACATAAATCATGCTCTTCAACTAAAGACTACAAATTCCCAAAGACAAGACTAATTCCCAATGCAACGATGCTATAAAAGATCAGACACTTTGTTATGCAGAAATCCACATTTGGAGATGTCTTTCAACAATGTGCTCTCAGGACCCAGTCCTGCAAAAGGCACAGGCAAGTTGCTGAACACTGTGTCAAGCTCCATTAGTTTCAAAATGGCCCTAAAATCTTATATTTAATTTGCTGCATTTAAATTGCAATCTGACATGATCAATATTGCCTAAGTAAAAAAATACTTTGTTCTTTCCTTTCTTCTACTAAATGACAGCCTTTTTATTTCAATAAGGAAAAAGATTTCATATGCTTAATTTCAAAACTGAGAGAAGGTACAACCAATTTTACCTTTTTTGCATCCCTCACATAAGTTATTGTCATTAGCCAATGTTACTACTGTAGCATGAAAGAAAAAATACCAAGAGGTATCTAAAGAGATAAGGGAAGATAACCAAAAAGGGAAAATAATTCTTAATGGTTCTGTAGATTCTCTTTTTTTCCCACTGTAATCTAACCTCTTCCCTGTCCCCAGCAACTGTCTTAAATCAAGGAGTGGGCACCTGATGCATTCTGCAGATGGATTGACACTGTATATCTGAACATGCTATACAGGTGGTTTTTCACTTGTACCAATTAGTTAACTAGCCAGCAGACAGCTCTTCTCTTTGTGAGGCAGGAGTGGGAGTGGAAATGGAAATCTCTCCTGGCTCATTTGCAGAAAGAAAGGCCAAGTAAAAGTGAAAAAGCAGGTCAAATCAATGCTTATTTATTAATATTTCTAATTCCACTCACTTTCTGCTTAGGTAGACCCTTTCTGGAAGATACACCAGTTAGCCAGACAGTATTGAAAACACTGGGCAATAGCAAAATCAGTACTAAGATTTCTGAATCCTTCAGATGAGTTTTAAATATGTATCCAGTTAGACATGAGTGCCCCAAAGTCTGAAGATGAGGATTTCCCTAGCCTCAGTAAATGAGGTGAACTGTTCACTGTTTTCGCTTGGCTCAAGTCCATAGTCCAAGCCATTGACATATGCTTACTTGCCAGAATGTGAAATCAGGTTCTTCAACCAAACATTAGAATTTTTCTGATTTTCTCCAAGCACTAATCCCTTTTTTAAATGAAATAATAAAAAAGAAAAAAGGACTTCTCTTATATCTTCACATTTGCCTTTTACTGTGCTGTGTCCTAGAGAGGACACTAATTTATACAGTGAATTCCAATCTCTCTTCCACAGGAGCCAACAGACTATTCTTCTCCAGAGAACAGGATTTCTGAAATTTTCTACATTTCATATTTATAAATGTAAATATAATGTTAAGGCAAAAATGTACCAGATCCCAGAGTCACTGACAAATAAATCACTGATATCTCTCCTGCAAGAGCAAATTTAAGGAGTACAAATGCAGGAGTAAACAAACATAACCTGACTTAGGAGGCTGGGCAATCCAATGGCCATGTCCAAACCATAGGATATGATACAGCAATGACTGCTGTGGGCTACAAGGAAAAGGAAACCAAAATGTTTTACTTCTTCCAATGAATTCTGTGAAAATAATTATGTCTAAGGGTTGGTCACCATCTAATTTTTCATCTATTTTGATATTTTTTGTATTGTACCAAACTACCACTTAATTAGTATTCAAGAAATTACCCTAGAGAAAACTCAAACTTTGCTTTCAGAAGTGAACAACTGGAAGCAGTCTCTTGATGCTACATTTTCTTGCTGCCAGTCACTGGGTATTATGTAGTTTCCAAAAGACAAAAGGGACAGAAAGAAAATTTCTGATTCCAATGAGGACACTCCCCAGTGAAAAATTATATCAATGATCATTGCCCCAACCCATCTCTGATGCAGTTAGCTCTGAGTCAAAAGCTGAAGATCTATCCTGCTGGATAATTACTTTATCACCTCAAGTACCACAAAGATAACCAAATTATGTCCAAAAAATCAAATCTCTGAACTCAGAAGAATTCAGACAAGAAGGCAGCTGTGGCAACTGAAGTAATTCAACAGTTTACTGCTACCATACGGTATCCTACTCAACCTCTTCCTTTCTCCACTGCCCCTGGCACATATTGGTCCTTCCATAATCTGATTCAGCCTAAGCCCAACAGAAATCTCTCCACTTTTTTGACTCAGTTTTCTGATGGGTTGATGAGTTAATGCTCCTTGTGTTTACAGAGAGATTGGCAAGAAGCAGACCCAGTGCAAGGTAAATAACAGACAGCTCAGAAGGGGAAATGGTGTGCAACCACCCTTTTGTATGGCAAGGAGCTTCCTGGAGCAGCTCATGCCAGCTATGAAACTGCAGTCAAAGTCAGTGCCAGACTTTTCAAGATCACAGCTTCTTGTAGTTGAGTCAAAAAGACTTTCACACTTGTGAAGAGATAAGGCATCATAAAAGCCAGCAATGCTATTTTTAGAAACTCGAACTGTGTTAAAACAGCTACCAAGTCAAAACTGCTATTCTCTTTAGTCCTGTCAATTTGCAAGGACTCCTTTTTCCGGCCTTCCTTTAACATATACCTTAACATTAGCCCCAGTAGTCCCAATCAGTACTCTTTGTCGGAGCCAAGTGTCACAGAAGACTTTCAGACAATCCCAAGAAAGTGAAGTCCCTACCCAAAGACATTATAATCACTCTACCCAAAACAACTCACAGTCAGTCCAAGGTCCTGTCCAGTAGAGAGTTACAGTATTATTTGGGGACTCCTTTAGAAACCAAGTACTTCCAGGAAAAAAAACGCAATGAATATATATAGCCTTTTTAGTACTTGAAATACTCAGAATAGTCACATTGAATGTTTTAGAAATACTGAAGCTGGCACATGGGAAACTTTTTCTCTGAAACATATCTGAAGTACCAGGCTTTGACCCTGAGCAGTTCTGCATTTGAATTCAGTGATATGTAATTCTAGCATTAGCCTTTGGTTTGTTTCTAACTCATATACTATACACAAAACACAGTAGGAAACTGAAAAGAATTCCAGGATACAGTAGGACAGTTGTAAAGGCTCAAGAAAAAAATAGTCATTGAAGAAAAACTTTTGCATGAAGCCTCTGGTGTCTGAGTGTGCTATGGTATACCTAAATGTAAGGATGCCATCTATTCATAAATCTCCTTTAAAGCCTTGCAGGCATGGCTGGTACACCATGCTAGATCATTTGTTTCAGCAATCAGTTATCTCTTTATTAAAACTGTGCTCATTACTTCTGAATTTGGTTGGGCTGAGAGCTTTTTATACCATTTTATGTTACATTCAGAGATCTTGTTATCAAAACTCATTACTCCCAGTGGGAACTGGAACAGAAATGTGAGGGGCAAAGCAACAAGGAACCAACAGGACAGGCCCCCAAGTTCAACCTGGTTTCTCTTATTTGTATTCTGCAAAGTATCAGCTCCAACCATGAGAAGAGATTTCCTCACAGAAGAGCTGTTGGCTACATGTAAGGCAGCAGACTTTTTTATGCATTAATTTCTACCACTTATGGTGACATGTACTTTGGAAATGACCTGGGCTCGTGAGAAGGGAAACTGCTAATAACTTTAGCGCTTTTTTCATTGGTCCCACTTGAATGGAGTGTATTACAGCGTTATGCAGCTTTTGATAAGTTGAGGGAGTTACTGCAATTTTCTCAAATAAAAACATTAAAAGTTGCAAATCAGCTTAGATAGAGTCAGTTATACTCTAGGCACTGGATCAACTTTTCATTACAAATTTGGCATAACAGAAGAAAAATATTCCAACAGACAAAATATCATTTACTCTTTAAATGCCCACAGTAGTATCCTTTACTACTGATAATTGCTGATTTTATTTTGCACTCTGGTGTCAAATAGCATCTTTGGAATAGGAGAGTAAAACAACAGGAAAACTCCAGTAAATCATCATAGCCCTTAACAAACGCAGTGCTTCAGGAAGTTAAGTACCTTGAAAAAAGTCTTCATTCTTGCTTGACACTTCTCTCTTTATTTTATTCTTTTTATGGAATGGTCATGTTTTAATGAGCAATTATGTAGAATATTTACTTGAACAGTAAAGTGATCTCAGTGGCTTTAGTGCAAGTATTATTCTAAGGGCTGTTCTATAAAACAAAGAGAAAGTACTTCACCTCAGGATAATGTTACATGAGGATCTTCAGTCAGCATAGCCAAATTTAAAAACTGTTCCCTTACAACATCTAACAACTTGCAAATTTATGACTAGATCTGACAGCTCCTCTTCAGACTTGTTCACTACACAAAATTCAAATCGTGTGATAATACTAGATATTTTAGCAGATGATGTAAAAATTAACTGTAAAATAAAGTACAAAATGTATCAGTTCTACCTTCAGTAGTTCCATCTAAGGATCAGCAGGATAACAGGAAGGAGCAGATACATACTGTTTAGGCATCTCCTTTCTATTCTAAATATAAAACTCCTTTGTCCCCTTTATTTCTTCTACCATTATTTTTCTTATATTTTATTGTCAAGACAACTTTTATTACCCCAGTACAAAAAGTGAATTTGATAAAAATATGTTTTGATAATACATATTATATTGTCCTGATATTTTGTGTTATCTTATTGAAAAAAATTAATTTCTAATAATAAAAAGAAACCATTGGACTAGTCTGGAACTGAGACATGTTTTCCTCTCACCTGATTATATTTTACAATAAAATCAAAGAACTTTTACAGTCCCTGATCTAAACAAAGAGGTCCCAAAAACTTCAATAGTTACTCTGCATAAGAGTTGTGTACGAAAGTTCCAGATGCTGCACCCAACTTCAGCTTACATCTTGGGGAACCACTTAGCTGAGCAACAGGGAAAGGGCCATGCCAGTACTAAAGCTGGACCTGAGATTACAAAACGTATTCCTCGATTTCAGCTAAACTTGAGTCATAACAGAAGGGGCCCAGAAAGCAAAATCTGAGATAAGTTGCCTGAATACTCCTAACAGAACGTACCAGATAGTAGAGAAACTCCTGAGCAAGACTTGGTACCTTTAACGGCAAGACCCTGGGCCAAGAGGACTAAAAGAGAAGTTTAACATGACATTTGCCTCACTTTCTTCTCTTTGCTTTTTGATGCTAAACTTGGTGCAGTTCCCATAGCATAATGTCACAGGCAAGGCAGTGTCTGTGAGTAAAGATAATATTTTTAGCAGACAAAAAGTTTTTGTTTGGAAAAACAAACTTCTGTTCTGACATAAACCCTTTTTTGGGGAGAAGACCTTCTTCAAGGCAAAGCGATTGTGAATTCAGAAGTATACCTGTTTCTAATTATGCTAGGTGGCCTTTCATCAGTGTTGTCAATAAAGCTTGCCTTTCCTTACTAAGATATTAGGAATGTAGCTCTTACCAAAGGACTGAGAACTTCCCAGCAGCAACAAGTTCTGCCATATGCCACCAGTCATATCAAATCTTTGAAGCCCTTTTTGTTCTTAAAAGAATACAAAATCCATCACAAACTTTATGCACGTGGGTTGAGTACATATTTCAAGATGTGTATGTGTATGTAGGTATATTATACAAGTACCTTTTGAAATCATAGCACTTCATTAAGACAGAGGATTGGCACAAAGAGCCAACATAAAGAAAAATGTGCCTGTGAAATCCTCAAAGTTGGGGTTGAAACAAATGTTTCAGTTAATGTTCATTCTCAAGTCTACATCGCACCAAACAAATTTGTTTTGCAGACAGGTAAAACTTAGTTAAATATTGCTTATTTTAGGGAAAACTAATCAACAGATGAGGACAAATTGGGAAGCCACTTTGAAAAAATATGGAAAGTGATTTGAAAAGTGCAATAAGACGGGAAAGACTCAAAGTTTCCTTCCGATATTTTTAAAACATATCTCTATCTCTTTTTTTTCAATGGAAAAAAAAACATTAGTGATTACATTACTTAATACAACTAGAGATAAATTAGGAAGTGAGATATCTCCAAGCTCTGCTATCATCACTGATCTTAGTTGGCCAGATTCCACTCTATAGCCTGCTAGAGGAGTTGAGTCACCTCACTGTGAGAAATCCTGACATGCACAACAGGCTCACAAATTTAATATCAGCTGCAAATATATATATATATTATTATTTTGTTGCTGACATGTTTGTTTACTAATCAGAAATGGCAACTCCTCAGTAAATAAGATTGTATGACAATATAGAAAAAAATTAAAATTCTGGGTTAAAGCAGATTACAATTTACATTTCTCAAACTGCAGATTTAGTTGACCATTTTTTGCTGAATGTAATTGCCTGCTATATGGTTACTCCAAGACTGTAATGGGTGCAATCTGCTATCTTCATCCAGTGGTTTTTACTTTATAACTTGGGACGGCTGATTGGTTAATACATTTTAATTTTTCCCTTAGACTGTACTCTGAGTGAAAGACAAATAATTAATTATCAAGCATCTAGTGGCTTCCAAACTCTCTTTAACAGCAAGGTTAGTAGCTAAGGATCCATCTTCTCTCCTTTGATGTCACTCTCTCCCTAATTTGTAAAGCTTGTATTAAATCACAGAAATCAGAAAATCCAATGTATTATGTGTACACAATGTGCTAAAGATTTATAAAGAAAGAATATTTACACGTTCAACTTTACTTGTTGGGGATATAATTTCTAATTTTTACAAACCCACGATATTAAAAGTTAGCATGAATATCTATTTTTAGTCTCTAATATGAAAGTTTCTCTTTGGACCTTATTTTTTTTAATAGACTGTTCATTTTCCTACATACCACATATAGTATGTTATGTTCTAAAATAGTACAGTGGAATGTGGAGAATTTTGTTTTGGGGAAATAATAAATTCCTTCGGCTCTGTAAAAAAGGCTTTATTCATCCCTCAGGTGCATGATCATTATCTGGGTCTATCTTGGCTTTTCTCTTAATTTAAACAAGAGCCACCTACTGTAAATCATCTTTTTTTGCTTACAGACATGCAGAAGTAGATGTGCAGCCTCCTACATAAGAAAATGTATTAAGATTTCTAAAAAAAAGTTATGGAGAGTTAATTAATTAACTCATGAATGAAAATTAACACTAATTCTAATGTCAGAAAGTATTTCTTTGCTGCAATTTCTAGTTAAGTGGTTGAAGTTGCTATGCCACAATATTACATATGCCAAAGCATCTTGCATCCTTAAGGGACATGTAGAATACCTTCTCAACACCTAAATACAGATAGTTATACAATCTTTCTCAACAAAATATCTAATTTAGTACCAGCTGAAAGTTCACCTCCCTCTCACACAAGCTCATGGAATGGTGCCGCTGACCAGGAACCACACATGGAAAAAACCAGCAAGTAAACCTCTCACCTCTTCCTGCAAAACGTTTTACTAAAAACCATAATACACAGGGAAATGATACTCAAAGAAGCACACAGCCTGCTATGCTTCTTTCCTCTCCAGTGTAACCACTGCATTAAGCTGAAAAACTGTGGTAAAACTCAATATGTCTTATTTGCAGCCAGAGGGATATTCCATTTCCAGCCCATTTGTGCATTAGCACCTGTGTAAGTGTCTTTGAGTAGACCCTTGCACTGCTCTCTGCATTCTTCCTTTCCACAGCACACCGCTATGGACAGTTACTGTTTCTCCATCGTTGTTGTCATTGGTGTTCAGGGGAGCCTATTCAGCATGCAGTGAAAATTAAAATAAAAATATGCGTATCTGCCCTGAACCTCCTGAGGCAAACAACAACTTTGGTCTGTTGATCTGTAACAAAAGGCAGAGGTCAGAAGGACAAAATACTCCGAATTGGAGTCCATTTGTGCAGTGTTTTAAACTAGGTCTCACCGACTTCTCCAGACTTTTCCCAAGGTATTTGCCATTAACAGCAGAGATCCATAATTAATAACTGTTGCAGTGATATTATATACTAAACATACTGAATAAAAGTAGATATACTGGAGAAAATTATTCAGAGCATTGCATTAGGAAACCATTTTGTGTTGTCCCATGGAAAGCAATTGATATATATCAATGTTACAATGCACATTATTGTGCAGAGAGTTACTACATCACCCAGCCTTGCTTAACATCCCAGGCCGTTTGGCCACAATATCTTGTAAGAGCTAGTGATTTTGGAGTGCTACATATGAGATATGTCAGACAGACCTGTCTTTCAGAAAGTATTAAATCTCTGCCATAAGCACACATTTTGAAAGACTGAAATGTACATCCAAATATTGAGACCCAACAGAGTAGTCTTTTAGAAAAATTTGGCCTTCATAAACACTGATGTAATTCAGGATTAATGCCATGGAGCTGAAAAGATTACAATAACAAAAGAGCAATATGAGATTGGATTTAGGGTTCCAAAGTCTAAAATCTCCAATATATATTTAAAGAGAAGTAACTTACTCCAGCATTTGGAAAATGGGGCCTATTGAAAAGCATGAAACCTCTAAAATGTTATTTGAATGCCAGAAAAGTAATACTTTAAAAAGTCAAGACAAAAATGCCAAGAGGAACAGAAAGGAGTGAGCCAGAAACTCTAACATGTTCATTTCCACCCTGTCCATGAGTTGGGCAAGTGCTGCAGCTCTCCAGGCTTCGCTGGGTATTAACTGCTGGACAGTCCCTGCCCTGAGTGACACAGCTATCATCTCACAAAACAGAAACATAGATGTGAACTGGACTTAAATAATAGGGTTCCTAACTAGAAAAAACACTGACTCAGAAACACGTGCCAATGGCAATACCTACATTTAGCTGTGACTTTGTACCCGCCCAGCGGAGGGTCGTGGCCTTCCACAGCATCGAATCCTGCTGACACCAGGACAATTTCTGGATCAAACTCATTGGCAGCTGGCATAATCACAGTCCTGTGGAATGAAAAAAACCCCAATGTGATAAAATCAAAAGAACTTCCATCTTCATTATATAAATTGTCACAATCAGAAAAAACCACAACATAAGAGATTTTATTTTAATTTAATCTCCATGGTAGCTGTTCAAGTCCAAGGCTTTAATCAATTTCTTTCTATAATCACTCCTTTTTCTTTTCTATGACTGAGAAAGAAAAGGCAGGTACATGTGAAAGCCTCTAATATTACTTACACATCTGTGTCTGTTTTATCCTGCTGCCTATAAAAAGCTGCCTCTTCCAGGGAAGTGACTAATGGTTTACAGAGAGCTCTCAAAGCCTGACTGGAAACCCGGACTGCTCCAGTTAGTGAGAACTTGGTGTAAATTTGAACTATAAATTTCTTTTGGGAAAATGTTTGCTTTCCAAACTTTTTTTTTTTTTTACTTCTTAACATTTTTAAATGTTTGTCGAGGTGGGGGGTGACTCTAGCAAAGGAAAAACATGAAATTCCCTTAATCAAATCCAGACTATGTTGTCAAGCCTTTCCAAGGTCAAGCATAACAGGAATGTGACAACCACAAACTAGTGACAGCAACCCCTGCTGGTGTCAGGAAGATAATTCAGCCCTTCACAGTCACAAAGATTCCACTTTTTTAACCCCTTCCACCCCTTTTAACCCCTGACAAACTTATGTGCGGATATTTTATCGATTTTGCCCTTCTCCAATCTCAAAGCATGAAAGATGCATTGAAGAAGAAGATTAGCCCCTGTATTCTGCACTTGCAGGTGTGTTCTTTCAGGCTGACTCCAAAGGGAAGGTGTAAGGATGGCTTTTGCCCTGGTTCAATAAACACCGAGCTGTGCTCAGTCGGGGGACATCGCTAATATTAAAAGGCAAATACACAAAGGAATGTTCTACCACAGATAAAGCACGAAAATCCCAATTGGTCTACACTGGTCAGAATGTGAATATTAACTTTGTGCATGTGTAGTGGTATTTGTTTCAGTTCAATGTTTATTAATTTATTTTATAAACACCTTAGTCCAAAGAAATCATATTTTTGTTTAAAGGTTTAGGTTTTCTGTGGGGAAAAAAAAAAGACACATTAATGATATTAACAATTCTCTAGGCTTTTGTTTAGTTTAGGTTTTGATCTATGCATTTATAAACTTTATTTTGTTTTGTTTTCCCAGAAGGCAATTTTAATATTAGGAAAATATTCCTTTTACTTATGCAAACATTATTCAGAAGAAGCAAAAAGTTTGTCAGGGTATACAGCATTTCAATGAATACAGTTTTACATTTAAAAAAAAGTATAGAGGCTGCTTAAAAATTTTTTGATGATTTTGCTGAAATTGCACACAAATATCTGTAGGCAAAGAGATATAAATTGTGAAATATTCCTTTTTTTACATGTCATTAGTAGGCCCCTGCTGAAATATGGATTCCAGTATTGAGCACTGCACTTCAAGAAGGACCTAGACCAACTGGAGAGATCAAAAGCAAAGAAAAAAACTTCTAAAAAACATAACTTAAGCAGATGAATAATATAATTATTTGATTTGCATAACGTGGGAGCAAACATAATTAAAGTCCACAAATACATAAATTGTTGCAAGAGGAAAGAAATAACCTGTTCTTTACCCTGTGGACAGGACCTGAAGCATCTGCAGCAGGAAACCTGTAGCTCAGACACTGGAACAAGCTTTTAAATAGTAAGAATAAATAATAATATAAATAAAATGTTTAACAAAACTGGAGACTCTCTATCTCTTGGAGTTTTCTATAATAGGTAAAACCACCAAAATTTCCACCAAGCTTGCTACAGGTTCAAGCTGACATGGCCTGGAGGCAGGAGGTCAATTACTTCTCCTGTAGGTATTTTTCCTATTGTTCCACGATGTAAAACTCTATAACACACAAAGTACACATATGAATACTTACATTAGACACTACAGTGACTGAACTTTTGCAGGCTAATCTCCACAAAGTTAGGGAACAATATCAGGAATAGAGGTCTCCTATGCAACCACGTCTTATCTTATGTACATACCTTCTGATACTCTAATTACAAATTCATTGTCTGAAGCAACACATACTTGCCAAACTTCCCCACGTCTGCAACACATGTGGCATGGATCCTGATAACTGATGAGGACTGTGGCTGATGCACAATCTTCATCTGTCCCCATAGCACCATACATCTTATACACTGAAAGAAGGAGGGATCCTGTGAAGAACCCTCCCTATCTGCAGCCACTTGAGCTTTTGCCCTCCTCCTCTTCATTCACATTTCCTCAAATTCAAGTCAAGCTCTGCTTCTTATTTCTTCATGTCAAACAAAGTGGCAGCATCACAGAGTGCAGCACAGACTAAGCTCAAGAATCAGAGGATGGAGTGTGTTCAGCACAGAGAAGCTCTAGAAACTCAAGTTGCTGAGCAGTAACAAGCCTAACCAGCCTAACACACAAAGAAATTTTTGAGAGTCCTATAATTTGGAACATTGGGAAAATCTACCACACTTTTACCACATTTCAAGACCTTGCTCTAGAGCGTAAAGATGTCAGCACATTTTTTAATAACTTGGGCAAAACAATGCATTCGACCCTTAATCTCATTCATAAAAGCAGCAAAAATTGTTTAGACACAGTTTATTCAAAATTTTTGTCAAATAAATATGTCTGACATTAAAACTGCCAGCCATACTGAGTAGGAATAGGAAAATTATTAAATGCTGAAAGCAAGGTCTTTTGACACAAAGAACCAGGAATAGCTATTAACACCATCTTTAATAGTGCTGAACAGGAAATTGTAGCACATTCATAAATCTCTACAGAAATGATATATAGGAATCTCAGCTAAAGAAAGGAGAAGGCTATAATGCTAATAACTGGAGGTGGCATTTAGAATTCAGTGTTCTGTTACTGCTTTCAGTATTACCTGAATTCGCATTACCAAAATAACAGCTAAGAGGGATTTTCTGAAAGAAAGGATTTTTCCTTTTAAAAAGGTACACAGTGTCTGTTACATTTCACCAGAAGAATAACATCCTACTTTTGCTATAATATTGTCTCACAAACTAAGACAGAACTTTGCTGCTGCTACTCTGCATACAGTGTATCAGAAGAGCTAACCTGTATGCCCCGTGTTGTTCATTTCTTTTTCATCCTCCATAATATTGAGGGAAGTGGAATGTCAGAGCTCATCCATCTTATACTGTTCTCAATTTAATACAGAAGAACCTCTAAGGACTTTTCTTTTTGAAAGACATCAAGGAAAAATAGAAAGCAAATAATGTGTTTACTGGGATAGCAATCTTGACTCTTCTCTTAAACATCTCAGAGTGTCCATGGTCCTTTTTACAGCAGTCAAGACTACTATTTGGTCTTTCAAAAAGATGACAGCCACAAGTCTCTCAATTGCATTGAGACCATACAGACCTTTTGTTCTTAAATCTCTAATCCAGTATTCTACGTTAATCTACAGGCATTTAGGTGGTTACTCTTTTGAATAAATGCTATGAGATCTCTGCTCAGAAAAGAGCAGCTTAATGTCTAGAAAGCAGCACAGCATTTTGGTTTGGAGTTTATGTAGGTAGGACATCTCTAATGTTTGTCTAGCCTTGGCAGTAACTGCTTTGTGGCACAAAACACCCATGACAATTCTTTCACAAAAATGACAGATACTTTCCTGTCCTATGAAGTTCTATAAGGAATGATACACACCCACATTTTTAAATATAGTCTCAATTTCACCACGACATACATAAAACCTTTTGTCATTTGTCACCTCTCAGGCTTTAGCACCTTCATATGAATATCTGTCTTTAGGAAAATCACAGAATCATAGAACCATAGAATAGATTGGGTTGGAAGGGACCTTTAAAGATCATCTAGTCCACTTCCCCTGCCATGGGCAGGGACAACAAATGTTTTGAGGTTGGTAGTTGTAAAGAAAGCCTACACAAAGCAACATGAAGATCACTTCTCCCTCGTAAACAATCTTTTCCTACCTCAGGATGGTTGGACAGGCAATGACAGTTCCTGATCCTTCACTATCTCTTGGGAGCAGAGAATCATCAGACCCTGTATCTTCTATCTCATCTACACTCTGGAGGGCACAGCAAGGTGTAAAAAGGATAAAACATCCACTGACTACCTCCTCAGGAGCTCCCATAACCATGCCACTTCCCTTCTCAGCTGCCTAAGAAGAGAATTCTCTGAATCTGATCATAACAGAAAATATGGTGGTTTGGTGGTTTTTTTTTTTTTTTGAAGCAAGCAAATAGCACTGGTCATACACTGATACATATTCATGGTAACCTTCCCAGATTCCTCAGACCAGCCCCATGCTCAGAAGTCAGGCTGCAGCTGACAGGATTTGTTACGGTGCGAAGGGTCAAAACTCTGCTCACCAGAAATCCTTGCAAGGGTGCACCAGCAGCCTGCATTCAGACCCTGATAGGAACAGTGATTATCTTACGCCCCGCAGGAGTAAGAAATATGATTTGGCTTCTGGCCACAGGTCACCAGACAGGTAAAGACTGGGGACTGGCAGGCCATCACTTCTTTTTGAAGCCAGTCAGGCTCCAGAGCTTATCAGCAAACCAAAGTTAATGCAAGGACCCTTCTCTGACAAAACAAGCAGCTTTTGTCAGAAAAGAAATAGATTTTACTCTTCCACTATGACTCACACTCTCCTCCACTTCCTTCTCCAAAGAAAATAAAACACATAAAGTGATATTTATTTTCTGTGATCTTGAATCATATAGAAGCATAAATATTTGGTATACCATATTCACCTAATGATGACAGCAGAGTTACAGGGGCATCTTGCCTGGCTGACTGTTTCTTTCTTTTCTCATTCATTTTCATTAATAAACATGCCAAAACTTGAAAGCTTGAGCAGCTGCATCGCAGAAGTTATTTATCCATGATAAACCTTGCAGTTACAGGGAAACTGTGTCTTCCAGATCAACGTAATGCAGATTCTTCTTTCAGTGTGATGGTACTGGGAACAGAGCATGTATCTGGGAAGCTGAAAAGATTTCTTTTTGTCCAACTAAGGAGATTTCCCCGAAGAATTAATATGTTCCATTTGGGTATGCTGCTGTCCGCAGAGAAGCCAAGGGATGGCTTCCAGTTGGGTGTAGTTCTAGAGAAAACATCGGGCATGTGATCCTCCCCTCCCCACCAATCTGAACATCAGATGCAAAACATTAAAGCAAATTCTACCAAGGGACTGTTTCTTTTATTCTTCCATTCTATTTTTGTACATTCAAAGCACATGGCTAGGATGCTACCAAACATTTGTTCTCCCAGAAGAGATTGCAGAGAAGTACCCAAAGCAGAAATGACTCTCCAAGCACCACCACACAGAGCTGGAAATCTCCAAAGAAAGCTAAACTTATGCAAATATCTACAATTCTTTTGCTGTGTTGGTAATTTAAAAAGGAAACAAGCAGGAATACCAGACCAGGACAATAATTTATGTAACTGAGAAAAGTAATCCATGCTGTTCTAAAACTGCAGATTGGAATGGCTTAGTAACATAAATTATTTGCTATTTCCCTAAAATCCTCCAGTGTTTTGATTGAGTGATCTTGAAGTACTTTGAGAACACTGAAAAATGGAAAGGCTCATATCTTCAGCTGGTATAAATCAGTATAGCTGTTTCTGATTGCATAGTCCTCTAAAGCAGGCATTTCTTTACCCACTTCACAGATGAATCAGCTAAAACTAAAAGCTGGTAAAAGACTTGAATAAATTACCCAGTTGACTCTTGAAAAACCTTGAGAGAAAATGCAGAAGACTCTAAATTCCATAACTTCAACAAGTAGGAAAAAAACCCAAACAAACTACAAAAGCACCCTTATTTGTTCAGTTATACCAGATTTCTATTTTGCAAGAATATAGATACATACAATGCATTAGTACTATTATAATGGGGATTTAGCCACCAAATGGAGACCCAGGCTGCTGTTTGAAAGAATGTAGGTCTGCCTACAGTTTCTCAGTTTCACATCCTGCAAATAAAATACTGTACCAAACAATCTCTATGTTGTCCTATCTTGCAATTACAAAGTTAAAGTAAGATGTTGAATGTTCCCTGATAAGAACAGATCAGAAAGCATTTAAAAGATTGCCCCATAGGTATGGGGAACTTACAGTATCTATTATTTTTATGTGTTGTTTGCACATGTGTTTTAATGTAACACAGTATCAAGTAATGTCTATTCTCACAGAAAGCTACATAGAATTTCTGTACAAATCTCAGATAATACTTTTTTCTTCATCAATTGATTTTATAATAGTGTCTCTGACTAATATTTTGGTTTACTTTCACGACATTCCTTTGTGCTAGTTCTGCTGTCAGCCCAAGTTCATCCAGGCCAAACTTGAGAACATTCCCCCAAAACTCCTTGACAACTATCATCTGACCATCAGCTTTGTCCTGGATTTATCCTCCAAGGCATACCTAAATTCTGCCAATTCTGCATTCGTTTCTAAGACATTTTATAGAAGTTTTATCTTTACAGCCTTTATTTTCATATATTTTCTTTTATCCTTATAGGTTTTCTTTTTATATCTTTTTAGTAATTTTATTTCTTCTCTATTTCTTTTTTAAGCACAGTCAATATTCCTGTCCTTACTTTTATTTTATAGTTACCTTACTTGCTTTTTGGAGATCCAAAATATGTTTTTCTTTATTTCTTCAAGGGGCAAATGGTACCATATCAATACAAAGTCCTCAGTACTGCAAATCATGGTCATGTCACTGGGATTTTCACATGGTTTTGAACTTAATCATATGCCAAAATGTTTAAAGGGTCAAGGTCTTCCATGGATGCACCCATGTAAAAACCATTTATAGAGTTAGCAATTTTAAGTGTTATAATTGTAGGAGTATTTACGTACCACTGAATGAAAAGTTTCAGAAGAACAAACAGCAAGTTTCTTTTTCTTTCTTCCTTTCTTTTTCTTTCTTCCTTTCTTTTTCTTTCTCTCTCTTGCTTGCTTGCTTTCTTGCTTGCTTTTAAAGACATTTTCAGAGCCTAAGGCTATTATTTGTGGGTTCCTTTTTAAATGAATAATTATTTTAGCATCCTTCATCTAAGTTTCCTGAATTCTATTACAGCTGGAACTGCAAGATCTTAAGCAGTCAAAAAGCATATGAAATATTGTCTAAACTATCTGCTCATCCTTCTACTTCTATTATTTAGAAAGGTGGTTTCAATGTAATCATAAGGACTCTTCTACATTTGATCTATAATATGCCTCAGTCAGAGTCTCTGAACTAGTATAAAAAGGACCAAAGTAAGGAAAAGTTAACAACCAGGAAAACTATGAGAAGAAGTATTACTTTGTGTTTTCCAGAATTCACTTAAAATTTAATAGCAGAGTCAAGTAAAATTACCCAACTTCTTGAAACATAGGCAAAAGCATAAACACATGTATTGTTCACATTCATGTCCATATTCAAAACTCAGTAAAATTCAAAGCTCAGTGGTAATAGGTAAAGGGATTGCCTAAAGATTATGGTAAATAAGCTTGCTCAAAAATCATGGGCATAAGCATCTCTCAAATGAGTACAGGTTTAAAGAAGAGGTTACCTTAAAAGGCAAGTTTGCAAATATAAAGGGAAAGTATGCAAATATAAAGCCTTCTATGGAAATATAGACCTGCAATAGCAGGACACAGAATGCTTTTACGCTGAAAAAGGGAGTAAGAAAATCTGCACTTTCTATTAAATATTCCTCTGTCTTCTCAGACTCTTACTTGTGGAAGCACTTACATGATCAAAAAAAAAAATTGTTTTTCTACCTTTTAGTTATTTCTTAGATCTCAAGTAAAACTGGTTGGTAACATGCCGTTCTTGTGAACAATTTATTTACTAAATTCCAGTTGTTAGCTAAAGGATTGATGTGGTTTCCAAGAGCTGCACAACTGAAGATGATATATGAGAAGGAGGAAGCAGAGGTTTAATTTGAAAAGATAGAGTTTAAAATAAAACACAGAATAATTTACAATAGTATCTCCAACACTGAGAAAGCAAAATGCTACAAATATGGAATCCCACCATTTTGAGCCAATTATTTTTCTATCAAAGCCATTGTAACTTGTATGGGAAATGACACTGGCACATGCAAACACACTGCCAAATTTTACCGTCAAGTATTGTTTAAAATATCATTTAGCTTTCATAGTGTAACATGTTTCTACCAAAAAAATAAATTCAGTGTTCACTACTCTATTTTATGGAAGAAAAAAAAAGTAAAGTAAATCATTAGAAGATTCTTTGCCATAAATATAATAATCACATTTCTGGATACTTTAAGTTTTCTGGTTTAATATTTGTATAGTTGTTTAGAAAACATATGACATTCCTATCAAGGCTGAATATACTACACTATTTTCTATAACAAAGTAATTATCAGTTTTGCCTTTCTACTAAGTAATTTCTTTCAGCAGTATTTTATTATAAAAGACTTGGCCTAAAATGTTAACGTAATAAACTAATAATACTACTAAAACAGTTCACTGCGCCCAGTAATCTTATTATACAGTAGTAAGATTGCTCATAAGAAAACAAAAGTAAGTGGTACAGTATCAAAAATACTTAAATACAGAGACAAAAACTTGCCTCAATGTGTCGCATTTATTTAACTCACAAAATCAATGATAGCATGACATAGTCTCCAAGGAATTTCTTACATCTACAAAAAAGCACATTATTTTGAGTATATTCTACATTTCAGTGTATTTTAAGGTACTTGAAATTTTTAAAATTACTTAGACCTCTAAGAATAGTATAAGAGAAAGGGAAGCCTAGTATCTATTTTACTGACATTCCACAGGAATGGTGCAACTGGGGAAAAGGAGGAAATATTGGTGTTTTGAATAAATTAAAAGAAGGGGGCTCTAGAGTATGAGTTTATCTCTAGGTCTAAAATCTACACTCCTTGTTTATGAAAAAACCTTTAGAAAAGCTTTTCAGACTAGTGATATAGCATACACTTCGACACACAGCAAGAATGTAGAAAATACATTACCTAACATTTAATTTATTGATTACACAACAGCTTAGTTTGCAATGACAACAATCTGCTTATGTCACCACAAACTATTATGCAAGAAGTGTAAAGTAGTTTTCAGTTCTTGCAAAAGTGAGATGTGGGGAAGAAGGGAAGGTAAATCTGATTTAAAAATGCCCAGAGAGATGAATTGGAGTGGTTGTCTTTTTCATGGGAGCAATAGGTTGAGTGGGTAAAAGACACAGAGATACCCTGGAAAAAGCACTTTTCCACTAAATTTGCTACATTTCTGAAAAGTGCATTTTGCCCAGAAGGGGATTTTTTTTTCCCCTTTCAAATGAAAAGAAAAAAACATTTTCTAGAAATCAAATTATTTATCAAGGTCATAGCCATTTGCAAAACCATAATTTTCCACATGCTGTGTTCATCAACATGGTTGTGAATACAAACTACATGAACTTGTCTTTTCTCTCAGAGGTCTCTACATATTTTCTCTTACAGATGCTTTCCTGCTCTGTCTTGTATTTTCTTCCATATACTCATAACTACTTTTAAGGGTATTTTACCTCTGGTTTTCTGGCTTATCATTAAACAGAAATTTCACAATTTTCTGGATAGAAACTGCCATTTTAGTCTATATTGTCACTGTTCCTTTGAAGTAATATTATTCAGAAAATTGCTCATATGACTAATCTTTTTCTGATGTTCCGAAGGGGAGATGCCGGCATATGTCATTTCCTCCTGTTTTTTGCTGAAGAACAAGATACACTGGTGGACAAGGAACATACAGGCATTTTCTTACACCCAAACCAAATTAACCAGAAGGAAGTGCCCCTGATCTTAATTGATGCTACAGGCCGGATATTGATGCTACAGGCAGCAACAGCATCCAACACTTCTGTATTAGTAAACACAGGCATGTTTGTCTGCTTCATGCTTGGCAGAGCCTTGCCATTGGAGCTGGGGCCAGTTTGGACCACCTCATTGCTCTAGCATGTATTTAAACCGACCAGCTGCCCTTCTTTCCAAAGACAGCCAAAAATTCGGTTTCCCACATACGACAAGGCTTATACAGTACAAAAACTTCAAGACTTCTCACTTTACCTAAATTGAATGCCATAATGGAACCCATACTGATATAATTTTATTGAGGATTTAGAAGAAATATCTACAGATAATGTAAGGTAACCCAGAAAAGCACTTTTCAGTCCCTGCCCTTTCCTCCTCCCTCTTCCCTCCCACACTCACAGAAAATTCTCAGAGAGAAAGAGAGGAGATATTTGTGGGACCAGGGGGAGCACTCTCACTAATGCACTAATCCCAAGGCACCACATGGTGTTAGAAACTACAGCTTTTTCTGGTGCAGTTTCAGCTACTGTTTGGTTAGAAATGTGATCTGGTGTTGGCTCTGTGTAGCTTGGAGGAATCCTGTCTCTTTTATATTACCCTATCCCTGTTCTTGCTTTACACTCATTGCACTCAACAAAACAGAGGAAATTTGATAGACTTCGAAGACAGAGAAAATTGGATGTCAGCACTTAGAGATCAACTGAATTGAATGTGACTGGAAGGACTCAATTCACAAATAAAAGTACCAGACTTGTTCAGGGAGTATCATCAGGTAGGCCAATGTTTTAAAACGAGAAACACTCTCCTGCAAGAAGGTTACACCTATAACTTAAAGACCAAAGCCAAAGAAAGGGTTGGAGAGAACTAAGGCTTAGGGAAATATAAAGCCAAATATTATATATTGAGGATAATGGGAATTTTTTTCTGGTTTCAATAGAATGAAAAAAAATAGTTTTATACATGAAATCCAAAGGGAAGCATTTTCATCTAGAAAGAACTTTAAACATTAAGGAATCCATGTCACAAATGAGAATTTTAAAAAAATACAAGAATAGCAAAAGAATCTGCATTAACACTATATCTGAAACAAAACCCAAGAATATCAGAAGATACTGTATCAGCTTCAGAGAAACTCAAGTAATAATAGTACAAAAAGGATACATACTCCATTCATGGGCACAATGAGGGAAAAAAAGATAAGGGAAAAAAGGAAAAATAAAAAGCTCTGAAAAATAAGGACTGAACTCAACACCACAGAGTTCAGGAATAACATGACTCCTGCATAAATGTTTCACTGTTTTTTTTTTTTTTTTTTTTTTTTTTTGCAAGGAAAGAATAGTGAACAGCAAAGCACTTGGAATCTCAGACTGAAAAACAAAATATGAAAATGCAGATATATTGCAATGTGATTTAATATTTCACTTAGGCTTCCATTGACTTCATGGAACCAATGTTTCTCCTAATAGATTTTATCTGACATCTGCAAAAGAATTGTAGGGTCTTGTGGTCCTAGATCAATCATAACTCTTTCAGTGGTGTATATGGACAAAGCCTTTTATCTGCGCCAGGCATTTTACAGCAGAAAGGCAATTCCACTCACCCCAAGAGAGTCATATTGACACACTGCTATTCCATTTGCCAATACAATCACAAGCACCAACTGGTCATGTCGTCAGGACCCCTGAAGAATGACTGAGAAAAATCAAGGTGAAGTTTGGGATTTAACTGAAAGGCATTTAAAAATTACATTTTGATGTTTCTGAATTTGCCTTCCCCCAATGAACTTATGTCCCTGCCCTTATCTTAAAAAACTAAAGTGCTCACACCTCCTTTAATAATTTTTGGATCCTCTCTGGAGTGATAAATTGGCTAGTCTCCTCAACAGCATGAAACAAAAAAGATTTTTTCTACCATATGCTACAGCAATAAAAAAGAAAGCTGTTTCTCATTATATGAGGTCCATCCTCATATAGTTAGTTGTCTTGGAAACTGATATTGATTACAATTTCAAGAAAATGTATGAATGAACTGAATCACAGAGTTCCTTCTTTCAATGTCCATCTCAATTTACAGTGTTGGATCTAACAATAAAAACATCCCTAAGCATGATTTCCAGTTCTAGATTTATTTTTGTTGCACTTCTCTCTCAGAGTGACAGTCAAAATAATATAATAACTTAGACTGGACACATCAGTAAAATAATTGTGAAGTTTCAGAAAACATTGAAATGAATGTAAGTAAAATGTACATTCGAATCAATCTCACTTAAAAATAAAATAAAATAGTTCTTCCGCGTTTGATAGCTGGATGACACAATATACAGATATCAGGTAATTTGAATTCTTCATTCTGTCCAAAAACTGGACCTCTTACTGAGGCCAAAATATATTTAATAAAGCATTAATTTTCCAACTATTTCAGAGACCCCATCAGGACTTCACAACCATTTCTGTCCTAAGGATCTGACTTCAGTCAGCTTTAGTGTACTTACTGAAATTAAGTTACCATTAATTTATGAAATACTTTTGTTGTTTCTTTACTTAAAATTGCCAACAGATCTTGTAAATTGTTCAAGGGACTAGTTAATAGCAGCACTTTTCATGCTGCTACCTTTGGATTACCAACAGTCTCCAAGACACTGAACAATAGCCTTTTGGCAGTGAGTACTCCAATTCCAGCTGCCAATCTAGATTTAAATACATGGAATTTTTCACCAGCTGAGAAAGTTGGCGTACTATTCTCATCTACTCTTTATTAAAATAACTCTTCCAACATGAAATTGCCAAACCTGTCATAGGGAGTTGTGCAATTACAGTGAGTGAATAGGAGGAAGTTTTTATCATTGCTAATACATGGGAGGTGATCCAGTAGATTTTTAAGTTGTGACCCCTCAGGAAAGGTTAGAAGACTCTTGGCACCTAAGCAAAAAGCATTTGTCAGCCTTTCAGCATGAACAGCCAAGGAAAAAATTACTTAATAAAATCTGTATTTTTTTGTACTGTGTTGCTGTAAGACAGTTCAGTCTTTGGAAGAAAAAAAAGAATCCTATGTTAGTATAATGTCAAGGGTATGTACAGAATGGCTGTATATATAATCACCCAAGCTGCAGTTCTAATTTCAACACTTTCTGACTTTTTTTTTAATTCATAAGATCCATCAAACATTATCTAAAGTTTAAGTTTTGTCTTCTCACTTATGGGATAATTCATGTCTTTTTTCCTTTTTTTTATCCTGCTCTGCACACTTGATGGACACTACCAGTCAAGTAGTTTTGCAATGAGTTTCCTCTAGGGTCAAATAAATAATTTGTATTTTTTATATGATTTACTCGACACATTTAAAAAGATACTAAAGTAACAAAAGTGCAATTTTAGATTTCATGTCATAGATGTTAAATTGTTAACAATTTCTTTATTTTATTTTACACCTTGAATTCTAAAAAATCTGAGCTTTTAATCGGAAATCTTTAAAATTAATTCCAACCTCAAACATCAGTTGGTGTTCTGAACTGGGAATACTGGCAACCTGTCAGTCCAAGTGAAAACCCATTCAGGAAGGAAATAGTTATCTTTGAAGAGACTTGACTATGGAATGAGAACTGGTAAATCTTACTTGCTACAACAAAAAGTAAGCCATCTCTCCCATCACCTCGTTGCAGTGCCTTCTTCACCAAGAAAAGCAATGATAGAGATAGGAGTATCAAAGATAAGAGTGCTTAAAAATAAGCTCATCCTACCAAGGCTGATATTTTCATCTCCCTCTGGTTGTACTTCATTCTCTTTAAATTCCATTGTATCACCAAGGAAGAACCCTAGTCTGATCATGAGAAAAAAAAAAAAAAATCTGTGACTAAACCAACAAATTAGAAGTACTCTAGCTTGTAATCTAAGATCTCCTTTTAGCAGGATTGTTAAGTATTGGTTAATATAGCTCAAGAATGTTTAAAGAAGCTTCTGCAATTCTAGAATACTCAGTATTTTGATAATACAAGCAGATATTGTACAGTTAAAGAGAATTTAGAATTGAAAACCACTGTTGTTTCAACAGCTACAAGGTACACATGCAACTTCCAATTTGGCTCTGTTTCTAATTGCAAATGAAGCAAAATCCTGATAAGCAGTTTCTTCAGATTTGTGCTCCCTTGAACAGTTCCTACATTCTCCTTCCATAAGTTAAAAATTCAGTTAGAATTATTTTTTAAATTCACAATTCCAAATAATTGTAAATAATTATTTACTATTGAGGGAAAGAAGATTATTATTAGATCATGTAAATTTGAGAAAAAATATGGTGTTCCACCCTTGGCTTTTATTTAACTTGTTTTACATGCATTCTTGTTATCAATTCATGTTATACATGCATACTTATTATAGATTCAATTGTAGGCTCTGTACAGTTTTAAAAGGAAATATATATTAGCAAAGAATAGCCCACAAAGTACTTGAAGTTTTGTTCATATAAATGTGAATTTTTTGATGTTTATTTCAATCTAATCTATGCAAGGTCACCAATACTATCAGAATATCCTGTTACAGAATCTCTGTTTCTAATTCCATGATGAAAAGATTCACAAAGTTCTGCCTCAACCCATTTAAAATCCTGTTAAAGGGTGGGGTTTTTTTTTATTCCAGAGTTGGACTGAGGCTATAAGTTTCTTTCAGTGTTTTATTCAGAGTAGTTCCACTATGTCTTGTGTAAATCATTATAGTCTTGTCTCTCTCACTTCATTGGCTTTTTGGCTTCCATCTGTTTTCTCTCATCTTTTCTTCTACTCTGTCTCATCTACATTCTCTTTCTACTCTGGTTTCTCTCATCTGCTTGCTCATTACTATTAGTCCAGCCTTCTATTACCCCCTTTATTTCCCAGTTATCTCAAAGAGGAGAGAATGTATAAGACCTGAGAGCTTCATTCTGAGAGGTGCTGACCACTTTAATTTCTTTTTTTGACCTGCAAACTTTAATTGCTTTCCATTTAATGTAGTTTTAAGACTGTCCTGGATGTCTTCACTGACCTAAGCATTTTACTTCTCTGAATGTTGTCCAAGGTACTTTGTGCTGTTATTCCTGCAAGCAGAAATTTCTACAGGGCCCATTTGTGCTTTTCATAGAAAACTGTAACTCCCTAGAGTCCTACCTGCACACAGGTCAGCACAATATCATATTACCTACTTTACTAACCTCTTAAGGGAAACTTCAAATATTTTATTTTTGCATGTTATTGTATCTGTTGAAGAACACTCATGAAAAAAAGTTAGACATGCATTTAAAACCTTTTAGAATCTTGAGTCAAATATGCACATTATTACATCACTGAAAATGGTTTAACATGGAGGCTTAACACCCTATAGCTATCTTTGTGACAACATGAATGTCACAACTCCCTGTTCTAAAGCAGAAATCTAGCCACTGATGATCAGAGATAATCATTAATCCTTAAATTGAATTCTGTCAGAAACTTCTAGCTTGAAGCTATTTGTTTTCCTTCTTAATAAAGAAAAATTCTCCACAAATGTCCATAACAGTAGAGCAAGTTACTGATCTTCCAGAAGTGAGCATATGGTCTCACTTCCTGGGCCTTCAACATTTCTCACATTTGTGCATTTTACCTTGCCTTCTCTGTGACCCATCTGGAGACACAATGTCAAAGATACTTAGACAAGACCATTACCTCAGCATCAGGTCCATCATTTAAAGGGTGCATTTGGCACAATTCACAGAACTACTGGCACATTTCTATGTCTCAGGCTTCGGAACATTGGCTGGACACTTAACTGAAATACCAACGCCACTGAAGCCCCCTATGCTATATCCTTTTCCCTTGGGACAGGTTCCAGTTATAGTAAAAGGCATGTCCTCCAAGTAAACATCCCTGAAGCAGGAAAACCCTGTTTATCTTAACACCTCTGCCCTTGTGCCAGCAGAGAACTGCATCAGTCAAAGCTTTCATTCCTCAAACTCTGCCTTTCTCCTCATGCCGTCCACGGGAATATTTTCAAGCACTCCCCCAAGCAGGGACAAATAGTAACGTTCTTGCTCTTCCCAGTGTGAGTGGAAGAGAAAACTCACTAAAAATCAGTGCCCTGCTGTGGAGGAAACTTCTGGAAACTCCAGAGACTTCTACAACTTCCCAGAGGTTAGAAATAAGATTTAGAAATGTTGCTAGCATGTTGCCTAAATTATACAGTCTCTATCTTTTCCCTGTGATTGTGAAAACTGTGAAAGGTTTGAATCAGGGGAAAGGACCATCCCTCTGACAGAATTTGGCTGATTTTAACAAAAAAAAGTAGCAGTGTTATTCCATGTCATTCCATGACATATCAAACTCGTTTTTGAAGACTACAACAATGCTTAAAACTGAGATGCTTAATGTGGACCTCTGTCTCTGTAATGTGGACTCTGTAAGAGTTGCTACTGAAAGATGTAACTTGTCCTTCATGCTTGCAGAGACGCTCTGTTCTAAAAGCTGGCATCTGTGGCACAGCCAAAGCCATGTTCATCTTTCAGTGGAATGCTGGAGCCATGAAGCTGAGTGATTTGGGGCTGCTCTGTTCATAAGTAGATACTTAAGACAGCATTTTTGGAAGGCAGCCACTGGAGTGTACTATATTACAGAATAAATCACACTGAAAAGATGCTCCCTGTCAAGTTGGAGATACTTTTAGAAAAGATCAGTTACAGAAACCATCACATTTATGTGACTATTTCTACCTTTGTTAGTGACACAAGCTTATTTCACACACGCTGTAAGGTCCCAGATGAGTTCCCTGAAGATTTCACACAGATCACAATACCACAGGCTCTTAAATCTAGTGGAGAGGTCTCATTTTTTATTGTAAAATGAAGTACAATTAAGGCATGATCTTCCTCTGACAGGTCTGAAATGATCTCCATCCCAATTCCTTAGGGAGTGTGTTGAAATTTAGCCATTTAAAAGATCTCTAGCCAGTGTTTCAACTGCTCTGAAATCTCATAAATATTATCAGCTCTAAATTTCTGGAAAGGGTCCCTGTTGAGAGGTAGTCCCTTCAGGAGTATATAGTACAACCTGATTAAAACACAGCCTCATCCCAGGTTCTTGTTCTCATGTATTTTGGTCTAAGTGCAGCCAACAATCCTGCCTACAGAAGGTGCAATACAATGATAAAACAGGAAGTGTACAACTGGAGCGGTAAACCTCGCACTTCATCAATAAACTGAAGGAGAGACCTTGCCTAGGGATATGACTACAATGCATATTGCAGCTAGATGCAAAGACATGTAGCTTTGAAATGAGTCAATGTGGATACTGAAAAACTTTTGTCAGAGGGACTCAGGCTATTTTGTACAGGCTATAGTATAAACTACCTAAGAAAAGGTAGTTTATGTCAGCACAGTGTATCAACCTCTCTAAAGCTTCTTCCAGCCTGAAAAATTAGTTTGGGGACAGACATAAGCTACTTACAGTATGTGTGTGTTTGTTTTGACACTGTTCAGTAAACACAAAATCAATTAGCATGGGTAATTCATGAGAATTCTTCAGACAGTGCATAGGGAGCTTAAAGCTGGATTGGACATGTTTACGCTTTCTTTGCAGGTATAGAAGTATAAGCATGCTCTGAAACACTGGCTTAGAAAATCCCTAATCATATATGGATGAAACCGTGATTAACTGAATTTTCCCTCAAGTATGTAAATATTAACTAGAATAGAGATACATTTAACCAGGAACAGCATGCAAATCCAGATGCCAACAGCTAACAATATACTGTAGGAGTCTCTACGGGAGCTGAGGGTCTAAACTCCCACTGTGTTGCATGGAGGCAAAGGATTCAGTTCAGTTACCTACATGAAGATATCTAGTGGCTTTTGGGAATTTGGGGAACCTTTCCTGGCCGCCTGCTGACTCTTTAAAATGGTACAATCTCCCAGAGACCCCCTGCTATAGCTGTCAGCCACAGCAGTAAACCTCAGCTCCTCCAGTGCATCTCCTGTGGCATGACTTGCAAGGTCTTGAGAACTGAATCAAGGTCCCAGTCAGTAGAGACAGTGAAATCTAGAAAGGTTTCCAGACAACCAATGTATACCCCTGGTTAAGGGTGAGCCACACAGCTGTCTCAGTCGGGCTGACCCAACCGAGCTGTATCACCCAGAGCTGCACAGTGGGAAAGCAGACACCTTGCTGACATGCAGACGCTGACATTGCAGGGACGCGGTTGGATTTCTGAATTTGATCCTGAATTTCTCTCTGTTTATATAGCAGCTTTTAGTCATAACCCAGTGTGAAATGAGAAGCCAAAAGTCACAATTTCTTCAATATTATTCAGTCATTCAAGCTAAAAGCTCCCACAAAGAAACCATTCTAGGAAGCCTTCCATTAACACTATTCTCCATCCAGTCTTAGGGTACTGGAGCAGAGAAGGTGTCCTGGGTAGAGAGCAGAGGAACTCAAGCTTCTTTTTTCAAATAGAAAGTCATCTCTCTTCATGTTCAGAGCAGAAGGGACATAGGGAAGTGAATCACATCTGTATAATCAAATTTTTGAAATAAGATCTGAAAAAGCATGGCTGCATTCCACATTTTCCTTCAGGGTACTCATGTAAATTATTTCTATACAGCACGCTAAACCTTCTGTTTCCTCTCAACAGCTTGTACATTGCTACTTTTTCGGTGCAAAAGTCATAGTCTGATCTGGGCAGCTAATTCTATTTTACTGACTTGTAACAATAATTATCTAGAATAATAGTATATATAAGAATAATAGTATTCACAAGCAGCATGGGCAATACAGGACTTAGCACTTTTTTAATTCCACAATCTTTACACAACCTAAAATGCCACAAATTGTAGTTACACAATAGATTCCATTAAAAAAAAAAAGTGTTTTTAAATTTAAGTTTTGTAAATTATCAGTTCATTTTTTAAGACGTCTAGGATAGGATTGACTAGAGTAGAAAATAATGATTTATGTTACAGTTAGAACTGAATTTCACTTATGACAAAAAATTTTGAGCACAATAATATATAGAATACAATGGAAGCCTTTTAAATTTTTAAAGAAACATTGAATTTGTGTGTATTTTCCTGTGTTTTATAACAGCACTATCAAGCAGTGTAGTTATTTCGGAATACTGTACATGTGAATCAAATTAAGGAAACAGAGCTATTAGCAGAAAATATGCAACTAAAAGCACTCGGTTTTTCTTAATCCTAAATCTGACCTTGTTAACAAGCAGGTGCAAGACTTCACACTATGACTAAGAACAATAAAGAAGCATGCTGTCCTCATTTTTCCTCTAATTGTCCTTTTCTCCAAATCATATTAGTTCCCATTGGTTTTATGCGATATTCACCAGTATTACCTTTTGTTCTTTTAAAGTTTACTGTAGTCATAGAAATAGGAGTACAATCCTTTGATCTCTCACATCACACAAAAGTAATCTATGAGAATATAGCATATGCCACAGTATGAGAAATGTATCCCAGTTGAATTCCTTAGCCAAAAGAATTACATACCTTTGGCATCCTCTGTGAAAGTTCTCTGCAGTGAATTATTCCTCCTGTTGTTACTGAGTACAGCAATGAAAAGGCACAGCCAAAGAGCCACGTGTATATGTGTATATGTATTGCCTACCTAGGTAGGTAATGTCCTTATTAACTCTTTTTCTATTCTTTACCACGGTAAAAGATACCTGAAAGCCATTTATAATTTTAGAAGCAGTTAAAGCAGCCAGCGGTCAATTAAATGTTCTTTATGGCATTTATCTTTAAGTTACCCTCTTGTTATCAAGGAGTGTAACAAACCAGGTAATGAACAACAGAACGTAGTCCTGCCAAAATGTATGTCGTGGTCATTGCATCCAAAAGTGACTTACTGAACCCAAGTGGTTCAATTTACCTCTTCTTTACACATTCTAAAATGATACAAAGGAAGAATAATGACAAGCAGAATCAAAATCTACTTTTAAATTTTAGAAGGAAAGCAGATGGATTTTCTATCTGAAGGCATTTACAGGAGAGCAAATAGGTACATACAAGGATGACACTTAACAGTCATTTTTTTAGGACCTGTCATTTTAAAGAGGCAGCAAAGTCACAGAATTAGTCAAAGTCATGAAACCCAACATTTACTCTTTTCTCAGCCAAGGATTTCCTGTGTAGTCTATATAGTGTTTTAAAAATACAAGACACAACACCATTACATCAGATAATGGCTACTTTGTGAATATTTTTGTTAGACTTCCTTTTATTAAATTGCAGATTTAGAAGCAATTGTAAGCAAGGTGGAGATTATGAAACTGTGTAGTCCCCAGTTTGCCACATAAGCAAAAAAGATCCTTTTTACTAATAAGCATTGTGCTACCTTAAAAACATTGTTTGAAACCTTGGAAATAGGTGATTTAAGCATCCAGGGAATTTTCTCCTGCAATAAAATGCTTCCTCAGTCACTATCCCCTGCTTGATTTACACCATCCATGTAAGCTTAGATTTACAAAGTTTGTAGGCAGATGTGCAAAGGTCAAATTAAATCACCAGTAGATTTTATAATTTTATTTCTTCTGTTGAAAAGATCATTAGGCATACGTGCAAGGTATCCACTAAATCACTAATAGATCACCGAATCTCACTTCTGTCACTCAAAAAATCTTTCCCAATATACTATAATATTATTATACCATCATATATGCTCCTCTCAATCACATTAGCCTCTCTAAAATGTGAATGCAGCTGAAAGTGCAGTCAGACAAGCATCATGATTTATAATGATGGGCTATGATTAATAGTCCAAACTACCTCTTAGGAAGCACGGTATCAAAAAGGACATTTGTGTCTTGTATTTTTCATTGTAAAAAATGAGAGCAAACAAAAGCTTATGTTTAATAAAGATCAGAATGTCTGCCCATCTGGAAATATTGCTTATAGGAACCCTCATACTCTCCCACTATGATACTTATACCACTGTTTTCTCACAAAACAACCTTTTGTATTAGAAGGGAAATTATTGTTTTCCAATAATGGTGATGAATTATGATGATTTGAAAAGTTATTTTCTCAGCTCAGAGAGAGATTCATTAGTGCTAATAAAATACACATCGAGATATAACCAGATCCCTGTGATGCTGGCTATGAGTTTAACAGGTTAAAATTTCACAAAATGATGATAAAAATATTAAAACCTGCTGCTTCTCTTTAAAGCATATAACCAATTTGCCATTCTACTAACATAAAACATGTTAAAGTGACAGGTCATATGAAAGAGAAGGAAAACAAGAAGTCTTCAGGATTCTTAAATTTGAGCTCTTTGTGTAAAAAAATTTTCAGCTACACATACATAAAATTTGTTTTTTAACAAATATTATATACTTATACAATTTATAAATATATTTATAAATCTAAATAATATATTTAGATTATTTATAAAATAACACAAGGTGAAACTATCTCGATCTACAGAAGCCTTCTTTATGAAACAGTGTTGCCTTAAGGAAATGGCTCAATACTCTGTGGAATGTACGATTCTAATTTTTATGAAGGAATCCCAGACATTTTCAAGATTTAAGAAAAACAGAAACACTATTTCCATGAAAATAAAAAAAAAACAGGGAAAATTTCACAAAAAATGTACAAACAAAAATCCAAAATAAAATCTTACAGAGTAGACATAAGCAGGAATGATTTTTCAGTCCTTTGACTCCTGAACTCATTGAAAAAAATGCTTCTTATCTTGATCTGAACTACAATCCCACCAGAATCTAATTTTCATCAATATTTCTTTTATTAAGTGCTAGTGTTGGTAATATGGGATCTGGCACAAATCGGCCAATATTATACGGTTTCATTAGTCTCTGGAGGCCCAATCCTGCAAACATGAATGCACACGTGTAACTTTACTCTGGCTAGTAGCCTAATTAATGAGTTAATATGTAAATATATTCATTTAAGCAGTTGCAGGATCTGTCCCCAGTTTCCTGACAGCAGTCTTCCCAGGGATCTCAGTGGCCCCAGATTATGGATTTTGAAGCCTTAGAGACATCTCTCCTGCTACAGAGTGTCTAGATGTGAAAAACAATTCATGCACAGAAGTTCGGCTTCTTCTTTTTCCAGCAGCACCACCAGCTGGAACAGCTAAAGAGATTAGGACCAAATTCTGAAAGCAATTATCCTGAAGAGAATATTCAGAACCAACATTGTTAAAATACCTCAATTGTTGCTTGCCCTAGCAGTACTTCACAGGAGCTTTTCTGTTTTTGGAGAGCCCGTTACAAGTTACCCTGAAGATACCAGGCTGGCTGTAAGGACACAGTTCTGTAGGGTGTCAGGTCTGCAAACACACCACAGGGGTTTCCTCACTTTTTCCCACTTCAAAGAAGCATTAAGAACAATTTCTCTTTATTACAGTTTTTAACTAGATTTCTTTCCCCTGTGATGATTAATTAGGCGTTTGTTACAATTTGCTTTCTTTCCACCTCTAAGAATAAATGTACCCTTCTGCTAATCACACACAAACAAAATGTTTTGAAAAGCAATCACTTGCTAAAAAAAATGGAAATTGGGCTTCTGTGTTGTGAGGAATGTACACACATAGCACAGTGAAATTTAACACGGGTAAATGATCTGACTACCTCAAAGTGAAGTTTTTGCCTTCCTACAGTGGCCTTTCACCCTGCCCTTTCCTCCAATCTGAGGAGAGCTGATGTTGATGGAACATATAATGGCTCCTTTCCTGTGTAGTAAAGTCAGCAATAAAGCTCAGTAATTAAGGTGACCGGGGAGGCCCAGCCCAGCAGGCTAGTGGTGTGGCGAACACTTTCAGAACTTCAAACAATATCAAAGTCACTGAAAAACGGGCCTAGTTCAGGACTGGTTTGAATTAAGCCTCACTTCCACACGCACTTTTCAAATCCAAGCTCAAACAAGAAAGCCAAGGCCTTCTGGATTTCATTAGAGCCAATTATCTTATCTGTTTCATCTCAGGCCTGACCCTAAGGCTGGCAAACAGCTATTCAGTGCATTTGTGTGGTTGTTTGAGAAAGCCTCCAGCCAGCCAATGGCCTGAGGAACCGCTAATTAAAACACAGTTGCCCCCTGCCTCTAGTGATTAAATATTTTCAAGCTTTTGTAAATAATTTTTCCATTCTTTGCCCCAAGCCTCAGAGGTCCAATACATGCAGTAATTTATTTAGTTTGTCAAAGAATACTGCTGGAAATAAAACTATAATAGAAACTTAGGAAACTCTTATATCTTGCCTAACTTCTGCAAGTGACATTCTACAAGCTTGCACAACATGTATACCATTTCTTATGTAATTAAGCCTTAATAACCTCATTGTGTTTGAAGCAATACAGTGTATAACAGGCCCTACATTTTGTTGATAGTCATCATGTTTCCTCAGATGTCAACAAGATATGTATGCTCATGGGCCTTATGAGATCGTAGATGCTGCAGATGTGATGCTGAGAGGTATCTGTGCTTCTGAGATGGGTGGACTCTTCTCAGAGGCTGGATCACACTTCAAAAGCCTTTTTGGGAAGGACTGAATCCTACCAGTAGCTCACTTTTGGAACTGAAGAACAGCTCCAGAATACAGACCCATGTCACCATGTCCCAAATAAATTCTAGTAGTTAAAATTTGCGTGAAAGACATCTGGGCTAGAGGACTTAATCCTTCCATCTCCCTTTCTCAAACCCTAGGAAGACACTGCCTTTTGCGTGAGATCAGAGGACCTGATTCTAGCCTGGTTCTAGCACTGGTACCACCCAGTGCTCCACCTCAAGTCATCCCGTGCCTCACACACAGCCACTGTCACCAGTATTGAGTGTGTGGATCTCTCATGCAATGTGATGGGGAGAGGAACAACTTGTATCTGCTAAACTAACGCCGTAACTCCTTACATCTTACTATTATTCTTAACAACAACAACAACCACATTTATATTAGTAAAATGCATTGCAGGTACTGTCATGAACCAAAACCAATTGCATAAAACACTTCACAGAATGAATAAAAAGATGGCTCACGTTTATACACTCTATGGAGACTTGGGGAACTACAGGCAGAAGCTGTACATGGCAGAAAAAAAGAAGGAATCTTAGCAGCACAGGAATATAACTACTGTCCAGTTTTGTGTGAGGCAATAGAGCAAAACAGAAATGTAATAAAAGATTTCAAGGAAGCTAATGAACCAGTCATATAGCTGTTTATGAAAATACCCTACAAGTATGAATTTTATCACACAAAAAATCAGAAAACCTGTACCTGGTACCATATGGAAAATGAAATTCATAAGAGCATTCTGAGAATGACATTGCAATAATAAACAAAATGGCTGAAACTTAGAAATCACTTTAGGTGGTTGGAATGGTAATATATTCTGTATTTCAAAGATATGTTACAGAAAGAATTTGCAAAATTTAGACATTGCTGTGTTGTGACTTCCAACAGAGAAGGTCAAAGGTTACACAAGAACTTGCCTGACTGACAGGCAGAAAAATGGTTTTGCCTTTAGAGAGTCGCAGTAGTAATGGCTTGGAGATAAAAGTTTGGTAAAGTTGAGCTTCAACTAAATGCAGATTTCCCCAATTAGTATATAACAAAGTTACTATAAAATTTCATGATATACAGAGGAGACATACCTAGAACAGAGAAACCATTGGTCGATAAAGAATAATTCAATTTGCATTGTGGACAAAATGCCCTGCAGAAAACCACAAAGTAGGAGAAGATACCAAGACCAAAAGCAGAATGTCATGCAATCCTTGAAGAAAGATCAAGGAGGAAAATGTTGATTCTTCCAAAAGACAAGTTAAAGGAGATGGTCTATGTTCAAGTCTGGGTGGAGGCCAGGGACTATCAAGCACGAAGTCAGGGAAAGATGAATTTTCCAGAAAAAGATCATCAGGATAAATAAAAGTGGATGACACACAGGCTAGGAAAAAGGAGGGTAAAATGTAGACCCTAAGCTTTGGCTAGGTGGGATTTATGTTAAGAATGGTTTCAGAGGAAGGCTGAGATGCTTTTTTGGAGGAGGTCTAGAATCAGAGGACAAACAGCAATATGTATGCTCAATGGTCTTGGGGATAGAGAGGGAGAAAGGAGAGAGGAAGATGGAGAGCTTAGCAGTACTTTTTCTTTGCAATGAATCATGATTGTATTACAAGGGACAAGAGCCTCTTGTCAGGGGAATGGGAGGTTAAATAGACAAATAAGGAGAGAGAAAAGTTTATGTCCCAGGTAGATCAGTAGATGAAAGAGCATGAGGGCCTGGTAACAAGCAAAAGAGTTTTGAGAAAACAGAGAAAAACAGATGAGGAGCAACTTTGTGATCAGAGGCATATGACAGAACTGTGGGAAGAAAAGGGACGTTACAGATGCTATAGAGAACTTGATGAGTGATCAAATTATGACTCCAAGAAAGAAATGTGAAAGTGGAAGGAAGGGTGGAGAAGAGGAACAGGGTGTATTAGCAATCTTGGAAAATTATTTATACTGCTTGGTACTATTAGAAATGTATTTCCAATCTCTGGGTCTTTCCAATCTCTTCCAATCTACTGCAGTCCAAGTACTTCCAATCCAAAATTTGCTTTGCAAGACCACAAAAGACTGCATAAAAAATTCTGGGTTTGTTCAGCAAGTTTTTACATAGTGGCCAATGACTGAACTTCATACAGAACAAATCAAAACTAACTGAAGAACACTCATCTGTGTCATGGTTTTAGTTTCAGGGGCAGTTAATACTTAGCAGTGGCCTTATTTGATGGTACAGAATGAGAATGAAATCACTGCATTCTTGATTAGTTTGGAAATTAAAGGGTCTTCAAGCTATTACAAACTCTGCATTTCTTTTGTTGTGTGTGCAGTTTCTAACAAGAATTACACTGAAAATGATGGGCAACTTTTTGAAATATTTTTTCTTTGTTGAAAAAAAATGAGGCAAATGATCAGATAATAAACTGTCATTTTCATATCCAGAGGGAATCAGTTTCCATAGAGAGTTCATCACACAGAAAGTGAAGCACATGTTAATGAAGCATGAGGAACAAGAAATCCCCGTGACAGGAGTTGAAGCACTTGCTGAGGTTCAACAATATATTCTTAGCAATACGTTCTTAATCTGTAAACATCTTGATTGAAGAAGTAGGATGGTTAGACTGGATAGGGTAGTTAATTAGCCCCCACTCTCCTGTTAGCCCAATAATCCAGAACTAGAACACTAACTTTTTCAAGAAATGTACTATTTCACTAAAACATAATCTTCTTGTTTATTTGCATCTCCTTGATATTTTTTCAGAGGGAGACTTCTTTTAAGCATGGGGAAAAGAAAATCCCAAAACATTCCAAATAATCTGACAGCAAAGGCATTAATTTCAGATGTGATGAGGTCAGATTCAATCCCCTGATATGCAGGAATGGGGGACAAGAAACTGTCTTCACTCTTTCACAGTATCACAGAATCATCAGGTTGGAAGAGACCTTCAAGACCAGCTTGTCGAACTGTCATCCCCACACCACCATAATCACCCCTAAACCATATCCCCAAGTGCCACATCCAGACACCTCTTGAACACTTCCAGAGAGTGACTCTACCACCTCCTTGGGCAAATTATTCCAATGCCAAACTACACATTAAGTGATTTCTTTCCCCCTAATCTCTAATCTGAACCTCCCCTGGTGCAATTTAAGGCCAAATCCAATCCCAAAGGGTTGGGATTTTTCACTTAAAGTTTTCTAGCTTCCTAGAGTGATGTCCTCACCAAGAGGTTAGACACAAACGCTGTCATAAAACGGTTTGAAACACAAACACTTAGTTGTTTTCTTGGAAAATTTCAATAGTTTTGGTTTTGTTCCAGTGTAGAAGAAAATCACATGTCATAACCACGGACAGTTGCTGCTTACTGGAAGTGCTGTCTTTAGTCATCTCCACTTTAGTAATGCACTCCCTGCACAGGAGGGACACAGCACCAGAATCCAGTCAACTTACTGACAGGGAGAAAAAGAACCAAATAAGCTGCATCTTCCCTTCAGCCCTCCACCTTCTATCTTTTGATAAGCATGTACACAGGATGCATGACACAGGAGAAATGCATCCCAGACATAGCTATTTTCAACCTGGCTTATCCTATGCTGTAATTCGTTTGCTTTCATTTTCCATTATTTTTTTATAAATTAACAATTTTGGTAACTTTATTTTAACAGCTGATATAAAAATCACTGGAAGGTTTGTGGTAGGTAAGCATATGAATCAGCTAATAAGATCCTTCAAAAGCTTACTTTGTTTCAAGGCATAACAACTCATGAAACTGCTTGTATATAATCTTAAATATTTGACTGCTTAATTAGGTTAAATGTAGTCACAGTATCTAAGATACAAGCCTGTCACATTTACTCGGTCAAAAGCCTCTGATTTCACAAACTCTTTTAACAATGATTTTTGCAAGAATTTAACAACACAGTATCTTAGCTATGACCTATGGTGTTGTGCACAACTGCATAAACTAATAACACAAATGACCAATTTGCTTCTAAATCCTAACCGTAGTATATGTGCTCACAGGACAAAGACCCCACTTTGTCTGACAAAAAATATACACAATGATAAGTCACTCTACAACTGACCATTTTTCTTACACTGCCTATAAAATGAATGTCTCAGAGTTTGAAGTCTGATGGATTCCCTCACACTGGGTAATGACTTACTATCCAAGAAGCTGCACTGATTTAATGGGATTACTGATGGTCCAAGTAGTGCTGCTAATACCACATAATGATGAGTCATAGACCTCCCTGAACTTATTCATTAGACATCTATTTTTGAGACATTTATGTTTTCATAGTTTCAAACATCTCTACACAGGACTAAAGGCTGACTTCAAAAAGTAACGAAATACTTGGAGTTAGGCTCCAACAATATCCAGTAACAAGAATCCTCAAAAGATCTTGCAGCACTGAGCACAGTGCTATTCAGCATAAGTCATGATTTTAAAATCTGACTCTTGCCAGATTTTTCTACTTTTCCTCAGAATTACTGAAGCTTTATTTTCTACAATATTTTTTCTATGAAAAATGCTTATTATTCCTTTCATGCAATTATTGTATAGTAGCACAGGCACACAAAATTATTAGGATAAAAAAATATCTCCAAGGAATTATTTTTGCAAAGGCATGAGAACATCTATAAGCACAGACATGCCCTGGAGGTACCCACACAAACTAACACTGAGACACAGGTGCGTGAGCACACCAGAACCTCACAATACTTCTTTGCAATCCTGCTTAGATTTGAAAGCAACAAAATAAAAACTCCCATTTCTTTTTCTTCTCTAAGTATTAAAAGAAGAATAGTGGAGGTCTCATTAGCTAAGCTAGCTAAAGAAAGCATGAATAAGAACTGTGTATCTGAAAGGCCTCTGCTTCTGCTGTTCTTGAAACAACACTTCTGTCTGATTCTGGATAATGGGCTTTTAATAAAAATATCCACCAAAGGAAAACAATTAAACAATACATAAAGCACCAGGGTGCAATCTAGTGGTTCTGTTACAGTCTGGAGCTGTTCCAGCAGAGAACATGTGGATATTTTTTACAGGCTGCAGTGTAGTTCTCAAAAGTTATTATAAAGCAACAAAATTTAAATTGGGACTGGACACCTATACAATCACTCAGTGTTGCTGTAGGACTTTTAATTCTGACCTGAAATTTATCTCCATGTAAAGACCACAAATATTTTGACTTTTAGGACAAAAGTATTTTCTCCACTCTTGTTGCTGTTTAGTTTCTTCCAGGATGTTTTTGGAGAAATTTCTCAACTTCTCCATCAAAGTATTTGACAATATGGCAGTTCTTTATCCCTACACCTCAATTCTTTCATCTTTCTGGCTTAATAAAAATTGGAAAATGGTTATACTGGAAAAGAGTTCAGATACTTTTCAGTACTTTGAAATTGCAGACCATGTATGGCTTGGGGTTTTAATCAAATAGTTTTTAACCTGAAGCACATAAACCTGACACATACCATATTTTATTATCCTTTCTCCTCCACCCCCTACTCTGCCATGTCAATAAAAGAAACTGTGCATCTGTAGAAAAGTAAGCCAACATTAATTAATTTCTGTAATGAACGGCTTCACTTTTGTAGTTCCAGTGAATTAAAGGAGCACCATATACAGTTTTAAAAATCCTGGTACAGTAAAGGTGAAAATTTAGGGTATTTCAGTCAGAAGAAGTTAGATTTTCCAAATAAAAATAAAGAAGTAGGAAGAACAAGAGATTGCAGGTTATAAACACTGTTGCCAGTTTTAGTTTTATGGTGAACTTTGAAGTATAACAAAATGCTGAAAAGCTGTTTAAACCACTGTTTCAAATTCTTTTAACTCTATTCTTCTCTATTTCCTAAGGACTCAATGCTCAAAGCATTTGTCAAGAAAAAAAAAAAAAGCATGAAAATTTACCATTGTTACAAAACTTTCCTTACCACACTCAAAAAAATATTCTAAAGTCACAAATCATCAGGACTATTGAATGTTCACATATGAAACTTATACTCAAAGCAGATTTAAAAATTGTTCCAAGCAGACTTATACCTTCTTCAAACTTCTACGAAAGAAACTGCTCAGGCAATCCTAAATTATCTTTCTATAGCTGTTTGGTACATCTTTATTTGAATTCTCCTAAAACATTTTCTGGGGCAGAAGGGAAAAGAGAGACATCTCTGATTGAAATGCACATCTTTTAATGACACCTGGTAGAAGTGACAAGGTCAGAAATTAAAAACTGATTGACACTGTAACTTATAACTGCAGAATGCTATGGGTGTCTGAAAGTGAACTATATAAATCTGTACACAAACCATTGTTTAGATTTCCTAGAGCTTCCATGACTGTGTTCTCTTCAGCCATATTTTTCTTCCTAAACGCATTGCCCTTGACAATGCAGAAGGACCGTGGATAACCAGCAGTCTCAGTAATGTCCACCTCCATTTGGGTAAATCATTGTCTGCCTGTCATACATGACTCAGATTCTACCTTCCTTTATACACAGTGAAATGCTGAACGTTTTTCTGTTCACAAATAGACAAGAGAATCTACTATAGTTGAGATAAATTTTAGCAGTTATTACAAAGCAATATACTGAGAAATAAATAATTAGTTTCCATTAGTAAGGATAAGCATGGCATTTGGCTAGTCTGAGGCTACTGTGAATAGAGTTCACTGATAACACAATAGATTAAAGTTCTGAAGATGTTACTGGAGTCTACTTCTAGTTCTTTTATTGACTCATGAGGCTGAGTAACTAACTTGGGGTTTTTTAACTCCTCCCATACTTTTGTCCTTTTATCTCTTTGAAGAGATATCAAACATTATCAAATATTAGAACCAGAAACTTAGTCTTATCATGGTTTTTAGACCTCATGTAGTATGATATCACCTCAGCAGCAGCCTCTGGACATTACAGTCACAAGAAATTAATAGCATTAAGTTATGGGCATTAGGAATCATTGTTTAAAATAACTTTATCCTCAAACGCTACTCTCAGTGGAATTCATTAAACATAACAATACAGCACTGTACCATGACTCACTTTAAATAGTTAGGTACAGCTAGGAAAAAATGTTGATTTTTGTCTTGTACATTCTTTTGTTATGTTTATCAGAAACCAAGGTTTCTACTCAGAGAGTTATACAACATTGCAGAGCAGTGATGCCAAAGACAGCCATAATAATATTCAAAATAATATAAATCGATGGTTCGCCCTCATGTGGTGTATTTAGCTCATTTCCAGAAAATAGCCAAGCCTCAGCAATGAGCAATTAAAAGTGATTTGGCAACTGGATACATTTCTAACTGAAGAGAGATTGAAAAAAACCAGAAATATTGTATTTTGAGAGAAGAAAAATAGGAAAGGACATGACACAGATCATACAAATATATTTAAAATAATAAATGTGGATAGGCAAGAATGTGGGTTTCATCTACACATGCAAAACATAAACAAATTGACATTTAATGAAAGTGGAAGACTAGTGATTTGAGCTAAAACAAAGAATTTTTGTTTTTCAGACACACATACTTAAGGCCATGAAATTCAATACCAACAGGATACATGAAACTCCTTAAAGTTATCTCAAATTCCTTAGTGAACAAAAAGTTTTAAAAGTAAAATTTACAAGAAAATTAAATTAATAAATTAAAATACATGCTATGTATACTTCTATTAAAAAACTGTAAGGAAAATATAGCAATATCGGGTTCTTAGAGTTTATGTATTAAATTCTAACGTAAACAGGAAAGAAAAGTTACAGTCAATACCTATGCTGAAACAGGGTTAACAAGGACTATATATATGAAAACCTCAAAAGTACATTTACAAAGTTTTTCATTTGAAATGTCAAAATTAAATGTCATCAGATCTAGAAATGCAGAACTATGGAAAAAAACAAAAGGTATATGTCAATACAATGTTTCAAATGAACTTAACTATGCCCTGTATGGTCACAGGATGACAACAAATATTTTTTGTTAATATTTTTGAGCACAGACTAGAATACAGACAGTTTTAAACGTATTTATTTTCTCCCAAAACAAGCACTAAGAACTGCAAGACAGGATGCAGATTTTCTGCACACCTTTGTTTTTTTTCCATTTTCACATTTTACACATGTAATTTCAAGCATGATTTTAATTTTGAACTTCATTGAAAATTATATTTTGGGGTAATTACAAATGTGCTATATTTTAAATTAAATCATGGATATACTTCATCCTTAACTCTGCCTTATTGCCGCCTATATCTTTTGAATTTGCTCCCCTTCTTAAATTAAAATCAAACATGAAACTGCTAACAGATAATATTATCATGAGCTATTTCTAATCATTCCAAGAACCACACACACATATATGTTTCATTTTATGCAAGCTTTTATGGGCAGGTTCATTAATATGCTGTGGCTGTTTTATGCTACTCTGGAGTAGTGCAAAGCAGCCAGAGCATAGTGGCTGGTTAAGCTACATTTACAATTCCTTTGTTGAATAAAAGCTGTGCAATGCAGTTGGAAGGCACAGCCCAGTTTCCTTCTGTCTCTTGCTTCTCCTTCACTCTTCTGAACACTCTCATTTGTTTCCACTGCCTCCTGCATCTTCTGTATTCCACTCTATGGAAACACCTCTCTCCTCTCCCCTGCAAACTCCAAGTACACACATAGACATATGTGCATGTACAACACAGACCTGAGCCTCTTTCTGCTGTCTGCTTTACTGAGCACATCTGGCGTAATGTGCAGCTTATGAAAATAATTATTTGAACATTACTAGTCAACCATTGCTCTTATTTTTTTCTAGAACTGTTGGCAGAAGAGAGTGGATTACATCCTCATAAACTCGAGTGTAAAATCATCCTCTTAGAAAACAGCCACCATCCCCTTTTGCTTTCAAAGAGATTAAAGCAAATTTAACCTGAATAGGTGGAAGTAAATGATGAAACAAATTCTCTAGAGGGATACTTCAGACCTTGAAAATAATGGAAAAGAGATGTGCATTTTTGTTATCTTAGGAGGAAAGAAGAGATGCCTGCCCTTTAGAAAAATGTCATTATTTCAAAGATTTTTGAATCTAGGCCACTTCCTTAACTACGGTAAACATCAAACAACACTTTTCTGGCAAAATTAAATGGTACAGTGATTTGATTGCTGCAATTATTTTCCATTCTACAGAAACTTCTCTCTCCTAAATTTGTTACTACCTCCTTGTAGTTAACATGAGCAAACTTATTTTCTTAGTAGAAATAAGAAAGAAATGAAAATACATTATTTTAAAAAGGATTGAGCAGTCTTCATCTTCACATTGGCTACAGACACTTAAATTTGATTTTTCAATGGAAAGAGTTAGTTCAAAAATACAATAAACTCTTCCTGTAGCACTGAAATCAAAATGGCAGACACAAACCAGCACGGTAATTTTTCCTGTTTCCCACTATAGTCTCAGTGCAGCCACTCACTAAGCATGTCTTTGAAGTGATTACTCTGTGTTATGCTTTCAAATTTTTCTGCATTTCTACACATGAAAGTTGTTTTTTCCTGAAGAAATAAAAATATTTTCTCTAACAGTTTGGAGGAAAAGTGAGGTGGAACATTATTCAGTCTTAAAAAGATCTACATAAAATAGATTTACATAAAATAGATTTATCTGGTTATTTATGCAGTGGAAAACAACTAGTATTCTGCTACCTGCATGTATATATGTATGTGTCTGTGCGTAAATGCTTCTACAAATATATTCTGACCTAAAAACAATGTACCTGATATCAAGTACATAGTCATATATAATACCTGGTTATGAGCTTAACTCTAGAGACAGAAAAAAAAGCCTTGGTCTCTTTTTCTGTGGACATTATCATTCAGAAGGATCTCTGCTGTGAAATTTGACAGTCAATCAGGCAATAACGAGCTACCTTGTGTCAAGGCTGGTGACACTTCAAATATATGCTTGGTGCAATTCTAGGATGAAATTAGGGCTCTGCTGGTGAGAAAGTGAAAGCTATGTGCACCCCCTGGGGAGTTTTAGATTATTTTAATGCAAATTTCTCAGTTACTAAGATCTCAAAGAATTAGACTCTGGAGCCAGCCAGTAAGCAGAAAGCCTTGGCTTCTCTCCAAACAAGCTCCACCCATCTGCAAACTTAGTCACACCTTGGTTCTGGAGAGGACCTTCACCAGCATCCACTCCTGCCTTCACTAGGAACCGAATACTGCCCAACCTCTCTGTCTACTGGTAGGTATAAAATCTCTCCATTTGTCCCTTATTTTTCTCACAAGATTGAGGATGTTCAAAATTTTCTCCACGCCTTAGTTTGGATCTTCTCTGTAAGTCTGTCTATAAAAGCATGTAGTCTAATATAAAAAACCAAATACATTTTTCTATCTCTGAAACTCATTAATTTTCTTAAAAACTGACTTGTTCCAGACAGAAACTCCAGCTGACTTGTTGGGAGAGCCTGGCAACTCTTCTATTGATTTTCTGGACTGTGGATCTCTCTTGCCAGTCTACTGTCTCACAATTCTGTTCTGGCCAAACTGAGGACTTCAGCTACATCATGTGTGACATTTTGGATAATAGCAAGGGTAGATTCTGGCTCATGGATAAAGTGTCTGTTTATTAGGAGCTGTAATTTTACCTACCACTCAGACCAGATATACAGAAAACAGCTACCTGGTCTTTCCTAAGTAATTCACAGATTTTTGTATCCACCCTTCAAAGTTCCATGCTGTTTGCTTCAATGATCCCCATTCAAAACTGTCATACCAGTCATACTTAATCCATGTCAGCAAGACCTACAGAGGGTACAAACACTGTGATCAGGTCAAAAGGGGTTGAGAGTGTAGGGAAACATTTCCTGTTGTTGCTTGGACAAAAACATTCACATTCATTACAACATTAACCACAAAGTTAAATGGATGTATTTAAAATAGCAGCGTTAAATTTTTCACCCTCAGAAATTTTTCAAAAGAAGATTCTAAACTGAAATTTGAATTTATTTGCCTTAAAAAAAATACAGTTAAGATTATGTCTGCATGTGATTAGTCAGAGTGTAATAAGTTACATGAATTTTATTTTCCTGAATAGTGCTGCTTTGCTTAGGAACAGAGACTGAAATTCCCTCTAACTCTGAAGCAGAGTAATAGGCATAGCAGCAATACTAGCTGCTCCCAATGATTTACTAGTGTGCCTTAAAATAGAACTGTGAAGTACATATTTGTAAATGCACTATTAAGCCCAGGTATTGGTCATCAGGATAGCAGGGGTACCAATTACAGTTACAGGCTCAGTATGTGAGTCTTCTGTTGAATAAACTGGGACCACCATTCTCTGCATCACTGGATGGCCACATTACCTATATCATTAGTGGGACAGTTTGGATCCAAACCAAGAATGTTGGGGTAGAAATACCAGATATATTAGTATCAGACACTAATGCCAGTGATTCGAACCATCCAGTTCCTTAACTTAAGTAAAAATCTCACAAAAGTAGAGGAAACATCTTGGAAAGAGCTTGAGGCACTACTGAGTGTAGAAAATTTGGAGCCCGCCACTTACCATTTGTTGAGACTCTTTTTAGATACAGACAAATGTAAATAAAATTACAACCTTTTCCACAGTAACAGTGGGGTATTGTGAATGTCTAAGGCTATTTCTCTGACTAGGGCTCAGACTCTGATTTCAGGTGTGTTGCTTATCAGAAACTCTGCATACTATTTCATGGGCCACACAGAAGTTCTTTGGAAAAAAAAAAAAAACAAAAAATACATACACAAAAACCCCAGCAAACAAAACAAGAGTTTTGTGAGTCTTTGTGTTGTATTTTCAACAGAATATAGTCAAAAACTGTATAAGGTAATTGCACTACTTCAAACTAAATGTCTTGAAAGAGATTAGAGATATACGTTGGTTTCCTCATGGTCTTTCTTGCATATCATTCTCCTCTAAATGAAACCCCTTTTCAAAGGTGTAGCATTTGCCCAAACTAGAAAGGTGAACCCTTCACCTTCCCTAAACTTCACAAAACCCTTCCACTGGACTGCTTTACAGTGAAAGGAAATGGTGTATGTAAGATAGGACACTAAAACTCTAAAAGACTGTTTTAGACCATTCTTATCTCCTCTGGTCCCATGAAAATAAGACTAAAAGATTATAATGCATCACCTATGAAGGAATAAAATTTAATTTATGAATGAGCTATTGAGAATATTCATTATGAGTGAGCAAAGAGAAATAGAGCATGCAACATTTCCTATCATTCTTATTGCAGTATTTCAAAATTTTTTACTTTTAATTAAATAACACTTTACTGCAATTTGTAGAAAAAAAACTAATGGTCAAATCTGTGAGCATCATAATGAGTCTTTTAAGTGAATGAGGAACATCGGATTTGGACCATACTTCAGACTGCTTTCTGTCTGCTCTGCTGGCATGTAACTGCAATCAAAGTGAACGTGAACAGTAAATTTCTTCTGCCTAGTATAAATACTTGCATTTAAATTTTATAGGTAGAGAAGTAAGCAAGCTCAAAGTAATTTTACTGGCATGGCATAATGACAAAAACACTAGTGACTAATTAAATAATTAGAATTTTTTTTTGTTGATTCTGCATGGGTGATCACAACAATTAAATTACCCATTTTTTAAATTTACTAAACTCTCAGATACTGGGTTACCAGGATTAAGTTAGTTTCACCATGGATTATTCTCCTGACTTTCAATATTACATTAGCTCTTATTCATGTGCTTTTGTTCTACAAACAGTTTTCAAAACTCTAAATGGTACCAACCTGAATGCTGTGAGATACTCAACATCACCCATAGGAGGATCCAAGCCACCTGTCCAAGCAATATTTATGTTATACCCTTCACCCGGGCCACTTCCAACCTGAAAAATAGAAATAAGATGCCAAAAGGAGTGAAAAAGAGGAAAATGGAGGAGGAAAAGAGACAGAGAATGGGGAGGAAAAAAAATTCTCAAATGTGCTTTAGAAACAAACATCAAACAACATGTCAGATCAGCCTTGTTTGACAAGGACTGCTCTGGGTTATGCACTTGTTCTCCACTGGTCCCCTGCTCCCAGTGGACAATTTGGTAATCTGGTGTAATTTAAAGAACCAGAGAAGGACAAGAAAATTAGGGGTAATCATGCAACGCAATTACCTGAAAGATACAAATAAAAATGGGGCTCTAAAGAAATAAACCTAACCTCATTTGGGGCTCCACTGCCGGGGAAGAAGTTGCCTTCATCATAGCGATGGAGGGAAACATACAGGATGCTGGGGTCAGCATAAAAAGCCTGCTGTGTACCGTTGCCATGGTGAACATCCTAAAGGAGAAAGAAAACAGATGACAAATGTAATAATGTCCAACTCAGTGCAGAGAGCTCAGTTCTGCTTTCTTNCCTCTCAGTTTCTCTCCCTCTCCCTTGCCCTCCTTTTGTCTTTCCCTTTCCCCCTCCCTTCACCACCCCATACTTCCTGAACTTTCAGGCAAATTACTCTTTAATGCACTCATTTTTTAAACTGGCTTCTAAAAATCAGGAAACCATAGTGAGCGTGCCCTGGAGACACCAGATGAGCAGTCATTGAGAAATCCCAGTCCTTTTGTACAATTAGATATTTATACACCGGCTCTTTGTACTCTTTGCCTCAGTGATGGAATCTAGCATCCTGTTTTATGGAGGAATTTTATGACTTATTAACTGCCAACAGTTCATAACCCCTCAGGCTTAATTAACTAGCCTCATTGGCCTCTGAAGAAAGACTAATGTTTAAACTACAAACTAGTATTTTGCAGAAGGATCTATGGTTTACAGAGCTTTTTCACAATTCTTGACAGAACACTAAACATAAGAGTATTCATTGATTTGCCAAGTTCCACTATTGAGGTCAAAGGCTCTGCGACCAGCTGAGTAAATTGGCTTTCTTGAAACATTCAGTTCAGTTCAGTCCCTCAGCAGTTAGATCCACATCAAAAGAGATGCCAGATGCGGAAAGGACTTCATACTTCATTTTTGCAAAATCATGACGGCAACAGTTGAAGACATAGGAATATGATCTCATTAGCTATTAAATCATCTGGCAGATAGGATGGTGCCTTCCACAATCAAGGAGTGACCTTGGCCAGTCTCCATATTTCAAACATTATATAACGACAGTGAATAAAATTCTGTCGTTAAATAAAATGCTGACAAAGAAATGCTGACAGTGTATCTATAACAAAGGCTGATGATGCAGACTTTTCCTTTTTTTAGTTTGTTTTCACTACTATTCTGTGGGGTTAGACATACAAGAATTTTACAAGTGAAAATGGAAAATCCACTTGCCTCTCAGTAAAAGAAAAGTAAAAAAAAGCCCTCCCTTTGAAATTTCTGATTTAGAGAATTAAGGGGGACACACAAAGTACATGGAATGGCAACACTGTCACTGTCACCCAGTCTGTATTTATTTTATAAACGCTATGATGTTTAAATCAAATTTAGTGTCCAAGAAACAAAGGTCACATTTTCCTCAAAATTCCTAGACTCCAGGAAGGCTCAAGCTGTACCTCAAGGTGTGCACTGCTGATAGCACAGCAAGCACTGACCAGTGCTTGCCCTCCTTGCCAGCTGATGCAGCCCATGAGTTTCACCCACATTGTTCAGAACTCTCTACATTGATTGAGTCCTACTTGTACTGCATTGTGCTTGACTTGGACCTCCTCTGGGACCTCTGTAGGGTAGTATTATAAGAATTGCTTTTCTTTTCTATGTTGAAAGTACTTGAAACAACATGAGGATGGAGTTACAGCCCAACTGTGACTTAGTGCCAAGGTTAAATGTAATACATTAGATGTGCAAAGGAGAACACACTGGTATGAGGGTGTTGGAGATTTCAAGGCAGCTAGTGTAGTGTTAGATGGTTCTGACTGGCAAATGAAGTAAAATCTGGCATGCAGACTAATCCCAGAATCCCATTCAGTCTTCAGCTGAGACAGAATTAATTGGTTTACTCCAAAACAGACTCAAGTCCTCCTAGCATAAATTCAAGTATGGATGATCTTGGAATGAGGATTTCAACAACCTGACAAGCTATGCTGGGCACATAGATGGATCTGCAGGGACACAGTAGGACTTCATTTTGTTATTTTAATTAGTCTTTCTTTTCCATACGTATTTGGGACTTTAGATATATTCTTGCTGTAACAGTTTCCAAAAGAGAAGAAAAAATGCTAAAGGAGCATAGAGAGATCTTTTTATCTTTTTTTTTTTTTTAATTATTCAAATCTCAAAGCTAGCTTTGTTGTCTAAACTTTAATTCCATGAAGGGCTCTGTTTTGAAGAGCAGTAACTTCTCTGATTAGACAAAGGAATCTGTTCTTTAAGACTGCGATGTTAGCATGTAGGAAATGAGTTCATATTCTGCCCTTAGATTAAATGTGTTCAGGGTATATAAGTCAGTTTAAAAAGAGAGATTTTTCCAAATGGTGGAATGAGGGAAAAAACCCCTCTCAGATAGGTCTTTTATTTTAGTGTAGAAATAGATGAAGGGAAGATACATGAAGACATGTAGCACCTATAAAGACTACACTTAATTTGTAACTAGAGTACACTTCAGTGTGTGGGATTGGATATTACTTTTTAATATTTATATTGTAGTAACATGTATAGCTGCCAACTTGCATGGGGTCCTGCTGTGCTAGTCACTATCAAAATATAGTCTTAAAGGTTAATTTCAAGTCTAACATCTGTAATTCCATTCTTTCCTTCAGATGCTCCAAACTCTGTTGGTGGGAATAAAGACATCACTGTTAACTTGTTCATTCATTCAGTTTGGCCTGTGATTTATCCATAGTTTGCATGCGTAAGAAATTTTTCATATGAATTTTTGTACATCAGTGCTCTGACCATGGAGCAGACTAGGGACTGGACTGCAACTGCTCCAGGAATGAAATAAGCTATGTCAGCCATATATTTCTTCCTTTTCACCAGCTGAGTTATTCTGGTCAATTGGACAGTTGGAGAAAGGCTGAAAATTCCCTATCTACTTTCCTGGGTAAAGATAGGCAGCTTCACAGGTAATCATTTGCACAGGTAATGATTTGCACATTTAACCTTGCCTTGAAAAACTGAAGCTGAATTTCTAAGTGCTTATTGGCTGAATACATCAAAGAGAAGTGTTTTCCCAACACGGCAAATGTAACATTTACAGACAAAAAGACTTAAAAACACTCAGGAACTATTAAAAAAATGAGAATAAAGAGAGTTCACTTTTGGCCAGAATTTACAACAATGAACTGAAAGATTCAAGTCAGCAAACAGACATAACATACAGTAGAAGTGAATTTTTCAAAAATAATAGTTTCTGGCAGTTTATAATTATGTTTCTAAATGACAGAAGAACAATCTGAGAAATATTTGAAAAACATTCTAAGAATATTTAACCTACCCATATACTTGTTCTACCACTCATTTTTCACTTGCCATTCCTTCTCCCACACTCCCCCTTTCTCTGCTTCTCTTCAACAGTCAGTACGCATGTTTAACTGAACAAAAGTGCTAGATGGTAAGGCCATGACTCCACAATAAGATTTAATTATGAGTGCAGATATGAACAAGATTTAGACTATTAAGCCCTGCACTTCAAAAACCCTTTAACATATTTCGTCTTTAAATCTTTTATCACCTGCAAAAATTAATTAAGTGCAGATGTAACAGGTTAGGTTTTGATGCCAGGGTTCATTTCCTGTCTATGCTTTGTCAGACACCCTATTACACTTCGTCATGAACTGTAGGAAAACAAAAATGGTGCTCATAAATCAGCATTCAACTTTCCTTGGGCTGTGCATGGGGCTGATCCTTTAAGTGCAAGGCAGAGCTCCAATTCATTATTCATGAAAATAATATAGCCAACATGCCAAATGTCATCTGCATTTAAATAATCCATTTGTTAAATGTATTAAGTATTGTGTAAGAATGCCTCTAATCCAATGAAGCGGATTTTTAATCACATGGCTTTCCTTCAGGGAACCACCAAAACCTGGCATACATGACTGGAAAACTTCTTGGGGAGAATGACCTGTTGATCTGTTTAATAATATCAAAGTTACACAACAAGTCGAATCATTGCGAACTGGGGAAATTTTGTTACCAATGCAACAACATTCTTTAAAGAATATCTGATGACTTAAAGTTTCTATTCTGTAGGGAAACGTAAACTTGGGTTCTGTAGGGTTATTTTAACAGTGGAAGTATCAATTCATTTAAGGACCATAAAAGTTGCCCTGATCTGTGCCTTCTTCTCATTAAATTGCAGTTAACACCATTAAAGTGAAACATAGATGTTTATAGCTTCAGTACTGCCATCCTGGCTTTAATGAGTTCCCAAAATCAGAGGAAATGCACACCTTTATTGCTTGTAGGTATTAAAAGCAGGAAAGTCTGACATATAAATACAAATTCATTATCTTTTACCTAGATTCACTGCGAGTCTGATGCTTGCCAAGAATACATACCAGATCTACAATCAATATCTTGCCTATATTTAGCTTGTCTCTCAAGTATTTGGCAGTAATTGCAATCGAATTAAAAAAGCAGAACCCCCTGTGGAATAGAGAAGAACAGAAATAAGAAAGCAAATCAGTCAGGAAGACAGCTATAAATAATGTTCAGAGCATTTAAAAAAATGCTATATGATCTCTGAGGCCATAAATCTGCTTCTGGGAGTACCTAGAAAGCCTTTTCAGTCATCTGCTAACAATTACAGTTCTTCAGAGACATGCACAATGCAGGTGATTGCCAGTAACCTTAGTGCTCCAAGATGGGCAATATTCCCTGGTACTTACATGGCTGTTGATTCTTCAGCATGATGGCCTGGGGGCCTTACAACAGCAAAGCCATTCTGTAAGAACAAGATAGGTTTTCAATTATCAGCTTAAAAAAATACTTGAGTCAGAGCAAAACAGAGCAGCAGGCAGATGGGATTGAAATCTATTAGAGGCTCTTGAGAACTTTTTCTATCCAATCACCCTTTCATAGTACTGCCAGAAATAATACAGTTGAGAACAGTGGCATATAAACTTATATAAATACACACATGCACATACATACATACACACGCAACATGATCTAAAGAGGAGGAAAACGGCAGGATGAGAAAGCCCTGTTACCAATTCTGCTGTTTAGAATTCACATTGAAAAAGAAGGTCATCTGAGATCATGTAATCTTAATTTGCTCCAACTTGAGATGCTTCAAAATAAAAGTAGCTTGAGGTATACATTTGACATGGCTAGCCATTGTTGACCTTACCTCTGTATGGACTAAATGATAAATTCAGACCCACACACATATGCGTAATTTCTAACAGTAGAAAAAGGATGACAATGAATACCCCATATTTCTGCAAACCATAAATTACACTTGGGAACCTGCCATGCTTGCAAGTTAATAGATTCCCTGAAGTCAATTTCTAACACACTTTCTGGAACTGTATATAAATTTCATGAAGTACAGGACTAGGATCAGTGATGACCAAGGAATTTTTTGCCTCTGGAGTGGCTGAAGATAAAAGAAAAATGGACTTTCCATCCTTCCAGTGTGGGTATGGTAAAGAGAAAATGTAGAACTGCTGGCAAGGTAGCTCTATTCAGAAAGTCAGATTATATATTCAAGAAGCAGTGTCTCATAAGGTTGTGTATCATATCAAATTTCTCTTACTAGAGTTAGATTCAGGAGAAACATCACTGATTCACTGTATTTCCTCTTTATTTCAACTACCTTCTATTCAGCTATATATTTGCCATCAAATTAATGACAAATCCGTACATGAGATATTGGCCCAATTTGTATTTTCACACAGCCTCACACAAACACTTGGTGTGTATGTATGGCTGCATGACCAATCAAGCATTGCATTTTCAAAGAAGAGGGGATAGGAAGAAAAAGGCTGGAATACTTCTGTATTTTGATAATCAGTATTAAAGTATTCCAGTTGAATATACTAAAACTTGATAAATGCAAATGTTTCACCCTTCTCTTACCTGAAAGAAACATAAAAACTTTTACTAAAGAAACATTAAACTTTTACTCACATTGGTGTAAATACAGAAGAACATGGCAGCTAATATTTACATTGGTTCCTGTGAAATCTGTTTATTTACAATCATATGAATGTGTGTTTTGTCTGCACCAGTGAAATTGTCTACCTGTGTTACTTCACTGGCATTAATTTATAAACAAATACTACCAGGTCGTCTTATTTAATTTGCTGCTAGATGTAATCCAGGCAGACAGCCGCAAAGTTTTGTGAAGCATAGCCAAAGTTCTATCAGAGTAAACTTAAATTACAATACCAAGGGAGTGCATCTGTAACAGTGGTTCTTCTGGCCACCATTTAAAGAATCTGAGGGATTTGACATCATGACTTATTTTGCATTAACTGTCCACATTAAAAAACCAAACCCAAACAAACAAAATACGACAACCCAAAAATAAAAGGCACAAAAATTATACATGTTCGTATTCAGGTAGGCATTCCTGGAGATGGGATATAAATTGCCTATAGATCAAGCACATCAGAAAAATAATTAAAAAAAAAAGGCATTGTGGACTGCACTAATTTGCAGAACTAAACCAGCTTTAGACTCTCAGCTAAAACTGTATTCTCTATCCTTCTGAGGGTATTTTAACATTTCCTTGTCACACAAAATATGACAGAAAAGAATTCAGCAAAGAACTCTTTTGTAGCGAAAAAACAAAGTATATTTATGCTGATGAATGTTGGGATAATGAGGTGAAAAAAGACTCAGCAAAGAGGGTATTACTAGAGAAAGAGCATGATGCTACCTGTATTTTGTTCTCTCGATATTTTTAAGAATTTGGAAAAAGTCCATGAAAGGCTTACAGCTGCCCCTGCTCAGCTAACAGCTCATTATCATCTAACTTTATCAGTATTCCCAAAAGATCAATATAATTAAGATGATTATCTCTAGGAGGATTTCATGGGGCAATATAGAGACAGAAAATATCAGCACTGCTGTTTTTGACAATATGACAGCCACAGTATAGGCTTCTCTTCTGTTCCCTTACTTTGATGAGACTCTTTGGAAACCCTTTTTTATTACATCTAGGTAATTTCTGAAATCAGAGCTTAACTATTACAGTTCTCCACCAGCACACAAGATATTCACAACAGGGTCATGACCACTTTTTATGAGTTTTCACACCACAAAAAGTTCAGTATTCACATGGGAAATTTTCTTTTTAAAAAATACAGTGCATATGTTACACTGATGATAAAATATATAGTTGAATTATACCAAACACTGAAAACTAGTTACCATACAGAATTATCGTCAACTTTTGTGCAATTAATAAAACACTGAATTTCTCCTACTTTCAAACTTCGCATGAACACAGCATACATTAGCACAATGGAGCATGATGTTTTTTTATTTAGCCAATTTTTAAATACCAGACAGTGAGCTCAGTAGACAGTAGCAAAGTAGACAGAAAGGCAAAAATCTGCTTTAAAGATAGAAAGACTAACACACAGCAATATGTTGAAAATGAGGCCAACACACATAAATTCAAAGCATTTTTGTACAGAGCCTTATTTATACTAGGATACAGACACCTTTATAAGTAGACAGAACATTAAACTGACTGACAGACATGAACATTAGAAAAACTATTCATGTCTGTGCCATTATGTGATTACCTTTATTTAAATTTGAGGATAAAGAGTAAAGCCTGAATAGAGATACTCTAAAATCTGTGCATATTTGAAAAACAAAGGAAGAGAAGTCTGCTCAGACTCAGTTTACACAGAAGATCGACTGCAGATAAACCCACTGAGTTGGATCTTTAATGAAAACTAAGAAAAATGTTAGTCTTTTTCCACAGTAAGCTAAGTATTTTCTTCTTTCATGACTCTAAATACGTAGTTGGATGCTTGATTTCCAAAGAACAGAGGTGTACATCCTACTGTGACCTTCTTGTCTTCGGTGGTCGAGTTAATCCCGTTCTGTCGTGTGCTGGGTTACATTGTTGGTCTACATCATGCTTGGGCATCTACTGTGCCTCTCCATGAACCTTTCCAAGACAAGTATTCAAGTACTCAAGTACTCAAGACAATACCATAACATGGGTGGATAGTCCAGGGCTTGGAAATGCCCATCTATTGAAGAGTTCCACTGGTGTTTCTATTACATTACCTCTATATAGGAGGTAAAACTAGATGTAGACAATATTTCTCTAGGGCATTATGTGGTCATTGTGGCAAGGTGTGAATGACTCTTCCATTCACATGACAGTGAGGAGCTTGCTCTGCCTTGATTACAAGTGAACCAAGAGTGACCTGGCAAGTCAGGTACTCCAGGTATGGTGAGAAGCCTCACCGAGAAGCAGTGCATACTAGTTTCAGCCTGGTACTACCCTAGTAAAATCATCTGGCTTTTTGTTGACTTCAAGAAAAGCCAGTGCCATGCAAAAAATAGCAATAAACCACAGTAGGCACTCCAAGAGCATTTATTGAAGCAGCAGAAGACTCAAGAAGGTTCAATTCCTTCTTGAACATGGGGATGAGTTTGTAAATTTGTTTACCACACCACTCTGTGTATTTAGATTATGTGGTCCATAAAATAGATATTGAGACACATCTTTTCAGTCTAAGTTTCTAACAATAGGTCTGGAGTCATGTTCTTCCTCAGCTTTTATTCAAACGTAAAAATCTTTAATTAGTATTAGAAATTGAAGGTCTTGTATTTTAAGCTGTAAACCCCTGAATGAATGAGCAGTGCCATCTATGCCAACTATTCAAGAGGGAGTGGGCACTGAAAGAGCAGAGGCTTCATATGAAGAAACCCTTTTACTGTGTAGGTGACTGAGCAATAGAACAGGCTGCCCAGAGAGGTCGTGGCATCTCCATTCCTGGAGATATATATACAAAAGCCATCTGGATATAGTCCTAGGCAACTAGCTCTAGGCAGCTCTATTTGAGCAAGGGAAGAGGATACAATGACATTCTGAGGCCACTTCCAACCTCACTTGTTCTGTGTATTTCAGATGGAGACCAGGTAACTAACTGGGGGTCTGAATTCCACACTTGAAGCTCAGCTTGCTCCTAATGTTAAGTGTGGTGAGTTTTTAATTTCTACTTGTCTAAATCCCTTAAGCTATCTAGCAATTAACTCTTAAGTTTGCCAGTGCTTAAACAAGGCAGTCTTGGACATGCACTTGTTTTTAATAGAAAGATTCTATTTTTGCTTCAATGTGCACATGTTTCAGAATGAGAATTATACAGAAATGTATAATACATCATTATACAGAAATGTATCCATTTCTCCTGTCAGAATTTATATTCCTTGACATATATATATACACACTTGTATCCTTATAAAGTCATATAAAACCCCAATTTCTTTATATTTAAAAGGCAGTCCATACAGTGTATCTGACAGGTCTAATCCCTAAAGTGGCCTAAGTGCCATCTTTAACTCTGCTATCTCTGGTATAGTCAACTCCTACAATAACAAACATCAGGGCTGCTTTAAGTCTTGGCTGCCTACAAGAATCACCTTGCATCTGGTAGCAGGAAGAAGATAACCATATTCTTACCCGTGCCTTATGGTGTAACACAATCCTGAACTATGCCATCCATCAGGGAGGGTGAGCATGAGAATGAGTGGTGTAAGGCTGAGGCAATCCTTGGGCACCTGTTTGGGACAATTTTACAAGCTACTCATACAGCCAGAGCAGGTGCCAGCATTTGGCCCTGGGGGTCTACGAGTGCAGTGAACAAGAACCTGTGATTTAACAGAGCAGTATTAGCAGCATGTAGATTAAGAAAACAGTAATGGACATGAGGGAATACCATTTTGTCTTGCAGAGGAAGCTAGTAGAGGCCAAGTACAAAGAAATGGACATTAAACACTTAACTCTGATGGAAACAAAGAGTTCCCTGTCTGTTTTCCTGAAGGTCTAAAGTGGATAGCACCAGAAAACACACATGAAAAGTTGGTGCTTGCAGACTAACTTATATACAACCAAGACGGCCTGTTTAGCCACAACTAGTGTTAACTACATTGGGGAAGAGAGCAGACAAAGTACAGAGTGGTCATGGAGATAAGCTATGTACCACACATATAATTAAAGCTGTCTGATTATATGAAATAATAACAGTCATTCACCTATAAATATAACCATAATTGCTGGGATAGAGTATCTAAGAGATGGTTTTCACAATTTTTTTACTTCACAATTTTTTTAACTTTGTAAAAGCAAAGAATACAAACTACTACCTAAAAGACTGCATTGGTAACTTTGATTGATAGCTTTTATCAATCATATCTTTAACAGTAGTAAAATAAGTATTCATTTGTTACTGTTTCTTACACACATGCATTGTTCAAAATGCTGTGGCTGGGTGTGGAAAAATGTCTCTTTTTGTGGCTGTCACACATCACTTGGAATTTTTTTTTCAAGTGAAAGGAGATTTTTATAGGGCAGAGGGCGAGAAGGTAGAAACAAGGGTAGGGCAGAGGTTGCAGGAGAAGTACTGTCCAGGAGGCACCTGAGCACAGAGCACATTCCAGGAATGGAGATTTTTGTAGGCAACCACTGGAGCTGTGTGGGGTTTTGTTTTGTTCAGACAGCCATGGAAATTTGTTGGCCTGAAGCTTTACCAGAGGAAGGACACTGTGGGACTGGGGAGACATTTGTTTTCAGCTCTTTTAGCCTATTTTGTCTTTAGAATGATAATTCATTTTAGGTTTTTGTTGCAAGAAAACATAGCAATAGTGCTGTGAAATATGCCTGAAAGCTTTTTATTCAGAATACTTTTCAAACCAGAAAACTAAGAACTTGGGGGAAAGAGGAAGTTGATTAAGCTAATTCTGTTTATTCACTAGATTAGTACTACTTACCACATGGTGATTCTTCCATAGCCCTGTGTGACAAAGGCCTTGAGAAGAGCAAAAACCAAGCTCATTTGGAATGAGAGTTTCAAGTTCAATTTCAGTCATCTATGGGTTATACAAAGACACCAGAGTAGCAACGACCAAACTCAGGGGGTTTACTTTGGTATTGATTCAACCTGACATATCAGAAAGAACCATCCCAGGAACATATCAGATTCTGATTCAGGGGAAACTCATTTCAATTGCTTTCATTCTGTTAAATGACCCTTAACTACCAACAGGGCAACTTTACACATGTGTTTGAGTGTGTGTGCGTGTGCACACACACATATGATAAGGTAGAAAAAGAGCTTGTGCTTCACTTGATTCAGCTGAAATGGATAGTCAAGACAGTCTCAGACCATGCTTTTAACTTATGTGCCTTTTTTCTTGAGTGTTCTTTTGAAAAATTGCTTCTTAATTCATTCTTTTTTTTTTTTAAGTAGGGAATAATCATACAAATCCTACCAACTCTTGATAGTTTTTTGTGTAGGTCTCTTCTGTTTCAAGTTTGTCAAACTAAAAATATATGGCACTATGTGTTTCCATCTCAGAAAGCAGTGCTACCGCTACCAAGATTTACATATTTAAAGAATATACAAAGTAAATTAGACCATAATCCTTATTATAGGTTCTGTACTTAAAATAATTAATCCTATCTTATAACAGTACTGAAGGGGTCATCTGAGGCTGAAGGAGAATGTTTCAGCAGTCTTCCTTTGTATTTTCCATGGTTACATGGTCTGCTCTGGCAGTGAGTTATCGATGATGATGGAAAGTCATCTCCCATTGGGAGAATTACTCCCATCTTCCCTTTGGGAACCCCTCCCAAAAAGAGGTTCTTACTAGGTAGACTCTTTTTTAATTATGTTTTTCACCTGTGTGATTTTTATTCCTGCCAGTCAGTTTAAAGATACTGAAGGACAGGTAGAGAAATGTACAAATTGTTATCAGAAAATATATTAAGACACGTTTAATGTTCACAAAACAACATACAATGAAACAACTATTACAAGAACAAATACCATTTCAGAAGACAGTATTCAAGGAAGTACCGTTATGGCAAAATTATCACACTAACTTAACTGAACTGAATTCCACCTTTTTAAATGCAGTATTAACCATTTCATAAACATTTAACATATGGCAACAAAACAGGTGGCAGCATAAACATGAATAACTTGGTTAACAAAACAAAAATAACAGCAGCCTAGGATCTTTCAGGAAAAAGAAAAACAACAATTCGGCAAGCTAAGTCCTGAAGATAAGATTCTTTGCAAGTTCTAATAGTTACAAATGAAATCTGAAACTCAAAAAATAACAGATGCAGAAATTTTCCTTATTTTCCCCCGAGACTTGCCAAACGTGGGGTTTGTACAACCTCTGTACTTGCCCAGTTAGGCAGCAGGAGGGATGTCCCTGCTGTGTAGGACATTCCTATCTGATAAAATTATTTATTGGATATAGCTAATGATTGTGGTGGAGTTCTAGTCTCCCAGACCCACATACTCCTCTCTTCTAAAAATCTGTAGTCAGGCAGCAGAGTACGAGAAGCTTTCTACATAAATCTGTTGGGGAAATGAGAAATGACCAAACATAGATACATAAAAACAGACAGACAAGAGAGGTGTGGCTCTGATTCCACATAACATAAATACCTCATTGTGCATCAGCAGCTTTCCTAATTACAAACAGCTCAAAAAAAGGTAACCTTCATGTAATAATTAGGCTCATCTCCTATTGTAATATTACCAAGATGACATTCATCAGACATGTAAATAAATTAATGAAAAAAGGTAAAGCATAGCATTTGACTCAGTATAACATCACATACTATATATATCAGTGGTGTGATTCTTTATTCTCTATTAAATATTACCTCAAAAGTGTATCAAATGGATATTAATGACGGCTCATTATATTATTAAGCAGCCCCACAGAATGCTTAATTTTAAAAGTTGTATATAATTAAATAAAAAACATCCAGATTAAGACACCCCAGAGAAGGGACAATTTGTCCTNAAAAAAAAAAAAAAAAAAAAAAAAAAAAAAACCGCACCAAAAAAACCCCCCAAAAATCCCACAACAAAACTCCCCCCCCCAAAAAACTCACCACTGTTAATTACTACTGCAGCTATTGTTTTACATCTCTAGTACTTTCATACTAATCCTTTTCCCAGTGATCAAGGAGATCAAAGAAATCTGATGTCTCACAGGGGGTTTGAACTACAGCAAAGAGAATTCCTCTTAATTCCTGGTCAGTTTTTGAACACTGTCCAAATCAGATGAACAACATGTTGCTGTTCTCAATAAGACTTGTGTGCAATGGGACTGACAGTCTCAGGAAATTCAGAATAAAGAATTTTTTGCCTTGTATATGAGTTTGACTCATGCCCAACTCTGTAATGAATCTCCCAATTGTTTTGCAGACTTTCATGGTTTATTTTGCAGTCTCTTTTCTCAGCAACATGTACCTATAGCTCCAAACTACTACTATCACTTTGTGCAACAGCAAATTATATCAGTTAAGATCATGGAATAAGCACAGAAATTGAAATGTCCTGTCCTTCCTGAAATTAACTTTATATGTCAAATCCCAGTCAATACAAGGTACTTGATGCTTGTTTGCACATTCTAGCTAGGCACAGTTGTAAAAAAATTGGGTTTTAAATTGATTGAATTCATGTCTATAAAATAAACTTTTATATTCAACTTATCTTAGGAAAATCATGTTACACTTTTTTGAACATACATATTCATTCATCAACATATAAGATATTTTTGGGCTGCCTATAGCTAACTACACTTATAAATTTGATAATTCTCATGTCAGAAAAGCACGTGTTAAATGAATTACTTCAGCTTCTCATTTCTGAGGTTTTTTGTCTCTTGATTTTGTCTACACTAGACAGTCCTACTCCAAGATTATCCTAATGTCACCATGGCTGTTTCAAAAAAAAAGGCATCTGTGATTCTGCAGTGCAGCAGGTACATATTCCACTGCCTTCTCTGCTCCAATCTGGAGCACTGCTCTGTGGTTACTCATTTCTGTGTATTGTGGGTCTGCCACCGTGAACTTCAGGACATACAGCTCTTCTCAGAGATCTGTGGGATTTCAGACAAATCAGTATGCCCTGTCTCATAGTTTATCTTTTTTTTCTTAAGATGACACCAAACTGACAGTACACCATCTGATAGCAATCCACAGTGGTAAACATCCAGTGAACTACAATGGTGTGCATCTCCAGTGCTCTCATCTAGCTGTTAACATGTTGCAGAGCTGCTGGAGCTTGCATGCAATTCTTGGAATCCTCCAAAAATTCTGAGGCTGTAGCAGATCATTCCAGATCCCCATCAGAGCTTAATCCTCCCACTCAGTGCTCACAGTCAGTACAGGCCCTAAATGGTTCCTTTGCATGCATGTTTGCTCAATGAATGCACGTGAAAGTGGTCAACTTCATCTTCTTCCCCTTAGATTTTCACAAGTACATTACAAGACCGGTAATTTCCCTACCAGGAACAGCTCATCAACTTACTTTGCTACAGATAAAATGGCAGCAAGATGAAAAAGGAACATGTAAAGGCATAAAGGTAGACTGGAGCATACAGATCTATGGGTCTAAAATCTTATGCAGATTGTAGAGAACTCCAGAAAACACTGCAAAAATCCCCCTAATGGAATTTATGATATGAGAGTATTGAGAGCAACTTGCTAGCAAACCCTGGGTTTGAATGGATGCAGTGACAAAGCAAACATAGGAAGACTCTGACGAAACAGCTAATGTCAGGATTGTTGCATTTACAGAACTTCTGCTAACATGCTTTTCTACTGACAGTCAGGCATTAATAACCTTTCCATAAACTTAGATTAAAAATACCACATGCAGACTGATTGTTCATACAGATGCCATAGTGGCATGTAAATCACTGGGCTTCATGCTGGAAGTCTAGGAGCAGGTTAGATAAACACCTATCAGGAATGGCAGGAATATTCACAATCCTCTTTCACAGCAAATCCTTTCCATTTCTGTTTTTCTGATGATTTGTTCTAAAGCAGATACTGGGCATATCCAATGAACAACTGCCTTTCCTGTGTCTCAACTGCAAGTGGCATGAGACTGGTTCAATTCTCTGCATTGTAGAAAAAGATTCTACTTAGGATCAACTACAATGCTACAGTAAACTACAAAATAGTTCTAAATATAAACATGTAGTACTGAACATAAAACATTTGTTTACAGACTTCTGCAACACCAGTAGCAAGAGAAATCTCACAATAGCTGCTGATTCTTTTTAGCACACACATAAATAAGCAAGAGCATTCACACTGTGAGAGTCACACCAGAAATGTACAGAGGTAAGTGGTAAAGATTCTGTAGCGGCCCCTGCTCATGTCACGTACACACAAGACATACCTCATTGTTCTTACCAAAATTGCTTTTAAATTGCCTTAGGGACTGGTGTGTGTTCTACAGTTGACAAAGATAAAAACTAGATAAAAACTCCTTCTTCACTTTCATTAGTTTTGGGTGTGGAACAATGCACAGTGAGTTACATATTCTACAATCTTAAAAGGGATGAAGAACCCATCAGAAAGGATATATAGCAGGATTCCATACAATGCACCCTGTCCTTGATCTGAGATTTCAAAATTTGTACATTGTGTGTGGTACCTGGCTAATGATTTCAGTGTCTGAACATAAAAGTTTAGTAACTGCATTCGATTATGTCAGAGATGTAGTACCGCATTTCACCTGACTATGCTGTCATTGATACACGGATATGTTCTATATCTATCTGCATATATACATAAATGTATGTCCCCATTCCCAAACAGGTAGCTAACATATTTTGATTGAAATAAGAGAGAGACGGGAAGAAAATTCTCCAAACAAAATTACAAATTTTTAAAATCATCCTTCAGTGCTAATTTTAAAATATTTATTTCTATCTTGATTTTGGAAACAGGACTGAATCCATTAGTATGTGGACTGGAAAATGAATAAACAATTTCATTAAGGAGACATGTTAGCTCCAACAATGTTTATTGGGGCAAGCCTGCACTCCGGTTGCATATGGTGTACCTTTAAATAGGGCCGTTAAAATACCAAATAAAATGTCAAAGTCTGTCAGGTCTGGAGCTTTTATAAATTGTTTAGACTGGGAATAATTTGGGTTCTGTACATCATGCCTTGCGGATTCCGCGGCACGGAGATACGAGCGGGAAGGGGCCCGGCAGAAGCAGGGGGACACGGGCTGGCAGCCGGGCACCGCCTGCCCATCGCCCTCCTCGCCAGCCGCGCCCTCTTTACCCGACGGCTGCCTCCCCTCTCGCTGGGTGGTATCTATCCTGAGGTTACGCACGTGACTAAACAACCACATTAAAAAAAAAACCCCAAAAAAACTTTCCTTCAAAGGCAGTGCCGCAGCCACTGGGCAGAGATGTGCACTAACTTCCCCTCGGGCTCCGGTATCTCCGCCCTGGCACTGCCCGCGGCCGCTGCAGCTCATGCACTGCCACACCTCCGCGGACGCGCTGCCGGCTCTCGTCCCGCCGCCCTCCCCGGAGCCGAGCGCTGGAACAACGCCGCCCTTCAGCCCCCCGTGCTCCCGGCCCGCCCGGCGCTCCCACCCACGGCGCGGCCCGGACCTCACCTTCAGCTCCCGGGAGGCCACGCGGGCCGCCAGCTCGATGACACAGCCCACCGCCATGCGTGCCGCCCCGGCCGAGTGCAGCTCGTTCCAAACGGTGTCACTGTCCACCTGAGCAAACAGCCGGCCCCGGGAGGAAGGCAGGGGAGAGGGGAGAGGGAGAGGGAGAGGGAGAGCATGAGAGAAAACAAACCCGTGAGGGAGGGCTGGCAGCGTGACAGCCCGTGTACAATAACATCAGTCTTCCGTGCTGGCCAGCTGAAAGGCCTTCTGGACATGGCTTTGCTTATGCTTTTTCTCTGCACGGGCTTCTCCAATGGAAACACATTCCTGTCATGCCTCGCTGCCATTCCCTGTTTAGATTTCTCATTACAAACACTGTTACATCGGCCGGGCCGGGCCTGCTCGCCAGACGCTCCTCAGGCCGGCTGGCGAGGTGACGGGGACCTGCCAGGGCCGGGACCATCGGGAATGTCCATCGGGAATATCCATTGGGAACAGCCACCGCTGCCCCAGCAGCGTCATGGGCAGCCCGTGCCACCAAAGCTCATCAGTGGTTCCTTTCGTAAGAACAAAAGAGTAGTAACCACTCGTTTTTTCTTCCCAGTCAGGAGTTGTTTATAAGTAACAAATTGGAACAATTAATTGTTTCGAGTATAATTTCGTAAGTCACTCTTGCCATAGACAGAAAATGGAATTACATAAAGCAAGACCCTTGCTGTATCTCCAGTTTTGATGAACTAGTAAGTTTTGGCTGGAAGGCTTTACTTTGTAATAGATGAATGAGTGTTTTTAAAGCAGATAAAGTTATCTTTTGCACCTTCTAAATGAGCAAGTGTGACATGTAAAACACTATAAGAGCATACGGTAAAGGTGGCTAAGAAGCACTGCTTTACAGCTTCAATCAGTATGCTAAAATTTTACTTTTGAAATCTATTTCTAATACCTCCTTTTTTGCAGAAACATACCAAAACATAGAGGTGAAATGTTGTATATCCCTATATATATTTTCTATTATGTGAAGCAGACATGATGGTGTTAAATAGTCTGAAAAAGTTATCCAGAGAGACAGCCAGACTTCCTCGATGCTCCATGGGAAGTGCATTTAATTGTATCATACCGTACAAATTTATCATGAAAAGAAAAACGTTTAGAAATAGACAAAATACTGTGGCAGATGCTATTTGGATGACTTCCAAGCACATTGAGACATGTTTTCAGTTTGAACCAGAAGCATCTGTTCCTAATTCCTTGGGGGGAAAAAAAAAAAAAAAAAAGGAAAGGAAAAAATAAAGTAATTGAAAATGGATGCAACTGCTACTGGACTCTGGAATTTCTGAGGAATTTCTCTGATTAGTCATTTGAAACAGAAAGAAGCTTGATCTAAGCTTGATCTTCTCTACACCTGTCAAATGTCTTCGCCATTACTGTTACAATAATATTATATTTCAAGCTACTAAAATGATCTTATTTTTCAGTGTGCTGGACCTGATTTTTCTATCATTTTGATCAGTTTTGCATGCATGCAGCAGAACTAATGAAAATAGTTTGTATTTGCAGAGGACCCAAATAAGAAAACTGGATTTTGCTTGCAAAGTTTAGAATAACAGTAATGACAGCACACTGTGTTTTCATCTGAGAAACTCAAAATGTTGTACAAACACAATTAAGCGTCATCAGCATGATATGGGATGATTTATTATATTTGTTTTTTAGATTGATAGCTTGTGATTTAAAGAAATTAAGTAGGTTTCCAAAAGATGCACACTAATCAATAGTTAACACGAAACAAGAAAGAAACCAAGTAGTAAAAACATAGTGACAGACAGAGCATTAGGCAGACCTTCAAGTTATCTCTCTATTGCTTTAAAGGAATTGTTAAAAAAATTCATTTTTAAAGGTAATCAGGAGATAAATAAGTAGAGGTCATTGGTTAAATCAATTTAATCAAGCCATAATAAAGTTTGAAAAATACTGTGCAGTATTTTAAATAAAGAAGTATCAGCAAGAGGTCTGGGAGGGAGTACTTTCTTACTATTTTTATGGCTAGCAAATTAAGGTTAACGTGAAGGAGTGGCTGATGAAAATGATTCAATGGCAGCTGCTTCGTACACCAGGGCACGAGCGGGAGCAACCTGCATCCTCAAAGGGACTATGATTCATTTCCAGGAAGGCTGATTAAGTTAAAATTGTAAGCACAGCTTGAGAGTACCCACCCTTAAGACAGTTGTCTGCTCTGACACATGAGACTGCAGTCTCTCCATCTGCTGAATGCTGAGCATTGGCCAGGGTACAGCATTTTTCATTTTCTGCTTTCAGCTGAGTGTGAGGAGACTGAACTGGGACAATAAGACCAAGTATCTTCCACTGAAAAATTTCCCTTAGACCATTTGAATGACAACCTTAATTTACCTGGACTGGTAAAAAAAATGGGCAATCAGGAAACAGAACAGTGTTTCCTGAGAAATTTTCAAAAATGACCACCTGAATGAACACAGGAAATTCAGGATATTTTAGCTAATCTCTTGGGCATGGTACGTGTAATGAGTGGTAAATTCTTAAAACTAGGGGTAGCTAACTGAAGCTGCATACTTTAATGCATAGTTACTATAATACAAGAAAAGTGATATAAATATATGAATAGTTACCCTGAAAAGGCACAATATTACAAACTTAGGTATCAAATATTATTTCATATTTTTGCAAAATTAAGACTGAATTTCAGAGGAACACCTCATGAAGAACAACCTAGAAGAACCTGCATCACACAGCCAATGCTTCAGCTGTAACAACTAGAAAATGCCATCTCACTCCATTTTATATCTCTATTAATTCTATGTATTTCCTTAAATGTTTCAGGTGTTTAAACAGAGATTTTCTTTTAGTGTTACTTAATGTTTACTTTGTAAATTGCTGTTGAAATACAGTAGTATAAATGGCAAACCCATTAAAATTACAGCTACTAGTTGGCCCAGTTGTCAGGCTGTATATGAAATGCAGCTCTAAAATCCTACTGATATGCTTTTCTTTACTCCTGTGAGATGAAATGGTTGAATTTTATACAAGTAAAGGGAATAGGATTAGACACTGTGGTTTCTGGTTCTAGTGCATGTATATATATCTGACAGCCTATCTATATGCTGACTATGCATGACTTTGTGACAGTGTGATGCTTTCTGAATCACAGACTATGACAAAGTCAGATGGAATTTTAGAAGAGGTTATTTTTGTTCAAGTGCTTTGGAGCAGCCAAAGAATTCAGTGAAAAACCTATCTGGATTAGGATTGTTTTTCAGACAATGTTAAAAAAAATTTACAGAAAATGCAGCATTTGTAGCTGAATTCTAACACAGAATCTTAGCCTTTTTTCTGTTTGATTATGTATATTACTTCTGTTTAGGAGTCCTTTAAAAATTGTCAGGATAGAAGAATGTTCTGAATTGAAACAAATGAAAAAAAATTTTTTTAAAGCATCAAAATGTCAGTGTTGAGCTATGAGAATACTACACGTTTTGTTATCAAAAATCCTATCACTGCTACAGCTCTTCAAAGAAGAAATGTGCATGATAGCACCAAGAGCCAGAGAGCACGAGCCCTATCCGAACACTGACTTTCTAACACACATATGGATTTACTTCACTCCCAGTTTCCTGAATGAGCACTGTAGGTTGCAGGCTTTTTCAAGCACATCTAGTATAGCTCAATCATTGGCATGTGTAGCAAAGCTACAGATGATAGAAATTAAGCTACCTGTCCCTGAAGTGGATGTGGAGGCATTTAAGAGGAAGGGAATGACTTAAGTGAAAAGAAATGTGGGTAACTTCTCCTGACTGAATGCAACTAATATTTCAAGCCCCATGTCCAGAAATTTTCTGCTTTGCACTACAAAAAACTTGGTATGACAGCTTCCTGCAAGAAGTATCTATGTGATAATGCCACTTCCACAAGGAAGACTTTAAGCATACTCAGAACAAGCTAAGAAAGAAGCAGCCTTACAGCAGAGACACTTCAACAGACAGAAAGCTTTTACTGTAACCCTTTTTGGGCTGGAAGTTTTCATTTTAAGGAACACTGACTATCAAGTTTGAAAGTTACCAGCTCCTTATGGTGTGCTCAGGTTGTGGCACGTGTGAAAGTGGTGAGGAAGGATATGTCAATACACCTGAGGGAGAGATTGCTTACTTAAAGATCTTTCTGAAATCACTGTAGTTGACAAAACTGGAAGTGTTCCTTCTCTTGCTATTTGAATTTATCTCTAACCTACCTCAGGGGGGCAACAAAAAGGGGTGTGAATAATAATGCTAAGACATTTCTAAGATAATAACTGCTTTTTATTTTACCTGTCCCTTTCCCTGCTACAAAACCTCTTCATTCCTCATCTTCTATTTCAGTCCTCTTTTCTCCAGAAACCTCCTGGGATCTGCCAAGTGGTCACTGTATCACAGTTCTACTGACCAGAGGTGCTACTCACAGTCTGACAAACCTTTCAATTTTTTTACACCCTGCATGATGTATTTATCTGTGCGAGTTATTTCTCTTTCTTAAATTATTGTAATACATACTCACTGATAACTACATGACAATATAAAATAGAGCCCAAGCTGCTGCTTTGGGATGAATTCAAAGCATCCTAGATCTTTCTCTGCCCACTCCTCCTCCCACCCACAAACACACAACTTGTGATTTAATGTAAATCCATTTTATGCAGTGGAATTCTGATTTTACTCCTAACAGCAATTAAAAATACACTGAATTGCTCATCCTGCTCCGGATTCTCTGCACAATTACTGCCATCATTAAAATCAAAACCAGTCCTCTTAGAGTTACCACACATCCCCACAAGAGATACTCTACTTATTTTCTGACTACAGGTCAAAAAATGCAATCTGTCATCTACTTGTTCATGGAGACTTTGACCTGTGATGCTCCTTTGATGGCAGTCCTTGTATTCTATGAGTCCAATGTCCTGGACAACAAGCAGTTCTTTACAGTAGTTTGAAAGGATTCTTTGCCCTTTCTTTAAAGGCATCTTCTTGGATGGAAGTTAAGTATGCATTTCAGATGGATACATTTCAACACAAATCTAGAAAAACAACTACGTTAAAAGAATTCTGTCCTTTGATATAAGTGGTTATAATACTGAGAAGTAAGTAAAATCTGGTCAGCTAACAACAGGGTAGCTATATGGAGTAAACAAACTGATTAAGAATCTGTGACAAATAATACTGGAGACTACTGACATCCTCAGTGATACTGAAATTTAATAAAACTTACATATGGCAGAGCAAATTCTTGTGTTTTAGCTTTAAAAGCATTCAGAGTCTCTCACACTCTTTCACTTACGCCAGAGCAAACATGTTTCCATCACTGGGTTTTTTAAATTTCTTGGCGTGAAAACAGAAATTAAATATTTTTCTGAAGTGTTCCAACTTCTAAAAATTGTGTGGCATTTCGGTGTCACTTCCAGCAAGGAGTCTGTCATTCTTAGACACAGTTGGTGCCAGCTAATGCTACCGTGTAAGTTTGTAATATTTTGCTCCTGACCATGAGCAGTGCAGCTTCCCAGGTGTCACGCTCACAGCTCTCACTTCCCACTCTTACAGATGTCCTGGTGATCATTCATCACCTCTGTGATTTCCACTAGGAAGCAAAAGGTCCTCAACGTGCTTCTCAGCTGCTGTTTCATCTCACCATGACTAAAGAAGCGAAGGTGTGCACATCATCTCCAAGGAACAACTTCTAATGAATGGCCTGTCAGCCATGTCACTCGTTAAGGAACAAAGGAGAAAAGGTTTGCATGGCTGACGCCTTTTCCATAAATCCCAGATACAGGAAATGTGTAAAAGTGTACTACTTTAGGAAAAATATGTACAGTGAGCTTCCTTTATTTTTACTGCTGTTGCGGCTGTATCAAAGATTTTTTCTGTCAAAGGCATTTCCAGCTGTTTTGATCTAAAATGCCTACCATAAGGAGTACCCAGAATATCAGCTTTTCATATTTTCTTGCCTACCAGTGTGGTTTACAAATAAATTGTGAAGGGTGTGTGATCTTTAGGCTCCAGCAGGATGAATAGTTCAAAGGATCATCACAAACCATTGCTTAAACAAAAATCGTGGTATACCCTTAGTCTTGCATTGACTTCTGTGTTTGAATAATTCCAGTAGGAGCACTTATCAGTAATAATATTTATGGAAAATGACTTCTAAAAATAGTTTTAAAGGCTATTAATTCTGACTCCAAAAGCCTCTTTCCAGGCTTTCTTCAAGGACAAGGAATGTGGGCAATACACAAACCAATTGTATGTAGAATACTTAATGTCTTTCCAGTTTTACCTGCCAATAGTGAAGTAATATGAAAAGCCAATCAAAGGCAATTTTCAGAATATATTCAGTAAAAAAATTAATTATTAATTAATTTTTGAATGCCTAGCAGAGTTACTGATGTTGGTAGTCATCCCCTGATTTAAATGCAGTACCCCCTCTGTAAAAAAAAAATTCATCTTAAAGTTTGTAAAAAAAAAAAACTAAATATGTGAGGTCTGTATTGAAAAATAAATAGCTTTGTATTCAAAATGAGAAGCATAGAAAAATCAATCTAAGTCAAGCTGAATCCTGAATGGAATAATATCTCAAAAAGAAATACTTGGTTTCTCTTAAACTAACTTTTATGACAGACATCCAGAATGTCAAGGTCTCAGCACACAGTAGACACCGTAAAGCATCTCAAAACCTTAGTGAAACAGTGATGTGTGGATCATTGGTAGGGGGAATGGAGGGAGGATAGCATGGATTAGATGTGGATTAGTACTTGTTTTTAGAAAAAAACTCGTAAATAAAACACTTAGGCCCAGATTCAAGTCTCAGATATATGGCCTATATCACCAGATGCTTGTAAAAAATGTTACTGCACTTGCAGGCCTAGTCCTAAGTACTCTATTAATTTAACTTGACATTTGTTTTAGTATTTAATGGGTTAGTGTGTGAAAATGCTTGTGCAACTGCCTTCTTATGTTTGATCTTGCAGCTTCCAGGAGTTTGTAGACAAGGAGACACAACAATGTATAGTTGGTTGTAATGCATACAGTTACAGAAAATGCAACTTTGTGCAAAATTCAAGCCTTATTTTTAAAAAGTTTCATCATTTACTGCTGAAGACATTACAACATAGTATTTCAGCTTTCTGCCTGGATGTAGATTAGGTTAGAGGCCACTGTGGGACTACACTAGAACCTGGTGTTTATTCAGATAAATAACACATGAACATTTCCTCTTCAGAGAGCTCTTCTGTCCATCCTGGGGTTAAATTCGGTCGATAAGCACATGATATGCTTTTAAAGTGCCAATGTGAATTCTTCTTTAATTACAGAATTACCGTCAAATCCATGTGTGTGTGTGTGATTAAGTCTGGGCAGAGTGAGCAGTAGTAGTAGATTGGATATGGTACTCTTCCCCTATTTATGTTTAACATACCTGTGCATACTTTTATATATATACATATATGTGTATATATATATATAAAAATATAGAATGTTTCCTATTCTGGCAAATAAGAAGGCTTCTTTTTGTCTTTGGCAACACAATAGTTTTTAGGAAATGTAGAAAATTAGGTAAGACCTTTAAAGATTTGACTTTACAGTAGTTCATTAACTTCCCAATAATTTTCTGTGATCCATGCACTGTATCTTTGTTTAAAAATTCAATCTGATTGAGTAGCAAGGGAAAAACATCCTTTGTTAAAAGGGGAAAAAAATTGTCTGAAGTACCGAATTGTGTACTTGGCGAGTTGTCAGATTGCCATGCCTGAGCCTTCTATCCTTGCCTGCTGCAAGTAAAAGCAGTCTGGGACTATTCCAGAACATTGTATTGTGCCTGCAGCAGTACCAAAGAACCATGTCTCTCAGCTGAACGGTTTCACCTCTCACCGAAACATCAAGCTCTGTGGTAGATGGCACAGGACCACCTCAGTGCCATGAAAGGCCAAGAATGGGACAAAATATCTGCACTGTAATGTGAAGACATTTTTTCCTTTTTTTGTGGCCATGGTGTTAATATGCTAAATGTGGCATTCCCTCCCTGCCCAGAGATGAGAGACACTGTTGCACTTTACAGAACCAGAGATGAAGTCTGTGGACCTCAGTAAAGGAAGGCTGGCTGTTTCCTGCTGTGATCATCAAGATTCACCTTATCACACTTGGTTTTTTTTCTAAAATCAGTGTGCCTAAAATTTGAAACTTAGTTGTTTCAAGTCTCTGTCAATAAAGGAAATCAAGCACCTTCAGTCAGTTCTTCTGATCTTAGGTAGTACCACTCCTGCTCTAGAGATGCATGTGGCTTTCTAATGCCAGTACATAAAGCTGGACAAGGGATTCTTCAGAGAGCTGTTGTTCTGGACTGCAGGTTAATTAAATGTGCAGATTTTATCTTCATTCACTATTTTTTCTTTAGACAAACCTCTGACTCTGGCTCTGGTTCCATCCCCAATGGCCTTAAATTGCCTTGGGGTGGTACCAGGGTGGCCTTATTGATCACACATTTTGTAGACCTTTGCAGAAAATACCACAGTCAACACCATGTAACTGTGAGTCCTAAATAATCTGCAAAATATGTCAATTAAAGTATAATGTGCTTGTTGTTTTGAATAAATCTTGGTATTTCTTTAGGGATGGTGTAGCTGACAGGCCTGGGAGGTAAACAAGTCCTTCATTCCTAGAAGCCTTCTGCAGTGTGTTCCAAAATGTTGTAACTGGCAAATTTCCAGGTTAATGAGTCAGGTAAGTCATTTAAAGTATTAGGTGACTATATCAGCAGCATGGTATATTAATGATTTCACAGTGGAAGACTTAATATTGAGTAAATGAGCTTCTAGGAATTACAGATTGCTTTCCCAAAACTAGGAAACAGACATACCTTTTGTTGAGAAGACTAATACCTATTTTGGTACAGCTTGGAAGATAGGGAAATGACACAAGTTAATTCTAACATCTCTGTGGAGGTGGTGGTTCATTTGAGTGCCCAGACTATAGGCAGTCTAATTTCTTTACAGACACATTTGTGTGCAGATATAAGGAGAGATACCTAAGCAGCCTGGAACCTAAACTTGCTGCAAGAAGGCAATGCTACTGCCAATATTTTCTTGATTATTACACTGTTGTACCATGGTAATGGAACCAGTTTGGTACCATTAGCTCTTAAAAGAGGAATGAAGAGTCATAATGTGTAAAAGCTGAAAATTCTTCTTGGGCACAGACTGAGAAGATCAAGGGAAGAATGAGAAGCAGCAAAAACCAATTTGTTTCCTGGATGACTTACTAAACTTGTGTACTAGTAAAATCTTGCCTTTCTTATTGCTTTTCTTCCTGTGTGGTCAGGACAGAAAGTAGCACTGTCAGCTGCCCCAGCAAGGAATGGCAGGAAGAAATTTAGGATTCAGAAAATATGAATGTTTTTTAAGTTTTGTAAATATGTTGAGAGATTGTATAGCTATAAATTTCTTCTCTTGGTAATTAGAGGCCAAATTGTTTTCTGATATCAAAGATCTAAGTTACACTTCAGTTTTTTTAAACAAGACCAGCTTATCCCATCGGAAACATCATCTCTGTTTTACTGCTGTGACAGCAAAATTAGAGGAAATGCAACAGACATTCCATAATATGTACAAGCCATACTCACCCATTCAGATGGCTCAATATTTAGCCCAGGAGCCACTCTGTTCAGCTCACTAAACATTAATTCTTCTGGAGTGTGATTTCTTGCAGGGTGGCGTTCTCCCCCAGCTCCTCCTCTTGCAATTTAAAGGTCTGACTTTATGCATTACAGGTTTGGAGCAGTGTCTTTGGTGGGGAGGATGCGGGGAGAGCAGGGGGGCTTGGATAACTGCCCAATTTCATATGATAAAAGTGAAATTCTCTTCTGTCTGCAGGACAATCCCCAGGGAACAACGTATGAAACCCAAACTTAAATAAAATCATATCCTGTTTGCAAACATCATATTCCCTTTGCTTCTCAGTAATCTGGACCCATAAACCCCAGCACAGCTTGAGAGCCCATTCCTCATCTAAACAAATGCCATAAGCCCCTTTATACTTTTACAACCATGTCAGAAAATAATATTGACTGCCAATAGTGATGTGATTGGAGTTGCCTCCTCTGAGCCATAAAAGAAGCAGTCTGTTATCAATTTCTCTAAATGCATCAAGGGAATTATGGGTCGGTTAAGTTCCAAGTTATAAATGACAATTCAAAAGCCGCAGAAGTGTTTGAAGCTGGGAGCCGATGATGACATTATCATAAAAGCCTGCTCTTCTTTGCTTTTGTGGGGTTTTTTGCCTATCAACTAGACAAAAAAATATGGCTGAGAAATGACTTCAAGATTTCTTCACACAGCAGCAGGTCAAACAGGCAAGAAAACAATCACTATTTTTAGTGACAGACTGAGACAAGGAGATGAAACTTACTCCCATTAAAAGTAGATTTCTGCTTCTCTTATTGTCATTTTCACAGCACAACAGGACAGGAATTTCAGTAGATGCATACAGTGGTCAAATGATCAGTTATAGCTCTAGTGGCTGTTTACAGATGAAAAATTGTGGAACAGTCTGACAATCCACAGAACCAAAATGTAATTTGTGATTATTCTCCCCATTTGGCCACTTCACCTGCAATCTACCCACCTCTCCTGGAAAACTTTCCACATTCCAAACCTCTGACCAGCTGCAAGAAACCATCTCTTTTTATTAAAACTGCTGGCCATAGAGCTGCTAGTCTCTCTCCAACACAAAGAATTTCATCCCCCCGGTATTAGAATTCTTTAACAACAGTTGGTTCTGGAGCAAGGTTAAGCTTGAAAAAAAACCCAATAAAAAACATTATTGCAGGAGGGAGATCCCATACTTCAGTGGATTTTATACTCCTGACCCTGGATAGTCCTCTGATAAAAAATCAACCATAATTTAAAGAAAACTTGTTATGGGCAAATTTAGGATGCTAGTTTAGACATTTTTTTTTCTCTCTTTGTGAGATCTGTTCAGTTTAGCTGTACAGATGAAAGAGATTTCTGCTCCAAGATAAGAGAGCTAATTATTACTTATATAGTTCCTTATAAATCTAAAGAGTTTATTGTTTGATTTCTTCTGAAAAACTAACATATACTAAGCCATATTCACCAATGACTAATATAATCAATCCCTAGCACCACTTAAAAGAAGGTTCATATGGATGAAAAGTTTACAAAATGAGTAAACAGTAGTTTTACATGCATTTTTTTCACTGCTACAAAAGATTTAGTGCCGTGATGGAAAAGGATCAGAAAATATTGGTTATGGACACAGACTGCCTCTTGTTTGCTTTTCAAAATTCTTGAAACAAACTTTCTTTCATTGTAACTGTAAGTAATGTCCAAAGAAGAGGATCCCTGATCCTAACTGCAGTTTTAGAACAGAGATAACAAAATCAATAATAGAGTAGAATTCAGGGTTACAGAGGTTAGTTGGACTTTTGTTAGTGAACAATACAAGCCCATCAAGTGATCATGTCTTCAGTGTTTGGGAAGTCCTAACTTCCATTCCTTGATCCAAGAGCAGTTTTCATTCTGTTCAGTGATTCTTTCCCATCAAATTTATAAGCTGTTTGTGGAACAGGGCCTCAGAACTAGGACTTGGCAGTATTTATAATTATATATACTCGGTAGATCGTAGCCTTAGGTACAAGGGCTTTATCTTACTTATGGATAAAGCCTTACTTGTGCAGTGCTCTTTCCAACAGTGGCACTGCTTCAGTGCATGGTGTGATATATGTGTACCAGAAATAATATTTGCTCTCTCGTGTGGTAGCAACACCCATTAAGACATGGGGTCTCTGATATTAAATCCAGCCTGGGAGTGGAGAGAACTGAGCTTAGCTTTCCCATCCCCCGTATGAGTAGTCTAACCACGAATCTGTTTAATAGTAGAGATGCATAATAACAGCCAGCAAGGTCCCCGTATGTTTAGAAGACAATAGGATCAAAGAGCTCTGAAAACCCTCATTCAAAAGGCAGTCATAAAGTCTTCTGCAAGAATGGAATTTTTTTCTTAACACTGTCTTATATTCTGTAGCAAACAAGTAATGATGCAAGCAAGGAAGAAAAAATATACAACAAACATAAAAAAAATTAAAATTCTTCCATCCCTCCCTAAAATCTTTGCATGAACTATTCTTCCTGCTTTACATTGATTACTGCTTTATACCTCTCAATTAAGTTGAGAGTTACTAAATAGCAAGATTTCTTGTTTCCTTCCACCATCATTTCTGAAAGTAAGTTTAAGAATTGCTTTTCATGTAGTTTGAAGCAGCTCCCTTTCCCAAAGCTCATCTTAACCAATCGACAGCTAAATATCGCTGAAAGAAAGCTCCTAATCTGATTATTTACCTTGAAAAAGGTCATAACCCATTCCTTTAAAAGAGCTCCACAGCAAGCCTGACAGTAATAATATATAGAAAGGCAAACCAACTAGAAAATAAATAAATAAAAGATCCATTTCTACAACATGTTCTTTAATCCAATTTCCATGAATTTAAATAAGAAATAAAGCACACAGACTGAAAAAAAAAAAAAAAAGTGTAGATTAATTTAAATGCTTTAAAAAAATGAAGTTACACTGAGCAATTCTGACTTGTGTTAGCTTTAGAATGGATAACATACTGTCATTAGTAGAAGGATTTCAAAGCACATCTCTGGTCATGATTTTTAAATACCACAATAACCTGTTTCATAGAAAAATCGTATCCTTTAATTTTCAAAGAATGCCATAGTCCTGTTTACTATCCAAAGCCCTCAAATAGATTTTTTTCAAGCACTTTTACATAATCTCCTTTTCCCTCAGAAGCCTGAACATCCTTTCTCAACTTTATTAAATTTTTGTTCAATTTTCTCTGCATCAGCAGTGTGAAAAATTACCTTTTTCATATACCAGTGTGTGCATATATGTGTGCATGTGTGCACACAGTAGTTTACAGAGGTGCATGTGCACACACATGTCTACATGTCGATGTGTAATGTTAGCTGAACCACATACAGAAATTATGCCCAAGTTTCCAAACTGGCAAGTTACTAGTCACCAACTTCCAAATTTTAGGCAGAATGTTCAGCAGGCTAAGCCCACAGTGAAGGAGCTGGAACAATTACAACTTCCTGATTCTTTTTTTCTTAAGTCATAGTTCAGAAATCCACAAAAAATCACAAAACACTGAAGGTTAAAATGCATTTTTTTCTTTTCTTTTTGTGTGTGTGTTAAAACCTTACAAAATGAGTATTTCTTCTGTCATATAAACATACTAGTATGGTATGGAGTTTATCCTTTGTGAAGAATAAAAGTAAATAAAACTAAATAAGGTTGCATTGAAAGTTGGCCTCCAGAGATTATGCCTTTATGTCTGCTCAGACTATTCAGAGAGATACTCAGGGAGTTCACTGAGAAACAGTAAAAGGGAAGTAAAATATACATCAACCATCCAGCCCATTGATATCTAGAATATTATCATTTCACTTTGACATTTATGACATCAGTAAATAATGGACCCACCTGGACCAAAAGTGTGAAATACTTTTGTGTGAAAAATTCATAAATGTGAAAAATTATTTCTCCTTGGTATTATCTTCACTACAATTTAATAGGAGGTGATAGGTGTGATACCAGTATCAGAAATTCTACATGGTTTTCAATAATTTAGCTTTATTCTTTTACCTAGTGTTGCAACACATTTCTTTCTGCAGATTTTTGTCTACTGTGTCCCAATACGAGCTTGTCTTTCAGGATGAATCCATTTCAAAACAGGACATAAAAATGCTCACATAATTTATTACTTTAACAATACCCAAGTTATTGGCTAGCAGCTAGTGAGCCCTTTTCATGCTAAATATTTGCTTTGGCAACTTTTTTGTCCTTTCAGAGAAGTCTGGAGCCATATTTACTTTTCAACAGTACACAAAACAGCTTCTCCAAAGCTTATTGTGCTATAACAATTGTGCCCATGTTACTTTCCTCAAGGAAAGAGCTCATGTAAGAACCCAAAGTAGGATAACTGGAAATGGGCACATTTCCACAAAATTTGTTCCTAACTGTTCCATATGCCTGTTGTAATGTGCTGCTTTCCATGTCTGTGAAAACACAGTGCGATAACGGCTCATGTTTAATCTCTACATTTTTTATCAGCTTCTGAAGACTTTGAACTGATAGTGCTAGAGAATTAACCAATGATCACATATGTTGTGTGCTGTCCCTTTTGTGAAAAAGCAAACATCTACTTACCCCAAGTCCCCCACAAGGCAACAAGGAAAAGAGTTTTTGAGACACGTTTCCTATATATTAAAGAAAAAAGAAACAATAAGCATCATTCATCAAAAAGACATTTAAATATTGGAAAAGTATTTCCTTACTCTTTACAGTAATTCAGATTTCAGTGTTATTATCACTATGAAAATGCCAGTTACAAGTACAAAAAATAACCATAATACCTAGAAATCAGATCAGCCATGGGACATTTAAAGTGCTGTTACGCAACAGTGACAAATCTTAAGACTGCTAAGCGGTAGTTTCAAAGGAATATAGCAATCAAAATTCCACAGAAAATCACTCTGAACTAGGGTGACTAATCATCCTGATATCTGTAGCTGATAAGCAGCTAGTAGTCTAAGCTTCATCTCAGCTTCTTCTCCAGCCAGAGGAGTGAGGCAGGCACCTCCACCCAGCCTAGATGACTGATGGGATGAATTATGCTTGAGAAGTACCTGTTTCTTTTCACTGACAACAGAGGGAACCACATTAAGTTTACATGAAACTGATAACTAATTTCTTAGCTTTTTCCCTTCAAAAGAGTTTCTCCTTTGGAAATTGCAGCCTTAGTCTATCTATGTATATGTAAAAATGCTGTTTTCTTCATTTACATCAGTGATTGTATTAATATTTTGAACACATAAATTGAAATACTATTTTTTTCAGTATTATTCAGTAAATATATTATACTAAAGGAAACAAAAACTTAATAGGCTTTAGAATTTAATTTCTAGGTAATTCTACTCTATACATTAGCTAATATGATAGGGTTTATCTAAATACTTATACTCACATTTTATTCATTCATATTTTCTCCTTTTATTTTTTCTTTTTTTCNTTTTTTTTTTTTTGCATACTACTAAACTCACTGTTTATCTTGATAACAACAATATGAAAATCGGGTAAGGATCTCAGGATTTGATGCAGTTCCTATCCCAGTGTGTAATCTGATCCTAAGGCAGCTGTGGAAGAGAACATAAGCTTTTCCCCTGCCATATCACAGAACTGGCTTTGTAACTTTGCCATCTGGAGGAAACATTAGATAGTGAATCACTCGAGTTACCTAGAGGAGTCACCCATTGTTATGGAAGGGGCGAATGTTGCAGTTACTCATGTTTAGCAGGTGCCAATGAAATGCACAAAGACAATTATAAGCCATCATCTTTGAAGTACGAGACACCAGACTGCAAGGTCTGGGATGAAGAAAGTGCTTTACACTTTGAGTAAAATCCAAGATGCATTTTTACCCGACTAGAGGCCTTTGATCAGTTTGCACAGTGTGCGAGAGAAGCCAAACAAAACCTCCTGTGGAGCTACCAGGGGAAATGCAGGTGCAGCAGCTATGCAGAGTATTCTCATACTGTGAGTCCTAATGGCCCCAGACATGCAAGAAAATGTTGGCTGCAGGAGATTGTCAGAGTAGAGGTGCAAGTAGGAGTTTCCAGATTTCTTGCTAAGCAGATCCAGGGACCAATTTTTCACTTTTTTACTATGGGGAAGATGAAAAAGTCTTGAACAGGTAACTAAAAAATTAGTGCTGTTAAAATGCCTGGAGACACTAATGGAAATATAAGGTGTAATTTGAGATAAAAGAAGGCATTTACAGATTACTGAATAACTAGACATTTTTTCTTAAATTCCATGGCAGAGTTGGGATATAAGAGAGAACAGATGAATTCTCATTTATCTCCCTGCAGCCAGGCACATTGTGCCTGATAAACACTATTAAAAACAATAAACACAAAGTAAAACCAGAAAAGCAGATGGTGAGGAAGGACACTAAAATCAATCAGAAGATAGTACTAAAACTGGGGAAAACCAGCACGTAAGCCTTTTCAGTGTATCAAGAAGCTTGCAGAAATACTCGCTTCTTATTGCGTGATGGTTTAAAAAATAGTAGTTGCCAAACTCTGAAGAACAAGAAAAACATTGAGATTTCATGAAAAGAACAATAGGGAAATGTTGGACTAAGGGAAATTGAGACCATTGCTTAGCTAGCCTCACAAAAAAGGAAGGCTCACAATAGTCTGCCATAAATGAAAATCAATAGCAAAAAGCTGCTCTGAAAATGAATTGAAGTGAGAATTTCCCATGATATTTGAAGTTCATGTCCCAGAAGATATTGGGATACTTCAAGTAAGGTAGAAGACAAATTCTAAATAATCAAATATTTTTGACTTTGCACTAGGGCAGAGTCTGTAGTCACCAGCGCTTTAGATTCAGTACAACTGTTTACTGATAGAGCTAGAAACGTTCCAAGATTTGTATTCTAGAATATCAATGCACAAAGGCAGTAGAAGCTAGTTTGTAAAATTAGGTGCTGAGGCACCTATCACTGACTGAGGTCAGGCCCCTGCAGAAGTCAAGGAAGCTGCTTAGGAGGTTGATGACTGGGGACTGAGAGTCTGATGAAATGAGGAAAAATGATGAGCAAAAACTCACTTTCAAAAGAAAACCAAAAAAACCCCAAATTAAAAAGTGTGTTCACGTTTTAACCTGATTATTCTCAGTATCATCCTTCCAGAGTAAAGCCATTTCAGCTGAGTGTTTATTTCTTCATTAATTTGAAATTGGAATTGCACGGATGCTTTCTGATGTATCTTTTAGTTGCACTCTAATTACTGACTCACTGTCAGGGATGTGTTGACAGTGTGTTTCACACTTTTACAAACTTTTAATAGTAGGAAACTTGACTTAGAGTGACAGTTTCTTAATGACAGTTGGAATGAGAAAAAGGAAAAATATTTGTAAGAAATGTTTACTGATCTGTCCTTGAATTTATATGAGGAGATTTGTAAGGTTGGATGTTGGTTCATGAAACCATAATGTGATGTGACACATAGTCTGCATATTATTTTCCTTTGTGTCAAGACAATGGTAGTGCAACATAACAAGTTGCTTAACACACAGTAAAATACATCAGTCCAAAGCTTAACTACACAATAGTGTAGAAATTGAAGTGATCATTTGGAGTAGCTGCATTTGTAGACCCTGATGCAGGGAAAATAAAGCCAAGAGTTCAAGCAAATTAATACTTGTAAACCATTAGGAATAGATGAATATGTGCATAAGTCTCATTGATTTCATTAGTTTCCAGTCATGTTGGTTTGCAGTCTTCCAGAACAGGTTTTTTTCTTGAACAGGGAAATTGAAATAGGCATTTATTGACAAGTAGCACATTACTAGCCCTAGTCATACTTTAATTTAATTCCCTTCAGGTGTTTCTTTTCTGTTCGAAAGGTACAGAACCTGATTGTTACCAAAAAAAAAAAAAAAAAAAAGAGAAAAAAGAGCTTCAGATGCTCTCTTTGAAAGAGGAACAGGAAACACAAACACTTTTCTGGACCGTAAGTGAAGAACAAATGGTGACTGCCATTTTGGATGGGTAGACAAGTAAAGAAAGGAAGTAGGTCCTACTTTTCATTAGGATGCAAAGCCATCATTTGATGGAACTATTTCTGTAGAAAAATAAAATATACTTGCATTGAAATAAATATTTTCTGAGAAAATGTTGTTATTGATGACAATTTTTGTGAGAAACATTTTCTTTAGATTTTTCTCCCTTGGTACACATAATTTGAATTTCTTTAATATACAAAGGCGTTAATTTTAGTGATGGGATTGGTTAGGTTCAACCTCACTGAAATGGGGACAACAAAATCAGAGGCAGTCACACTACATTTTGGAAAAATGTAAGAAACAATTAAGTTCCTTTATCCAAGAGTCTGGAAGCCCAAATTATTAGAGCTTCCAGCCAGAAAACAGGCACATGGAAAAGCATTTGGGAAGGGTGTTTTACTGACTTATGTCTTGGTAAAAGGCCATGTGAGATGCAACAAGAAAATATCCTAGAAACAGAGAGAGAAAAGGGCATTGAGCCAAGGATACACTCTGAATATATTCTAAGAGTGTGATCTTGATATAAACTTAGAGAGTAAATGTTTTGGACTAAGTGTCTAATAAAAAAGTCAAAGCATGTCCAGTAAGGAACCATGGGCCAAGAAATGGTTTTCTAAGATAGGATAAACAAAGCTTTCTGCATTCTGTGTACATCAGCAGAAACACGGTTAGGTCCATTCCCTCTTAACCTTGTATCTGCAACTGCACACTGCATCCCAGAGGCTGCTCAACCACTGAGATCCAAAATTGGAATGAAATTTTATATCAATGTATGTTATATTAAATAATGTGAAAAACAAAGTAAAATTAATTAAACCCAACAAAATTTAAATTAAATGCTGGGCTGTATCAAAAAGGAACAATTTAACAATGTTGATGAAATAAAATAAAAATGTTCCCAAATTTTAATTATGCAGGAATTTAGAACTTTTTCTTGGAAACACCTTTTTTTCAAAGGAGGATTTCCTACTTAGAAATTCAAGCTCCTAAGAATCTATTATACTGCAAATATTTTTCAGTTTTCACATTGCCTTGGCTAAGAAAATGTATAAACCTATATAACATTATGATCTTAGGACTTCCTGAAGCAACAATCTGCCATACAGAAGAAACAGCATAAGTTTCCAAAGCAAAATAATTGCTATGTGTTACTAGGATTGTGGCAGCAACCTCTTTTGATGGCTAGTGTTCTTTTTGTTTGGGTTTGATTTCATTACATTTAGGAAAAGCTCCACTTCTTAGAAGAAGAATTATAAAAATAACTGAGAATTAGAGAGTTGCATCCAGTGTGCTGGGACATAAAGGCAGGATTTCAGTCACAGATTATTTCCAAAATGCACTAGTTTTTTGTGTGTTTCTGGCAAGCAGACTTGCTTCATGCTACACTACTTCATGCTAATGCTCCTACTTGTTTCATGCTACTACTTCATGCTAGTGGCAGAGCTCAGTGTAACCCTACTTTTGTATTATAAAAGGCTTACACTGAGCACTGGCTGTGCATGAAGATATTTTACATGAAAAACCTGTCCATTTTCTACTATTCTGTATAACCATAGCTGCATTTAATATGTTCATGTGTTTTTCCCCGTATTCAGAAAGATATCATATCCTGCGTAATGAGAAGGCATTATAATAAAGCTCACTTATTAGCAAAACTTAGGCATAGTATCTGCAGTCAGAGTGGCTGAAATAGTTGAAATAAAGCAAATGAGAACAGCAAACAAGCAGTTCTGACAAGCAAGTGTATCTTAAATTCCTGGTTTCAAATCAAAGAATACAAGGAGGTAGACGACCAACTGTTCAAAATTGCCACTGACCTCCAATGGAGAACAAGTTACAATAAAAGGTTAACACTGATGATTTTTGAAGCAAATGAGGAGAAACTCATATCGCTGCTTTCCAGCCGGTGTATTTTGCTAATCTATATTTGGCTTCCATTGTAACATTCTCCTTCCACATAGCAGTGCATTTGGAAAAAGTGAATTTTTGTCACACTGCTTGCCAAGTGTTTTAAACTGACACCAGCTATGACTAATGACAGTGCTGGAATGTGCTGTTCTCAGTAGAATAGAGGCCTGTACAGACCTAGGAGTTTCCTGGGGTCCAGCTTCTGTCTGTTCAGTGGGCTGGTGCCATACAGCAGTGAGTGATGTTCAGAGTGAACCAGCTGTATTTCCTCCAGACTGGCTTTTCGACCTCGAATTCGCTGAAAGAAAACAGCAGAGGCCTACAATATTCCACTGACAATATTTAGGGAGAAAAAAAAAAAAAAGTAAAGGTCCAAAATAACATTTAGTATGATTAATAATGGGTTGAAATTGCGTCATGCAGGAATGTGACACTGATTTGTTTATTAAAGTAATGCTATATGAAAAACAAATGCATGTGTGCTTTATCACAAAATGCTTCACTTTAGTCTTAGGAGAGAGTTATCTTAATACAGGGTTTCACATAAAAGAAAAAGAAAAGATTCTGTCTCTTTTCTACATAATATATTAAGAGATACAACCCAAAGGATAAAATATTTCTTAAGTAAGAAATCTGGCTAGAAAAAATCTAATTTAGAGAGCAAAAACTTATTCACACCTGTAAGCTGCAGATGTTTTTGGAATGAGGATTAATGGGTTTTGCATCATTACTAGTACGTGTGATTTATGCTGGTAGGAGGAACATGATCACAGTGAGGAGAGACAGGGAAAAAAAAGAAAATTAAACTTTAAATGCTTTAATAACATATTTGTGTGTGTGTTTAAATTTTTAATGTGTGATCAATATCCCAGGATCATTTTTGCTGTTACACATGCTGACTCGCTTTCTTACATTTTTGTAAGTGAAGTTTGTCTCTTTAACTGTTTCTCCAGCCTGTATTTGCCCCAAAACCAGAAGTAAAAAATCTGGGACATCTTTCTACAAATCCATTGAAATTTAATCAGTTTAGGAAGGAAGAAAGATAGGAAAGGAAAGATAAAACTAATATTTTCTTATTCAGCATATCTGTTCCTTGTAAGCATTTGGAGTTACAGCTTGTCATGAAAGTATTTATTTCTCTGCTCATGCTAGTGCTGCACAGCCTTTGCAGATACAGCAACATGAATCAGATTTTGTTCAGGACTGGGTATAATAAACAGCTCTGTCAACAAAGTTCTGGACCCAAGATCATCTTTCCAGTTAATATTGGATAAAGTGAAGAGAAAACAGCTTGGTTTTAAGGTCTTGGACCCTATTTGCAGATCTGGTCCTTATGTACACTGAGGGCAAAATCTCTCACAGCTTAGACTGAATCTGTCTGACTCTCTAGGTTTACAGATACACAGGTACAGCAGTTATCTAAGTAGACTACCCTATTTCAATTAGACTGATTTACCTGTTACAAAAATGCATTTAATTCTAGTTTTCTTGGAGGTTAAATAGTAATTCTTATAGTATCCAACACCTTGTCATACACATTGGAAAGCACCGACTTCTGCACTAGAGAAGAAAGCAATTATTATGAATATTAAAGAGAATGTGCATGTCAGAAAAAAGGAGATGGCTGGGGATGGGGGGTCAGAAGAACCATGCACAATTTATATTGAGTTAAGCAGTGGGAATTTTTTCTGACTAATCAGGAAAAATATCCTAAGAGTTAGAGCTAGATGACTGTGGAACAAGCTCCCCCTCAGGGAAATCGTGGAAGCCCTATTTCTTGCAGTGTTTAAAACTTGACTAGACACAGCAGTGGAAAGAACATTTTAGGGAATGATCCAAGAACTAAATGACTTAATAAACCCTTTTTCATCTCTAATTTCTTCAAGCCTCTCCCAGTCTCACATGAGAATTTGTAGCAGTGCACTCACATCCTTTTAACACACAGTTGCACAATCAAAATCAGCACATTATGTTACTTCATGGAGTCAGTAAACTCTGTAATGGTTCTTCTGGGTCAGATAAAATATTTTTCTTCACAAGTGAGGTGACTGGTAACATTTATTCCTTCATTCATTCTCATTAAGGTCTATGTTTCTAACAAGCTGCTTTAAAATGTATATACCCAATTCTCCATGGCAAAACTGGGAAGGGAGTCTGGCTTTTAGGGCAGATAAAATAAATGTATAAGAAAAGTAAAGAGGAATTTTATGAAGGTCATGCCGAAGAACCTTGAGCAAAACACTCACTCTCTGGTCACATATTTTCTACAAGGTATACAAAAACTCTGGGACATGTTTAAGAGAGTTAATTGTCTGGCTTTTTTTTTTGTGTTGTTGAATTGGATGCCATAGCCCTTTAACTATAAAAAGACACACAGCTAGCCATTACTTTTACAATGGGGTGCTCTGCAATATCTGATCTGGAAGAGGTCTCCCAAAATGTTTTGCCAACAAGATGCCTCCTACCCAATCTCACCAGTCAAATTCCCTAGGGTAGAAACAGGTTATGCAGAAACCAGTTTGGTGCAGAAATCAAGTATCACTGAACAGGACACCCCACTCCAGGCGGCTCCCCCCAGTAGGGTCCTTGGAGTGCAGCCATCAGCTGAGCTGGCAGAGCCCAGAGCTGCTCTTTCTCCATGGCTTCTCCAGCTCTAACATCAGCAAGGACATTTACACTGTAGATGGCAGGAGGAAAGGGAAGGGTAAACAGTGCACATGTCTGTGCTGTTTCTGCATTCCCATCTCCTCATTTAGTGTTCCTTTCATCCCATACTTGCAGTATCTCTGCATATCAATCCCAGCTATCTAAGGCTCTGCACAAAGGAAAAAAGTGCATTAAAAATTACCTGTAATGATTTCTAAGAATAGTTCTCACACAGTGATGTCAGGATTTAGCAGATCTGCACAAGCATTTGTCTTAAGTCTGTTGCCAGAGTCTCTCATGTAACTTCAGTTATGCAAAGGGATCACTTTTGGCTCTCACTAGCACGAGTTATCAGACAACAGAACATACGCATTTGTATAACTTTACACATACACTTTTAGACACATCTTTTTTTTATTTGGAAGTGTCTTTCTTAATTTTCATTGACCACGGTAGTATCAAAAACATAAAATGTAGCAGAAAATTGGCATAAAGCCAACAAAAAAGGAGATATAGCATAGGAGAACAGATGAACAGTATTTGTTTCATTCTGGAGAATTTGAATAATACATCCACCCATCTACTACATCCTTAGTAGAAAACAATTCATCCTTTTCTAATGTGTATGACAATTTGTGTGTTGGCTTTGTCCTCTGACATGTGCAGTTCCCTCATCAACAGAAACATTTATACATCTCAGGAGAGCAAAATACTTGCACCTGAATGCTTCGAAAAATCAGTCTAGAACTAGACTAGAAATCGTTGTCCCCACAACGGGAAAATGTTTTCACCTTTCACAGAATTTAAGGTCAAAGTCTGGTCTTCTGTTTAAAAGAGACCATTACATTTTCACACAGACAACCTCTATTAACCTGAAGATTTAGGTTAGACTTTCAGCAGAGTAAACTCATGTACAGACAGAGATTCAAGAAGACGAAGGTGACGCTGCCTGTTTCTCTGAAATACTAACAGGAATTGTGACACAGGTTAAGGAATATTTCTCACTCGGGTCTCTCAGTGTAATGTGAACATTGCCTCTACTGCAGCTTTTCGTGTGAAATTCCTTTAGGCTCCCTCAAGTTTGTAAACAAAGTCTTCAGATTTTTTCCTGCCTTCCTGAGATTTCTCATAGTTGCTAAATTCTCTCGTGTTTTCAAAACTACTCACAGTAACAGGTCTTTTGCCAGTCAGGATACTCACATCTCTTGCTCTCTCTCCACCACGTAGCAATTGCAAGCATGCCTCTGACACACATGCACCCACATAGAGATGCATTTATTCTCTTCATGTGTTTTGGTTGTCCAGTGCCTAACCTGGATATGTTAAACACTGAAGATTTTTTTTTTTCCTAAAAAAAGACTAACTTTTCCTGTGTTATTTTATCTTCAGTGGCAAACTGAGGTTCAAAGAGTGGAATTTTTCAAATATTTCATTTTATTTGATCTGGCAGACTCAACTTTACATTCTTTCCTTCTCTCCACTTCAGTCCATGAGATGTGGACAGCAGGAGGTGTAAGATGCCTCCCTAATCCAGAAAGCTACCAAAATTCAGAACAAATTCTAGACCAAAAAGAAAAATATTGTTGGACCACAGTCCCTGCAGGAAGTAAAGGTCGGAGCACAAAGCAGGACCATGGCTACATTCTTATTTTCTCTTCTGAAACTGTGCTGATCACTGTAGCCTAATGTCAGTCATGTGTGCATAAATTACAGCCCCAAAGGAGTTATGTGAATACTCCCTCTCCCTAGAACAAGTGGAAAGTGGACACCCCTACCAAAACATAATTCAGTCTTTTTATTGTCCCAGAGGTAGGGCAGCTAGGTATTGCTCCTTACCAAGGGAAAATAGTAAAAAGAAAGATAATGGATGTTTTTATGCCAATCTTTGCATCTTTAAGCTACCCTGGTCTGCATTTGTTAACTGTCTGTTCTACATCTGTCGGCCTTTAAGGGACACCAAACAGGCATTTCAGCAAACATACATAAAACTTTGAAACTAATGCAAAAGTATTGTGTCTGAATTTTGTTTTTCCAATATATAGATACTAGGACTATAAAAAAGTTCACTATGGGTGTGTGTATGGATGTGTATGTGTGTGAATTACTCTGCTCTCCTGCCCTGAAGCCAGTCAGGGACTGGTCTCTCAAATCTGGCTCTCTGGAACTGGCAATGGTCTACATGTATTTCTCCTATGTCTTGAGGAAGCCAATGGGAGAATTAATCTATCTGTTTGAAAGAAGGATATTACTAAAAAATAATCTGAAATTATAACTAATTTTTTGGTTTAGCAGAAGTCCTCTAAACTGTTGTTTGAATAATTCTAGAGCACAAATATCTATGGCTAGAAAGACAAAATACAGTCTGGAAAAGCAAGTCATCCTGGCTGTGTGTGCAGCAGTAAACTAAGCAGTGCCAGGAAACATTCCCAGGCAGAGTAACACAATCATCTGTACTATTAAATTGCTAAAGTGGTCCTTCACACTGTTTTGGCTGAGCAGCAACTAGCACTCTCCCAAACAACTCCCAGACATGGTTTGGTCACTGGCATGGGCCAGGAAGCATTCCTGGTAGTATGAACATGGGCCTTTCCATGCCAGTTGGCTGCAGGGGTAGAGAACAGTCGCAGGCACATTTTATTTTGTAGAAAATGCACAGCTTGTGTACCCCATTCAAACCTCATTATGATTTTACCAAGTTGTATTTTAGAAATAAATGGGGTCAGTATGAGTAATATATACAAATATATATAAGGGTGACACATTAAGCTTAGGTTAGTCTACCTGGATCAATCTATGAACTGCAGCAAGCCTGGTGTCAGCCCAGCATGACTTTCATCATCCCATGCCCAGTTAGAGATACCGCTTCTCTGTACACTCAGCCAGTCATCTCTCTATTGCCAAAGACCTGAGCTGTGTGAGAGGAGTTAATCCACACTACAGGATTTAGGAACCACATAAAGCTCCCTGCTAGAGATAACGAGGGTCATACAGATGCAGGTTGTTCGTTTTCATAAGGGTTTCTTGTTAGGTTATGAGAATAGGGAGGGCCCCCTAAACAAGCCTGTGCCCAAGGATACATACAGTACAAGATAACAAAATCTGAGGTACCTCTGACTGAACTAGTTTTGATCCTAAAACTCCTTATCAGACAAAGAGTGGAACTGCAGCCCTCCTGTGGGACTACAGTTTTAGAGAGGAAAAAAGGTCACAGTTACTGCAGAGGATTTCCTGAGCGGCTGCTGCAGGTTGCTGCTGCTAACCTGCCCTTTAGACTTGATGTATGAGGTAATGCACGTGGCAAAACCTGACCAGTGATCTCCCCACTCCTTCTGACAAAAACTGTGGGAGATTATGTTGAGAAATTATATTAAGAAATGGCAATGTCCATGAGGGGGCATTCATAATTCAGCAGAAGTGACAGTGCAGTTGCCCCTGATGCTTTGACTATGCACCTTTTGTGGTACATTCCAGAAAGAAGCCTGATGGTGGCTTTTTATATCTTGGGTAGTGCAATAACCACTCCCTTAGTGACAAAATTTATCTATTCAGCTGAATGACTTTCTAAAGAAACAGAGCACCAATTAAGTGTATCACTGTAGCCTTTCTTATTTTGGAAAGTGAGCAGTTTTAAGGACTTGTTTGAAGTCAGGCAAGTGCTAGATAATTTAGTGAAACAAAGGACAGATTACATCACCAAATATAATTCTGTCTCTAGTTACATAAAAGGATCTAGATAAACACCAGATCTATGCACCAGCTTCACACTGAGAGTCCTTAGTTTTTTCATTAGAGTTTACATTTTGACAGTTTATTTCACATTCCAGCCTCATTTCAAAGCACACAATTGGAGTCAAAATTAGCTGAATGCAGTTCAACATGAAGTTTTTTCCTCTCTCCCCCCTCACTAGATTATGCAAGACCTAATAGGCTGTATTTCAGGTTTTGAAATTGTAGAATTGCAGGAGGAAACTCTAAATCTTCCAGGAAACTCTTACACTGCATGTATCTCAAACTAACCTATACCACTTTTTCATTTTACACCTTTTGCAGAGCCACACAATTTACTGCTCAGCAATAGCTGTTTGTTACTGAAGAAAGCAGTATGTAGCAGCACACTGCATTTTACTTATTTTCTCTCTTTTGCCTTTTCTTTATGATATGGAGTCCTGAGTCAAGAAGGTAACTAGGCTTTATTTTAGTAAAGCACTCAGCTGCCTGTTTAACTTAATCTTGAAGTATGTGATCCCCCAGTGAAACCACTCATGTGATACGTGGCCTTAAGGGCCTTGCTGAAAAAAAATCTTCTTGAACACTGGAAAAATTATCTAAGATAAAAAAAAAGAATTAGCCTGTTAGAGTGCTGCCATCTAGTTAGATGAGTGTATACAACGAATCCATTTACAGTGCTTGCAATATCTCACTGCCCAGTACACTGAGCTAACTGCAGAAAGTCTTCAGGGACAGTCACTAATAGCTATTCAAAGGGACCTATTGAACCAGTTCCTTTGGGTTCATGAAAACATAAGGATATAAAGAAATGTAATTAAACAGAACATAACAGCCCTGGAAATTTTGGGATCCTGAAAACATTAGCTAATTTTTGCTGAACTTTGTTAACTTGTGCTGCATTGTAGTAAACGCCTGCGACTGCCACAGGCTTCTGAAGAAGTTGACAGTTGCACAACTCACAGAAAGCAGGGAATGGTAAGAAAAAGCTTTTAACTAATCAAAATAATATATGAACCTCACAGCCCATATTTGATTTAAGCATGTTTTAATATGCAATTTTGAGGGAAATTTTAGCAGAAAGAAATTACAAATTTGCTATTGCCTAGAAGATTGTGCTTGAATGTCTTGGGCCTTCACATGGGACCTGTTATATACCAGGTAAAGGAAAATGCTATGAAAACAGACTTTAAAGTCTGAAAAAAGACAAGATGCAATATACTCATGGAGTGATACAAACTAGATTTAAAAAAATGTTCCATGCTACAGAAGTAAAATCCTTAGCTGCTTGAAAATGTTGAAAACTGCGCTACTGGAAGGACTGCACTTAGTGTTTGACTACTGCTTGTCTATGTTCTTTTATAAAGAGGAATAATCATGTCTGAGTTTTATATTCTGATGCTTGTGGATGCATGACACTGCGTAAATTCTTTATTTTCTGGTTGGGAAGTGTTCTTTCCTATAATGCGTGATTTTAATATTATCAGTTAAGACCAAGTAACTCCTAAAACAAATTACTCTCTTTTTATAGAAGTAAGACAGGGTTAGGAGTTTAAAAATTTGCTATTTACTTTAACAAGTCAAGTATCTGGTCTTAATTTTTAATTACCTCGCACTTGTTTAGCAACCCAGTTTCTTGCAGCCTCGACCAGATGCTTTGGATTCTTCCAGCGTGTTCGGGGTGATTAGCATAGTTCCCACACATACACTGGTGCTTCAGCATCAGACTGTCATACACAACACCTTCAGCAAAAAGACAGCACAGTAAGAAACAAATGAAACAAAAGCAAGTTATACTGTTCCCTGTCATGCGTACTTTAGCAAAACTGGGTTTTATTTGACAATTAGAGCAAGATGAAAAGTCCAGAATAACAGAATCATTTAGGTTGAAAAAGACCTCCAAGATCATTGAGTCCAATCTTTGGCCTATCTCCACCTTGTCAACTAGACCAGACCACTGTTTGCCATGTTTCTTGAAGACCTCCAGGGATGGTGACTCCACCACCTCCCTGGGAAGCCCATTCCAATGCCTGACAACCTTTCTGGGAGGAAATTCTTCCTGATGTCCAACCTGAGCCTGAACCTCCCCTGACACAGCCTGAGGCCATGTCCTCATGTCCTGTTGCTGGTTGTCTGGGAGAAGAGACTGACCCTCACCTGGCTACAGACTCCTCTCAGGAGTTGTAGAGAGCAATAGAGTGTCCCCCGAGCCTCCTTTGCTCCAGGTTAAACACTCCCAGCTCACTCAGCTGCTCCTTAGAAGAGTCACTCTCTAGACCCTTCACCAGCTTTGTTGCCCTTCTCTGGACCCAAATTTTTCTTTCCTTTGTGAGACCTGAATTTTGATTTATGAGGTGCATCTTGTGATACCGATGAAGAAAAATTAATTCTCAAGGAATTATATTAATAAATACAATTAACTGTAAAGAAGAAGGGGAATTGGGTGGTATCTTGTTAAAGCTTTTATGGCTAGAAAAAAAACCAGTCGTATTACTGAATCACTTGTTTTCTCTTTCTCTAGTGGGTAAGGTTAGTTAAAGCTGTTAACCTATATACAACAAAAAAATGTTATGTATAGCAGTGTAAAGAATATAATTTAGAGAAACCTTTTAAAATAAATTATGAAATGGCAATGCCACTCTGCAGTTGCACTGCTTAACTAATACTTTATTAATTCCAGATCTCAAAGCATATCAAATGAATGTTTCAGAGAGTCGAAACAGTGGCAGCCAGAGTCCTTTTTAATAAAAAAGAAAAGTTCCACCCGCTACTCAATTAGGATCAAATCCTCTTGTTGACTGCAGTGCAAGGTACCTTTTGAATTTTCTATGGTCATTTATGCAGGGACAGAACAGCTTTATACAAAACAACTATCAATATCACATTGCTCTGTAGCTGTGTATTAGGAGCAAAAGAGAAATTTTAGTGAGTAGGCTCAAAGTAAATTCAATTTTCAAGACTTTCAAACCAAGTCTTAAACACTGAAAAAATATTTTCTGTATTTCCTTGTTCTTTGCATTTCCCTTAGACATGTCTGGAACAAAAATTATTTCCCTTACCCTACATGGACCATTTTCATTTGGGAAATATTTGGCTTTTTTTTCCCCTTACAATTGAAAGGGACTCAAATTAACAATTTCTCCAAGCTGCAATACTTGGCATTCAAAACATCTTTCTTATGTGCCACCACTACTGGGGATGCCAACACAATTCTGGGAAAATTGTGTTAGCATGCTACTGAAAAGTCAGCCAGTTAAGGAAATACAAAATTGAAGTCCAGATTCAACAAAATGCTCAATACCACCCTTATTCAGCAAAGTCCTTTAATGGGCACTGAACACCACTAAAGTCTTTAAAAGCTCTGCTAGATAAGAGCCTGTATACATAGTGGGTGATTCAAAGTTAATGGTCTGAGATAATTCAGTTAGAAGCCAGCCAGAAGTTATGCTGCTCTAGAAATATTTATGCTGCCATATTTCTTAGCTCATGCACTTCAGAACTGGTCCTTTGGGATCTTGCTATTTAAGCCAAAATGATAATATGCTTATGTTAAGCGTACAGAGTACGCAAATATAATACCTAAGTGCAGTATGACTAAGTTTATGCTAAATTATTATCTAGCAAACAAAATAGTTCATTAGCAATACATTTTTGTATTTACTATCTTGTTCTGTTTTCTTTTAAAGAAAAACAGAACCAGTGAAAACCTGGAGCTAATAAGCTAATGCAGCTTAAAATATCTGCTGTCATTGTCAAAGCGGTTAATAATTTCCTTTCTCTGCAGTACTTCACTGGTCTATCATCAGGTCTTGTAAGTTATTTGGAAGTATGCACACAAATAAGTGCATGCTCACTTTCCTTTTCTTGGCACTCACAGTTTTATCTTCTACAATCTGTTGCCTACTCAGCTTGTCCAGTTTGGCAGTGGCCATCATAAAAACAGATAAGAAAACATTTCCTCCCATCCCTCTGACCAACAGGGATGGTGTTTAGATGCTAAGTGTACAGGCACCAGGACTTTCAGAAACTTTCAGGCAGAAGAGACTGCTGCATTGAATGGATTTGAATAGAAATACTTGTTAAACATTAAGAAAAATTAGCTGAAAGTATCTTCTACCCGCCATTCTTTCAATTATTTTTTTATTCTTAATATTTGAATAGTCCAAATAGCAGGTAACAGAAATATTATATATACATATTACTATGTTTTTGTTATACAGGATCAGGTGTAATAATGACAGTTTTGATTACCTGTATCAGGGTAGCAACCAGTTTTGAAGTGAAACATTGAAACTGTGCATTCAGGATGCCTCCTCTGGTTGACATAAACCTCCTTTTCTTAACAATTTTCCAGAAATAGAATTTAACTAAAAATGTAATTTTATTGTATTTATTGTATTGAGTTATTTTGTCTGAATCAAAAATCAGTTTAGTAAGGTCAGGTCAGTATTGCATGGCAGAAGCATCTGCTCCAAACTTTTAAATACCAAGATATTCACACCACTGAGAGTAAAATTTGTTTCTAGAAGGATTAATTGACTTAAGAAAAGGCTGAAATACATGTTTTCATTTATTGCAAGCATTTAAATTGATTTAGGATGTGCAAGTGATTCAGATTTGTGTCTGCTGGTCATACAGCACATGTGCTTGGTGCAATACCAGAATGCAGCAGTAGAGCTTACTGTTAAAAATAGCCCGTAGGATTTCCCTAACAGGATTCAGCCAATATCTCCCCACCCCCACGAAAAAAAAAAAAAAAAAGAGGGAGACAACTGTTTTCAATTGCAGACTGCTGTGAAATATTAATAAAAGACGGTTATTCTGTCTCTCCAGAATGCCTACAGCCAGATTCTGCTCTCAGATTCCTTGTGTAAATCTGAGCAGCTCCACTGAGACTGGTGGATTTATTCTGGATTTACACCAATATTACTGAGGTCAGAATGTGGCCCTGAAGACAGATGGGAATGGTGCCACCACTGAACCATACAATGATAGGGGACACAGGACAAAAGAAACTGAATTTGCATTAAGTCAGTAAAAACCAAGATCTTCCTGGTGGGGACTCCATAACACTCATTCATTTCCAAAGTACTTTATTCAGGTCAGTTTCTTTTAATAATATTTTAAACAGAGGGGATAGCAAGAGACCTAAAAATCACTGGCTAGCAGCATGCTTTGAAGAAGATTAATTGCCCTGGAGAACAACAGTACCAATAAGAAAACCCAAGGGAAGAATATCTAATAAATTATTCCAACAAAAAATATGAACTAAATAATGTCAAATATTCTGTAAACTGCTTAAATGAAAATTAAGTAGACTTTATTTTTTTTCCACCTGTAACTCATTATCTTGTGCATATACTGTGTATATATTGTTTAACTCTCACAACAATCACCATTCTGATTCCCTTCAGATATTTGGCTAAAAGCATTTTTCTCATGACTCATAAAAATATAGGCTCATTTTGATGCCCCTATAATAATCTGCTGCAACAGTTTTCCTTCCAACTTTTTTTGTCTTCCAAGAATATATTGTCTTTAAATAGGAAAAAAACCCAAACCTAACAGTAAATAATAACTCAAGGCAGGGACATGTTATTATGTTAATTTCTAGAGTGAATTTGCTCTTGCTATGTGGTGGACTAGAATTTTCTCCCTTTCCACACACCCATTCCTTCCTTCCATGCTTTTACAAATGGTAGTGTTGCAACTGCTGTGGACAATGGCTGGTTGCATCTTGTGCTCTCTTAGGGGAGAAAATCACAGAACCATAGGATAGGTCAGGTTGGCAGGGACCTCCAGGGGGTTGTAGTCCAACTCTGCTCAGAACAGGTCAGCACTGTGATCAGACCATGTTCCTCAGGACCTTCACCCTAAAGGATTTTCTAAAAGTCATATAAGAATAAATAAAAACTGAGTCTGAGTTTCTTTCTTTCCAGTGATGGACGAATAAATGCTGGGGCACCATCCAGATCCAGGAAATAGTATGAACAGATAAAGGCATTCTATACCATAACATCCCGTTTGTTAATAATACACAGATTGATTTTTTTTTTCACAGAAACTGTATTAGAACTGTTGATGTTGCAAAGTCTCTGTTCATTGTCACTCCAAAAGTGTCAATCTCATAACATAAAAAATAGCTCTATTTTCTATCTACTCAAAAACTGGAGTGATAAAGGTTATATATATGTCTGTAAGCCCAGACACATGTCAGGGAAAGAGATTTCTTTAAGCAGAAAGGAAAGGCTTAACTGTGAATGCAGATGTCATTCTGCGTGTGGGACCTGGTCAATCAGCCAGGGGGTTCTGGCTATTAGCATAGATACAGCTTGCAAGCAGGTACAGCACCACATTGTCCCCAGCTGGTACCTAGAGGATATAGAAGAGCTGAGGGTGCAGAGCAGAAGTGGAGAAGCAGAAACAAAGTTGTAGGGCAGATGAAAATAGGAGGAGTTTTTTTTTCCAGTAATGAGTAGAGATTATTATATTGAAAGAGCAGTGGAGGAGAAAAAAAGATTCAATAAAACAAGAAACGAGGATTCAAGAAAATGATGTTTCATATTTTGAAAAAGGAATTCAGTGAAGGACTGAGAATCTCACTTGCAATAAGTTGGCTTTTTTCCTCTTTCTTTCTTTCGTTCTTTCTTTCATTCTTTCATTTTCTTTCCCTCTCTTTCTCTTTCTTTCTCTCTTTTTCTCTCTCTCTCTCTTTCTCGCTTTCTTTCTCTCTCTCTATCTCTCTCTCTCTCTCTTTCCACTGCCGTTGTTCATGTAGCAGTGCTTTACTAAAAGGGTAAGATTCGACTCTCTGCCTTATTTGACTGTCGGCATTTCCATTGAACGGATCAGGTTTCTTTGTGTCACATCTGGAGCCCTTTATGCCAGGGATGTCCCACTCCCATCACTGTCTCCATTCAGTGTTTGTCCTACATAATTTCATTCCTTCTCTTATTTTTCCATCTTAGCTTCACACTTTCTTTCTTGATTAGTCCCACTGATGCCAGAAGTCCACAGATCTATGTAACCCCCTTGACCCTACTCCCCTTACTGGGGATTATAAAAGGAAGTTTCAGTAAACCTTAGCAGTCAGGCTGAGGCAGCAGCTTTGACATTCGTAACTCCATTCAACTTATTCAGTGCAACTGCAGATTTTTGAATGGGACAGTGAAGGCTACACACAGTGAGCTCCCTTTTGGTGTGCTCTGTGAATCTTCGAATGAGTTTACAATGGTTTGGGGACTCTATGAACACAACTAGAAAAACTGTGGTCTAGTTTAAGAATCCTGTCTATACGCAGCTGTTCTTTTTGCAGAAACTCATGGAAAGTGAACTGGTATGTTTGTTTCTGTACAATCCAAATGTTTGTAACTCAACAAATAATAATACATTTTTGCTTTCCAAGTTCACATTCTAGTTGGAAAGATGGGAGAGCACACTGTCTCCCACAGTCCCATACAGTGCCCATTAAGTACTTCATCCTACATCAATCCATGGTCATGGTCTGAAAAGATGTAAACTTGCAGGGCATGGGAAGTTCTTCCAACTGAAGGAAGTAATACTTCTGGCATAAACCTTCATAAACAGTAACTGCAAGCATTTATTTGCCCCCCCCCTTTTTTTTTTTATTTTGTGCACAAAGTGAATTTTCACTTCTGACCATGCTCTAATGTTATACTGAGATTCAGGCTTTTAAAAAGATGGACTGTCATGTAAAGTTAGATTACCCATAATAATAAATGAGGTTTCTGTGATCATTTTCCTTCCTTTGTCTGAAAATTTTTGAGGTTCTAATAACTTTGCTTTGGACAGCCCATGCTCCCTGAGTGACTGGAATGCTCAGGACCTGAGCACAAAACCTGCCTCTGTAGACTCCACACAACAGTTGAATGACACAGAAGTTGCAGCCAACATCACTTAGTCATGCCTACAGCTTTGCTCTTCCTGTAGAGAAAGCGACCTTGAAGCAGAGACTGACTTGTCAAATGAAGACATTGTGAATTACATTGCAGTTTTCCTCCTTACTGGTGGTCTTCAACTTATTGGTGGTCTCTTTACAAAACAGGCAATGAGAACACAGAGAAAAGAACCAGAGAATAGGGAAATGAAAGAAAAAGCTATAAATGACTTAAAGGCACCAAAAATGCACCTGTTTCTGTATTGCCAGAGACAGTGAATGATAATAATTTATGACTGTGTGAATTTTAACCCTGTAATTTATCAGCTGCACTGGTTGAGTTGGTGCCAATATAGCATCATAAAACCGAGGAGCAGTAGGGCTAAAACTGAATGCATTGCTGCAGGAGGTATTTGAGGCATTTAAGTCTGTTGATCCCACATGAACAAATGCATTTTCCCTGCCTATTAAAAGCAGTCTTTAGGGAATCCTACCAGTTGTGTAGACATGCTGGCTGGGCTGGTCCATGTCTGGGTGAGGTAATGTGGAGTCAGCGGGGGAAGACGGGGTCCTGGAAAGTGGTCGATGTTTATCTGATCCTGCCATGCCAACTGTAGCCGTCTGAGCCTGGTAGATTTGCAACTGGTGGACATGCCGATGTGCCAGGAACTCCTGTTTCCAAGAAAACAGCACAGTAGAATGAAATGTGAGATGGGATCAAGTGAAACACTGAGGGAAACATGTCAACAAATTAAGTTCATTAGGTCAGGGCTGTAATAAACAGTGGGGACCCCCACCCCCCAACTTGCACCTAAGACCCACTCAATAAATCCATTCAACAGATGTTTTCCCGCTGACAGTGCGAGCTACTGACTTTGCTAGCGATTAGGTGATGGCAGGCAACCTGTCAGTTCTCCCTGACAGGCAAGACAGCTTCACACGCAAAGGCTTATTAAAGACAAAGTTTTTCTATTATATTGAATATAGAAGATGATGTTAGAACATACATTTTATGACCTTACACAAATAGAATTTAAATTTTCCCACAGAAAGTGAAAAGTGATGTTCTTACTACTCAGTACCAAATGCGCTGAGCAACTGTAAGTCATGTTTCTACAGAGAACTCAGTTCCCAGAGCTCCCTGGAAGGTAGCAATGATTTGCATGTAAGTTTTCACAAATGGTTCAGAAATTCAGGAATTGTTACATGAGATCCCACTGAGGAGCCATCTTTTTTTGTCATAACTGCTGCTGGCTGTAGGCAGAGGAAAACACTTCAGGGAAATAGGCAGGTGTGAAAAGACTGTAACAGAGTACAAAGGAAGATTTTCTCCTCTGTTTTGTCAACAGGTGGTCACTTTTGCTGACATGACAAAGGTTAAAATCCTGTGAAGCCATTAGAAACCTTGGCATTCGTTCACTCCATGGAGTAGGATTATTTCTGAGACCCCTTTCTTTCTGTTGTTCTTTTTTCTGTGCTTCTAGTCCCAGAACGTCAACCAAAAGTGGATGCAAGAGAAATACTTTCAAACCACTTAATATGAATTGAGTTGAAATTCACACTTGTGACTTATAACTGCAGGCTCTGTTTATCCTCACCTGGGCTCAATATACATATATGCAGGAAAATATACATACACATATGGCTTTTTTTTTTTTTAATAAACCCAGTAACAATTAGCATTGCTGTGTGTTGTTGCTTGGGTCAGCAGCTCAGAGGCCTGGCTTGGACAAGAAGGAATTGCTGGCTGCTCAGAGAGGTGAAGCTGAGTTCAGGCTGTGTGGGAAGGCAGGTGGGAGTAGCCGGGAGTACCCCAGCCCCTTGCGCACTGCAAAATAAATCGGCAGCTCATGGGATGTGAGAATGTCTACCCTGCATGTAATAAAAAGGGCCTTTATGCAAACAAGTGCTCATCAATAACAGCTGAAATGAGAATAAATGCTTTACAAGGCAGCCTCAAAACCCTAATATCTAGGGTCACTACTTCAGTGAAAAGACAAAAGGTCATGGGAAGGGTAAATCACCTGGGACCTTGTCATAAGTGACAAAATAAAGAAAGAAAATATGAGTATGCAAAAAGAGGTTTTACAAGAATTGTCCTGGTTTAGAGTCATTGAACCATTTCCCTTCCTTTAAATATAGTCCCCAACTTTTCTTATTGCTTTTTTAATGTACAATGACAGGATAGTGTTACATATTCCAGGAAATATCTTGAGCTATCTGAAAAGGTCTATGTATCCATCTAAGTAATAAAACTTAACATTCAGGATTTTTTTTCCTGAAATCCATTTTTGCATAATTTTGCTAATAATTTTAATTGTGATAAATTTTCAGAAGAGATGTCTTTTCTCTCCTTGCAGGCATATATATCTTTTGCAACCTTTGCTGGGAGTGTGTGTGATTAGAGATGAATGAAGAATGCATGGTCACTATTGTGTTGAATATTTTCCCTATGGAGAACAGAAGTAGATATATTCCTTTGTGAGAATTTAGCATTCACTTTTTTCAATGCTGACTTAGGGGTCAATAAAGTAGGCACATTTTGCTATCTGTGGTGTGATTACTCCCTGCATCCTAGGATCAAGTGGTGGCAGCAGCATTGTGACATTCACAATGTCCTACCTACTCTTCTAAACTCCCAGCTGAGCAGTTTGGAAGAAGCCTAACTCCTGCCTTCAGGAGCTGTTCATGGCACAGAATGTTGCTGCCATACAGGAAATCAGCAGAATACTGTTATTTCTGCTGCTCTCCTCAACTTATAGGTTGCCTATAATTAACACAGCTGGTGTCTGTGTAGTTCTTTGAGCAAGGGGATTTCCCATACATCTTTCAATGTTTGGTTTCAATTATCACTAACTATTGATAATTCATTAAGTGAGTTCACTTTTCTGATAATTTTTAGAGTACAGAAGACAAAATGGTTTGTTCCCTTTTGGAATGCTCTTCAAGCTAGTAAGGGTGCACCAATGGATTGTGGTAGTTTTCATCAAACATTATTACTTAAACATACTTCTTAAAGTAACCTTGGAAATTCAGCTGTCAGTGAGGGGGGATTGATGCTGTTTCTGTTTGGAATTTTCTCAGTGCTGGTTGACTCTGAGCTCTGAGGCTTTAGAGCTGCCTTTTCTGCCTTTCTTTTACTTCCAGACATGAACACTTTTGCAATATCTGCGCTTTTTTTTTCAATGAAGTTGTAAGTTTGCTGTTCAGTCAATATCTAAAATATAATCTTTCCAGGTCTCTAATCTAAAAAAGTCAATTTAAGTGGGCTTTTTGTTTGTTTGTTTTGGTGGTTTGGGAAGTTTTTTGCTGGATTGTTTGTTTGTTTGTTTGTTTTGTGGGTTTGGGGTCTTTTTACAGTATCTTGAAGAAGAAGGACAAAAAGTCTGGAGCATCACAAAATATAGATAACTTGGGAAGATGTTCCTATCTTTGCTTCAAAAATGATTTCATGTTTGTGTCTGTGTAGTCAATAGAAACAATATTTTTCATGCAGACAAACAAATTGAGATAATTTTTTTAATATTAATCAACCTGTGTGAACATCACCTAAACCAGACATCTATTTCAGCAATTTGTTGGGACCAAGAAGACAGCCTAATCTTGCTCTCCTGCATTTTCGGGTTAAAATGTGTCCTGTTTATATCATTCTCCCCTTCTCAAATGAAACCAGACACATACTGTGTTTGACACATGTTTATCAACATAATCATTTCAGGAAAGGAGAAGAAATTTGTGGAAGGTTCCATGGAAATTGCATGACACCTGCTTTAATTTCTGAAGTCACAGAAAACATTTTAAAATTTGTTAAAATACGAATTAGTTTGTCTCACAAGGCTTACACCGAGGCTTACATCCTCTAGTGGTATGCAGATGCTTTAACTATAATATTACAAACTGTAAGCATCAGCAAAATTTAGACTTGTTTAGATTTTAGTCAAAGTTTTAGGCTAACTTCCTGATTAGGTTTCATTTACAGACAACAGGCACTCACGAAATACATCTATTTTTCCAGCCACCTACATATTTGTGCTGTGAGCATTTCAGATACTCTGAGTCACAGACAAGTGGATTAATGCAATGAGTAATGTGGATAATCAACACACTTATCTGGCTCCCCAAATACCCACCTGGCCTCTGGAAGGGATTAAAGCAACACAATGAATTCATCTTCAGGTTTTATGTGTTACAGCCCTGCAAACACATGTCCATCTCTCCAGCAATATGACAAAAGCAGTATTTGCACATCTGCAGGGCTAGTGATTTGTGTGAATATATTTGGAGCATTTCTTAGGTAACCTGAGCCCTGGCTTCCCGGCATGGAGCCTGCTGGTTCCAGGTGCCTGAGATTAGTTTATTAGTAGAGGCAAGCAATTAGGGCCTCTGCTGGAGCTAGTGGAGGGCTATCCATCCTCTTCCACAGAAACAAGCTCAGGCCCTCAGTAATTATTTTGAGGAGGAATTTTAGAATCAGTATCTAAAGAGAAGATGAGCCTTTTAGGAGCATGGGAGGTAAATACTTGTTGTTCTCCTAGTATTGCTGTAAGGTTTGTTTAGTAGGACTTCTAATTAATTTGGGTTTGTGTGAATATTCCTTTCATGTAGATGTGTGATTTGTATGTTTTGGTGCTTAACATTTTGTAAATTCTAAAGATTTTAATGAGAACTGTTTACTTATTTCTACTGGCTGTGAGAAGTGATAAGCCATGAGTACGTTCTGTTGGATTATTAGATGGTCTATGCTGGATGATAAAGCAAAGGTGAATTGTCTATAAATTAATGCGCCTTTGAACTGTTACATCTTGTGCAGAGAAAAAAGTATGTGGGATTCACTCATAAAAGCTTTTTTATTGCCTCTCAAAAGTCTGGTTTTTTTATTTAATGTGTTAATATTTGGTTTAGTCACAGCTAAATAAATCCAAAGATTATGTCTGTAGCATAATCCTATGTGTGTATGGGCATATTCACACCTCTCTTCAGGGTTTGTGCTTTGGCTTGTTTTCTTTGTGGCAGAGAACTTTTTTCTCTTAGGAATAGCTAATTTTGAATTTCATAATAGTGAGGTTACTTCTCTCATATATTTGTGGCCAGGTTTATATCCCTCTGTTGTTGTGCCTTTGATGTGTTCTGCTGAAGTATGAAGTGTGTGCTAATGTCTATTAACTGGCAAAAGGTATTCCTGTTTTGCCCATCCTGCCCTCCTCTCCCAAAAGACCTTCAGCACTACTGACCTTACAATGCTTTTCCTCTCAAAGCATTTTTGGTGGTCTGTTTGCTAATTTCCCCATTGTTTGCAGAAAATTACCCAAAGGATGGGTAATTTCCTGAAGGGGAAAGCTACATGCATATGCTTCAGAAAGTTTTGCCTTAAGTAAGGATGAAAAAAAGACCTGCTGCCTTTCAGACCTTCCTCTCTCTCCATTTTCTGAAGGATATTTCTGACATCTGCTCTGCTGCCTTTTCTCACCCCATGTCTCCTGTTGGAGGCCCTACTCCTTAGCCCTGTCCAGTCCCCTGTAGCAACATGGGAACAGAGCAACTTCAGATCCTGCAACTCATCTTCTCTACCACCCTCCTCAGCTTTCTGCCTTCCCAGTGCAGTTGGAGCTGAATGAATCCAAGGAGTGTCCAGGCCAGCCAGTGACTGCATGCAGCAAAACTGCCTTGGCTTGCAGCAAAATTGTCTTGGCTTGCAGCAAACAGAGCACAGTCCTGCTTTAAGGTCCCTGTTATGGCAGCCTTGGCCCAAACTAAAACAGTAGTCAAAGTCTGACTGAATCAGAAATTCTGGTCACCCAGAAACTTCTCCTTCAGCTCCGACGTAGGTAGCTAACAGTCCTTCAGAAATCTCATACAATATATTAAAAGGTTTGACCTTGGTTGTCCTCAGAAGTGACAGGAAAAAAAATATAGAAAGCGATGAATTCCTATACAAAGGAGTTTGTTCCTTGGGACAAAAAGAACTGTGGGTAATTGGAACTTTTAGCAATTTTCACCTAGGAGTTTTGCAAAGTACTATTTTGCCTACTGTCCTCAAACAGAACCATAACTAATTGCCCTCAGAAGCTGAGCAAAAATAGGTCCTGAGGTCTTCCAAAAAAAAGTGTGTGAACAAATGTGAAAGTTCAGGAATGGTGTCTCCCTGTCAATATATACAAACTCAAATAGAAATAAGTCTGAGATATCCTTGAAAATTAATATATTGAGACATCTTTTAAACTGCTGTGTCACTTGGAGAAAACACATCACCAAGAAACCCTACCAGTTTCTATTTTTGACAAAACCACATGTAAAGCCACCAACTTCCATGGTCATCACTTTCAAAAAATCCTGGTATCACCATCTGAAATAAAGTCAACCACAAACTCAGAATCAGCATTTTTATGAAAAGTAAGTAAATTACAAGTATGGTTACAGACACACAGCTTGAATAGGTAGAAATGGATTTAAAGCAAGCAAAAGTATAGACAGGAAGAAACAGGACAGTTAGCATTGAGGCATCTTGGTATATTAGGTCACATATTATCAGGATGTTTATGGAATTTGGGTTTCTCTTGCTGTAATGCAAGGAACACAGTGTTGACTAGAAAATGGGTAAACAGAAATGAGGTCTTATCAACTGAATCTTAGGTGCAGATACAGAGCAGTGGGATGGAAGCCATAACCCAAAACTGCCTGGAGTCACAGGGAGAGATTTGCCTTGGGCAGCAAGCTGCTTCTCACAGCAAAACAACGCTGTGCCCTGTGCCTTCCCCTTGCCTTCTGAAAGACTCTGGAATGGCTTATTCCTGCTGCTGCCAAGGTAGAGCTCAGTACTTAGACTGGTCCTACTGCAGTGACAGCCCAGGGAATTGTTATCACCCTCAACCAGTTTTGGTTTTCCTCTCTGTTCCTAGAGATGCAAAGCTGCTGCTGTAGGGCTCTCTGCCCCTCTGCTACCATCCTTCCCTTCTAGCACAGGAGCACCTTCGGGGTGACAAAACATGTTACGAAAATTCCAACACTTTTGGGCCAAGAAATAAGGAAGAGAAGAGACTCTTAATGAGATGACAAGAGTGTGCTCCATCATCAAGACATAATAGGAGAAGATGCATTTTGGACCTGGGATTGCATTGCTAAATGTGCAAGTCCGGGCTGGAGTCACACTCCTTGCCTCTGGATGTAGGAAGTAACAGCAGGGTCAGGACCCTCTCTTTTACCTCTACTGTGGCATGGGGAGGTGGATGGGTTGCTGACCTGTGTTTTTAAAGGGAGAGAGGGTAAAAGTTACCTCTCAGGTGGAAAGTTTCCAAAAGCCTCAGCATCTAAACATGACTCATGCTGGTCCAATGTAAGTGAGGAATTGAGGTGGTCATGGTTTGAGAAGTTTTCAGCTATCTTTGTGAAGAAATATGAACCAAGCAGTCATTATGTTGAAGCCTGGCATGATTAAGAAGACAGGAATTATGGAAGTGACAGAAAAGGGGGCCCTAAAGTCCGAGCACTTTTTACTGGAGGGAAATTCCAGGAGTCCAACTGAGCTGCTGGTTTCACTCCTGCTCCTGTGAGACCTGCCTTCTCTGCTCCCAACATTGGCAGGTACTTGACTTCTGTCACTCCTGCTAAAGTGCTGACTGCAATGTGTGCAGCACTCATCCAAAGAAAATGCAGCACCTCCTCAAAAGCTTGCACTCCTAGCTGAATCTTTTCCTCACTTCCTGACTCTACCAGATATTTAATACAAATATATAAATAATTGGGGTACAGTTAAGGGGAAAAATAGACCACCTGAATATCTCATTGGGTTTTTTGTTTGGTTTGTTTTTTTTTGTTAAGAAAACCTCTGAAGAGGATTCTTGTTACTTTATTGCTTTTACTAAAAAAAGCACATGACTTTCCAGAAGTTTCTTGGTGCTTTCCAAAAAAAAGAATACAGAGAAGAGCAGAAAGGAATACAAAAGGAGAATACAATTGTTCATGTGTCTCGCCCTAACTTTCAGTATTAACAAGTATTTGCTTCTTTTACTTTGATGTGAAGAATAAATAGGCTCCTTAATAACATTTAATGGTAACAACCACCTAATCCTAGCAGCTTTCTGAAATCTTTAACATGATGTGTTGGCCAAAACTGATTAAGGACATCACCTGTCCCACGTGTTTCATTGCTCTGGGAAATGTCACCCAACTCTCTTCAACAGTATTGGCAAATCAGTTTGGTGTTACTTTATGCAGATCATTTCAACCACTTCCATTTTTCTGCTCTTCATCAGAACTACTTTTCTTACCAGACTTGTATGGTTTCTTTTTAAGAGAAGAATCATTACTTTGGCCTTCACACAGAAAAATAATAATCTCCAGGCTAAATTCATCAGCAGTCCTGCTGCAGATCTGTGCTTTCTGCATACTTCAACAAATTCTGCTTTGGTTTTATAGGCAATTCTTTTGAGTTCAGGATTTATTGTAGAATTAATGGAAATTACTTGGATCTGCCACATAAAGAGAAAATCTGGGAGAACCCTGCTCTTCAATATAGAGTCCAGACACACTAACACATCAGTACCTAAGCATGAAATGATGAAGGTGTATAGGTGCCTTCTGCAGATGCCTCCTCCTTTGTATGGAGGTACAGCGAGGTCAGAACGGGGAACACCAGTGGACCATATGGTCAGCAAACATAAGAGCCATAATAACCAAGGTGTGTGACCAAGTATGTTCTTGCTCTATAGAGCACTTGTGCAGGTCACTGTATCTAAAGCACAAGGCTGGGAGATGGAACAGATCTAGACCAGCCCTGCCAAGAAGGACTTGGGCTGCTGGTGGAAGAGAGGCTGGACATGACCCTGCAAGGTGCATTCACAGCCCAGAAAGCCAAACGTGTCCTGGACTGCATCCCAAGCAGCGTGGCCAGCAAGGCAAGGGAGGGGATTCTGCCCCCTGCTCTGCTCTGGTGAGACCCCACCTGCAGTGCTGCATCCAGCCCTGGGGTCCCCAGCACAGGAAGGACATGGACCTGTTGGAGTATGTCCAGAGGAGGGCTGCCAAGATGATCAGAGGGCTGAAACACCTCTCCTATGAGGAAAGGCTGAGACAACTGGGCTTGTTTAGCCTGGAAAACAGAAGGCTTCAGGGGGACCTAATTGCAGCCTTCCAGTAGCTGGAGGAAGCCTACGAGAAAGATGGAGAGAAACTATTTATGACAGCATGTAAAGACAACAGGGAATGGCTTCATACTGGAAGAGTATAGGTTTAGATTAGATATTAGAAAGAAATTCTTTACTGTGAGGGTGGTGAGGCTCTGGAGTTAGTTGCACAAAATTGTGGCTCCCCCATCCCTGGAAGTGTACAAGGCCAGGTTGGATGAGGCTCTGAGCAACCTGGTCTAGAGGAAGGAGTCCTTCTCCATGGCAGGGGGTTTGGAACTAGATGACCTCTATGTTTGCTTTCAGCTCAAGCCATTCTATGGTTCTGTGACTTCTACCCCTCTGAAGATTTCAGAGAGATATACTGCCAAATCTCACACCTTACTTTAAAGTGATTAAAATGCCAGCAGACTTCCTTTCTCCAACACAACTGTAGTAAGAGATATTGAGTTTCTTGAAAAATTGTGTATGCACACACACACATCTGCAAATATCACAAGATATTTTAAAAACTTTTTCCTCTCTTCAGTGCAGAGCTCTACTAAACTTTTCTGATTTTGGAACACGGAGAAATAGCTATATATAGTGAAATGGTGATACAATTTGATACTACAGAATAAAGGATTTGGATATAGGAAGGATGCTGCAGATAAAAAAAGAAACTGTCACAACAATCTTTTTAGATCTGAAGTATGTATTTAGAATTCTATGTGGTTGTAGAATGCTCTATACTTTTGTAGAATAAATATATTTCTGCAACAAACAAGTACAGCCAGTTGGTTTTGGTTTTTTTTTTTTTTAGTTTTATTTGGGATAAGATCAAATTACTTGCAATTTGAACAAAAATTGAACTGAACATCAAAAGATTACTTACAAATATTTCCCACTTTGTTTTCTCATCCTAGAGTTTGCTGCTTTTAACAAGTGGGAGAATTGTCAGAATTGGCAGATTTAAAAGGGAGGAAAAAACCCTTATGTTTGCTGATTTAGGAACAACTAGAGAGTTAAAAAGAAACCAGGAAAATGTTATGTGCTACCATAGCACAAATTGTATAATGCAGGCTGCAAAATAAATTATGCAATTTTTTTTTCCTGAAGTAAATCTCCAAACTTAAAATGCAAAAGCAAAGTTCAGAAGATTCCATAATACTTGTTATATTTCACAGGAAGGATAAATGAATTTATCTGACCTTGCCTCATTGCAATGTACCTCAAGTGGGGCTAGATTGATGTTACAAGGAGGAATGTGGAACACTGAGTGGGACTAAAAGGAAGGAGAGAGAGCAAAAAATCCAAACATCTGAATAGCATAAGGTACAACCTCTTCCCTTCTCACCCTCTCTCTTTTTTATGATAATGCTTCCACTTTATTTCTGGTTTTAAAATTTGGAAGCTGTGTTGTTTGTAGGTTCAACTATAATTTCTTGCCTTTGTACCTTTTCCAAAAAAAGCTGTATCTTTCATGTACTCACATTAATCCTCAAATAGCATAAGATATTACAACAATTGCAAGAAATGGAAGCAGTAAGAATAAGTAAAAAGAATACTAGCTGGGGATAAGTGGGGCAATAAGAACACTTGTAGCACTTCTGGAAGGTGGTTCATTGATTTGCTCACACTACATGAGGATCTCAACACTGCATTAGCCAGTATTTTTCTTCATTTAGAAGAGACGTCTCTCCAAAGTATCCAAGAGTAACTTACAGGAAAAGAAGTCTGAATGCTTAAAAGACCAAAGGACACAAAATTACAGGCCAAACACTAGTCTGTATTCCTCATCTGGGCTCTGTTATTCCTTACTATGATCCATGTCCTTCCCGAAACAAAACACAACAAATTTAGGTATATTAGTTAAAATTTTAAAAACTGCCTACATATGGAACAAAAATAGATTTCTACTTTAGACAATGGCTTTTTCTTTTTTTGCAGAGGGTAGCTGCTTAGTACTTAGAATTACTATCTCTTTGCTTTAAAGGTCAGCTGAGATAGTGGTGTCTCAATTCATACATTGGGGAAGGCAGCCCTGAAGATCAACTTCATTGCTGGTGAAGTCCCTTAAAGCACCTGCCTAATCGTGGTCTGATGGCAGCTTGGGAGGACATCCACATGCTGGAGATTGTCTTGGAGTGAGTGGTTGAGCGGCAAGACCAGAAGCAGTGGGGAAGAGGCAGATGAGCCAGCTGGAATGTACAAATACGGCGTCCTGAGAGCTGTGCGGGTGCAGTCCAAGAGCAGAGGCCTTCCAGTAACTCATAAGGAAGGACCTGGCAGTCAGTGGAGAAGGCAACCTCCTCCAATCATAAGTTATAAAACATTCAGCTCCGTTTTGGGGCCAGTTTGGATTATTTACACAGATGTAAGTCTAGATAAACTAGAGGGGAACCAAGAAATTTATTGTGGGTTTTCACTGGGATATCTGAGAGAAGGATTTGTCACTTCAATAGCTGCTTCTTAAAGCATTGCCCACAAAGGAGGGAGACGGACTTCTTGCAGCCACACAACACTTGGGAAAAATATATACTGGAAAATATTGCACCAAATAACTACAACTTTATGTAGTGAAACCTGGGAGGACAGAGTGGGGGAATCCTGAGAACCAGTAAAAGCAAAATGTTTATTCTAATTGTTGTATTTAGTTGGCTTTGTGTTGTGACAAGTTTGTTATTATGCAGATTTCCTACCTGCCACCTTCTATGGGAGGATTTTACAAAGTGAAGTTATGCAGACAATTCCCATTGCTTCTTACCTCTTTATTCCTAATTATGCTGGCCCTGTGTTCACTCAAGATAACATTATAGCTGTCCCCAAATGCTCTAGATTTGGGGCCTGTGACAAATGAAATCTTTCAGTGCCTGGAATACTTTTTTTTCCCTCTAGTGCAGAAATGTAGCTACTAACATGCTGAAAACTGCTATGCTTGCTTATTGTCTGACAATGGGTTAGTAGGTTTTACATATTTTCACTGGTATAATTTCTTAAATTTCCTTTTTCTCTTCAGACAGATATATAATGTAATATATTGTTCTTAAGGTTTTTTTGTAGTTTTTGTTTTTGCTAGGAATGTCATCTTTCCTGCTCTGTAATACATTTTATGTATATGATGCCTATATATCCCTTGGATGATACCATCCTATTAAAGGTTATAATGAAAATAATCTGTAATTCGTCTGCTGCATAGAGAGTATTGTTGCGTGGAGAAGCTAAAGTGCAAACATTATAGATCCAAAGTGCACAAGGATTAGAAATCCTGATTTTTAAGTCCATTCTTTAACCATTGGATCAGTAATAATTGCATTGTATCAATAATATTCTCCATTTCTGGATCCACATCTCATTTAATTATGAAATAATGCAGGACTGTGGTTCTCTGTGTTTCTTATTACAACAGATAGCAGTGGAGGTATGATCAGAAGTTATTTTGGTTTGATGGTGCTGGATTTGACAAAGGGTAGGAGAGAGAGGTCAGAGCAATTGAGCAATTGGCACTGTAAAATATCACAGCTTTTAGGTACTGCTCAAATTAAAGCATCCCTACTCTGTATCTTTAAGGGCTCAGAACAGACTGGGTGAGGAGAGGGAGGATGATCATCCCTGTGACCCACACTGAGGCATTGTGGAGAAAGGGTGAAAGGGCCCATGCAACTTCTCAGCTTCCTTGTCTTTGGGGGTCATTGTGGTCCTTAATCTTGTTGGGAATATCCAGTCCATGTTCTTTCCAACTCTCTGGAAGCAGAGAAACCAGCAGGAAAGGTGATCACATAGCATGGGTGTACACACCATGATGTGAGTGCACATCGTGCCACAGCCGGCCCTTAGGGCCACCACCGAGTCCCAGGAGATGTGCTGACAGCACTCCGAGCGAGGTACTGCCAAAGCACTCCAAACAGCTGGCACCCCACCTCCATGCCATTGCATTCAGAATGGCCTGGAAGCCCTGCTGGCCATAGGGGACCTTCTGAAAAAGAATGGATGTCAGAAATGCATCTCAGACCCTTGGCAGAGCTGCAAATGTGGGCAGAAAGCTTTGAGGCAGAACTCAAAGCACTGGGTGCTGCCAGCCCAGCAGCTCCTGATGGAACTCTACAAGACAAGACGTGTTTGAAGGTTTCTTCCCAGGAACCACAGCGGTTAAACCCGACCTGATTACAGTATCAACAGATATGCTAAAAAATGACAGATTTAGTCCTGAGCCCAACCAGAGAACCTAATGCTGCCCAGAGGCCCAGCCTCAGGCAATGAACTTCTCAGCTCCTTCCCTCTCTCCTTATCCAAATCCTCTTCTGACTGTGGGTATTGGGGCTTCTCTTTGCTACTCTTGGTACAAAAATGTAATTAAAACAATTAAACAATAGCAACATTCAAAAGGGGGGAAAATATGTGAGATTAGGCCTGAGCTTTTGACTTTTACTGACAAGTTTAGAAATATCACTGGTTTTCATCATAAAAGTTCAGATTCACATATCCAAGTAGTTCTTTGGACATTGAAATGTGCTATACATATGGATATAATTTAATTCATGAGAATCTGATGGCTGCTACCTGGCCTTCTTAGCTTATTTTTAGTCAGTCTACAGAGAACTTAAAAGACTTTAACTGTACAGTTGGAAATAAGAGACAGGATTGTTTTCAGTTTTTCTCATGTGCACTGTGAGACATCAATCTAAGCTATGACCAGGTTCTTTTTTCTGCCTTTTTTTTTTTTTTTTTTTTTCACAACCTGGATTTAGGCCCTGATGACTGTTTCTTTCATATAGCAATATTCTCCTGTGTCGTAATACAATACACCCTACGTGTTACACCCTTGAGAAGTTCCTGGGTGTTATGCTTTCTGGGAGAAGGAAAAAAAGAAGTTGCAAGGCTTCCAGGAAATTTTATATAAAATTGTTAATTAGCTGGAGAATTCTGATTTTAGGTACATCCAGGAGTTGCTCCAGATACAAAACCCCAGAAAATGCTTTGAAAATTTGGGTTCAATATAACTTCAAGTGGAAGCATCTGCTACCTCATTCAATCTCCAGCCTTTTGTGTGTGTGACAGGAAACGGAGTACTGAGCTTCCTTTCAGAGCTGGATGTATTTCTGGGCTAATATCTGTAATGCCTGGAGATTCAACATATTTCAGTACAAAAGTGTTATGTAAAGTCACCCAAGTTAATATGGCCAAAGCTCTTTTGAAAACAGAGTTTTGTTACTTGTGCAATGATTGCTAAGAGCAAAATCTGTCTTGTTACAATGTAAGTAATGCACTCCAACTTCATGTGGCAGGAAGGAAAACACAGTGCTAATTTATGAGTCGCTGCCATCTGAAGGCATTGAGATTTTAGGCCCATTGAGTCTTAACCAAAGAAGACCGAGGGAATACCTGAGGCAAAATCTACTTGTCATTATATTTTAGTTTCTTTCACTTATTAAACTGTTCTAATTTCAACCCAGGAGTTTTACTTTTTTTCCCTGATTCTCCCCCCGCCCCATCCCACTGGGAAGGACTAAGCAAGTGATACTACTGTGTGGTAGCTAGTTGCCAGCTGAGATTAAAACATGACAACATCACAGGCAGCTATGAGTGCCTACATAACCCTGGCCAGGAGAGGGAATGCAGCCTGTCAGTGCTGTTGTAGGCAGTGCGTTCCCACGGAGGGAGCTTGGGGCGACCAATGCACATACTTTGTGCCTAAACCAGAGGTGTGAGTTGTCTCACCTAGTACTTGTATTTTAATGAGCAAGAAGGGAGTGAAAAACGCTGAGCAGGGGTCCATGGCTGGCTCCTTTCAGCTGTGAAATGTTTGTGTCCCTAGTGGCTCTCCTCTCCCCAGGGGTAGAGGGGGTGTGAGAGCCTCTCCTTTTCATTTAAGAAGGGTTACAGGGCCATGCTGCCGAAAGAGCTGCACCAGGGGCTGAAAGTCCCAAGAGAGGTTTGGGTCAAATCAGGTTGCTTTGGGAGGATTTGGATCTCTGAAGATGTTTTGTTTTCATTCTTTGAATTAAAATTTAATTTAAGTAATTGAAGTACATAATCCGTCTCTGAGGAATGCTGTCTTAATCTTGTCTCTTAGAAGAAAAAGCAGGATTTTCAAATTTTATCTGTTACTGATCAGCTGTATGAGCTTACACCAGTCTTCTAATGTCTTTGAGCTTTCGTGTCACCTTATCTCATCCTGGCTTTATCTCTCCTAACTATGGAGATTTCAAGCAGTTTGTCTTTTGCAATGTGACAGTTCAGTGCTCAACACTGAGGATGCTTGACTGCAGTTGTGGAATTAAGGCACATAATACTTAATGAAAACCTACCTCAAAAATCCTCTTCCTTACACCCCTTCTTGCCCCTGCCCTCCTCCCCCCCCAAAAAAAAAATTAAAAGGAAAAAACTGAGCTTCATTTAGTTTGTTTCAGCATAGTAATTACTCATATATGTCCAGTTACATTTCACATTAAAAAACAAAAAAAAAGGTAAATATAAGGAACCAGAGCAAAAGGAGGAAAAGTGAGAAGAGAAATTAGATGAGAGAGGTCTAGAGAGAACAAGAATCCAGCTTTTAAAAGACAAATCATAACTCAGACTCTGGATCCAGGCACCAATATTCTCATCACCTTGGAATAGTCAGAGCACCACAACTGTGGGTTTTGGATATCCATATAGTACGAGGTTCAGCTGAGAAAACCCTGATGCCCTATGTCACTATGCAACGATTACTTCTATAAAAGCTTTTAAATTTAGATTACCTTTGTTATAATATGAAGGCTTTTGAAATCTGTGGTTATTTTGGAAGGCTTTTGTTTATTGCTCTAGCCCACTATAAAACAGCACAGACCCTATTTATTCAATTCCTCCCAAAAGGCCCAGAAATGAATTGCTGTAATGTGTGGTTGTGGCAGCCCAATGGTCAGACAAAATCAGCTGAGAAAGCAGGGCTGGTTGTGCAGCAACTGCAGCGCCCGCCCGCCACCGGCCACAATCGCTAACCTTTTTGGGAAAAGTCACTTCCATCAGTCAGGCCACTGCAGGGCAGTGGCCGCAAGGCAGCAAAACACTGCTTGGAATAATTCTTTGCAGATGCCAGGAACCGGAAGTTTCAGGGAGAAAAATGAAAGCCATTCACTCTTCCAATGACACAAGCCTTTGATACAACAAAGTCATTTGGACAGAGAGCTCCAAGGTCAGGAAGGCACGTAAAGATTGGTGATTAGAGAAATACTATATCAGCAAAGTGTGGCAAGCTATTAAAAGAAACTGTAGCTTTTATGATTGTGCTGCTGGAGCTTCCCCAGGGCTATTTATATTAGATATTGAGTTAAGCATAACTTATTTAGTCTCAGCATTCCAGAAAACATTTTGATGTCAGCTACTGAAGGAAAGTAAACACAAGGAGGAGGAAACAGGGCTGATCCCAAACAGATAAAAATTTTGTAATTTAATTTTGTGAACCCATGCATGTTAGAGCATTGAGAAAGAGGAATTTTTAAAAGCTTGATCTGACTTAAAGCTTGGTTGATAGAGGTATTTAGTCACTGTGCAGCTGGGAGAGGATGGGTGGAGAAACAGAGATGATTTATCACCTTGAGTGCTTGCTACACCCTGACAAAGCATGAACACAGTTTTCTGTAGGCATTTTCATCTAGAGCAGATTTTATGCACATGTGTGGTTCTCATCTAATGCTGTGGGCTTGTGTGTATGTTAAGCCACACTATTTGCTTAGCTGGGCTCTTTGCCCAGTGGATGTCCTGATGGCTGGTGACAGGGATTTGCCTGCCCTGTAGCAAGCAATTAAGAGTGTTTGGGACTGTAATTTAGGAATCACTCTATGAGCCTGGACTTTTGGTCACTAAGCAAAGAGTCCAAAATCTGATGTAGAGGCTGGTAATATCTGCACAGATATTATCTCTCAGCTCAGCAGTTCCAGTGCAGGAATCATGCGTGTTTATTTCTGTAAGAATAAGTCAATAAATCCATTAGGGATTCTCTATTCTCTCAGAATAACACTGTGGACCTGAGGAAATCACAGGTATGAATGTAAAGTCAGGTGTGGTTTTCTTTGATTTGCCAGAAAGTACTGTTTATTTAAGACTGAAGAAGTGGGAGTACTGAAACCTCAAAGTCAAGTACAGCTCAACCCCGTTAACACAGGGGAGACACCTCAACAGCTCCTTGCAGAGGGTTGCCATCTTGACTGTGCTTTGATTCTTAGATTTGTCTTTTTAAAGGTGCTTTTAGGTGGGAGGTTAGAACAGCTTTGTTTGAGTTCTGCAGAAAAAAAAGCGTGAAGGAATATAGTAGAACAAGCATAATGTTACTGGTATTACTCAGTAGATGTTATCTGTCCAGAAATACTGTCCAAGAAACAATTTGTACTTCCCACTACCTTGTTCTGACCAGGTGTTTTAATCATTTTGGATTTAGGCAAGACACCAGCCCTTTCATTTTCCTTTATCTGAATAAAAGACATGGTTTATAAGATTGTGAAGACTATACTTTTTTGCTTTTCTTGATTAGCATAGTTCCCATTCCATGACCTCTTATCACTGATAAAATAAAGTTTTTCACTCAGATTTTTAAATTCTACATATCTGTGTTTGAGTGAAAGAAAACTTCCTCTTCCTTCTCACCTTGCTACGTATTTTTTTTGTGCTAATGTGTTCACTGCAAAGAAATTATTCACTACCACAGAAATATCCCAGCTCTGCAGGTTACACATTAATGACCAGATCTCCCAGACAGAGGATCATATTTCATTTAGAATGCAAATGTTATGTCTTATGTCTGCTGGTTACCAAAAATCAGAGAGGACTTAGCAGCTAAGGCTTTATTTGCATGCCCTCTGCCTAGAAACATATTAGTTAAGACAAAAACCTCCCACAGATATATTTTTTCCCTTAATTACTCAGCCTTACATACTAGTCCTAATTCTCGGCATATTTAATAAGATGATGCTGTGCTATAAGTTCTCTATCTCTTAATTTGTAAGTTACCACTTTATTGCACTTTTAGGGTGTCTTTAGCAACAGTATTTTACTCAGGAATACAACTAGTGTATTTTGCATGTTGTGAAGATAGATTTGAAGCTTTTTGGGACCCATAGCTGAAAAGGGAAAAGGCTTGTGTTGTTGACTATTTGGTTGACAAAGATAATTCATGGCTCAAGGAAAAGAAAACAGTGTTTTACCCTAAAGCTAGACAGAAAACTAGTACACAAATTTAATAGAAGAATCTAATCTTGGCTATAACTGAAGGTATAGATGGGCCAAAAGAGATTTATGATGATAAGAACATAAGAAATGTCTTACTGCATTAGGCCAGTCTGTCGTGGCCAATACTGTCTCAAATAGGGGATGCTGTTTAGTGAGAGCACATGAGCATTGCTACTCTTTCTAATTTATTCCCCTCATACCCTCCCAGCACCCAGAATTTCTACATTGTAGATGTTAGAGGTACATCCCTCTCTCTTTCCTTTAATATCTGCTTGTGATCCTATTATCCATTAATTTGTTTAATCCTCTTTTGTACTGCTCATTCTCAAATCTTCCACGACAACAAATTTCAGACTTTAACTACTCATGGTGCAAAGGAAAAAAACCCCCAAAAATACTGCAGGATTTGCTGTTTCTCATCCACTTTGCCTGCTGCCCTCTTGATGTTGTGAATGTCTTGGTATTCTGTAGCAGAGTCAGAGATGTTTACCCAGAAGGGTCTGTGCACTCTTTCAGCCTTCCATGGTGATAATGTGGCCCTGCTTCCCAGTTGTACAAACTACCTTTCTGCTCAGCATTCTTGACTATGGTCCTTTAATTGATGTTTGTGCTGCAGCTGCCTGGTAGATGACCCTCTCAATGGAGAAAGGACACTGCTGGCTCCTGCCAGGCTCCCTCCTGGCCCCAGCATGCCCCACATCTGCCATCTCTTCTCCAGGACAAGGGAAGCATGGCAACCAGACAGGGAAATCTTATTATTTAGATGATATTCCCTAGGGGAATTTGAGAGGTGCATTTTAGTTTTATTTAAATGTTTAAATGTTTCTGGTTTATACTGCCATGGGTTTGCCTGTATAAAAGCCCCACATTTAATACAGAGTAACATATGAGCTTTCCAAATGGTTTCCTCTACATTTCTGTTTTTCAAGCTCTTAATTCTGTCTTTCTTGCTCTCTCTTCTTCGCTCTTCTCCTCAGTGGGAGAGGATGGTGTATCTTTGCACAAGTCATTAGTGTGTCTGCATCAGTACTTGCAGTAAAACTCTGAACTATAATGCAATTTAGTCAAGAAATAAGAGACAAAGCCTAAAAGCTGAGACCAGCACCAATGTTAGCAGTTTGATATTAAATATATTGCCACTTTCTAATATTTTCAAGTAGGAAATAAATCTCCTTTCTGTTGAAAGATAGTTCTGCCTTTGAAGATAGAATAACGTTTACATAAATGTTAAGGTCTTCTTTAATGTAGCTTTCATTATCTCCTATGTTCCCTCTTTCTCTGAAAGCCCAAGTGACTGATGTCAAGATCAAGGGAGTCAATCAATGTAGATACACTCCAGGACTCAGATAGGATATAAATCACCCTTACTCCTAACCACAGTAGACACCTAACTGAAGGACAGAAGTTTACATACTCGCCATCCTTGTGGGGGAGGCTAAATTTCCCAGCTACTTACCTCACGGGAACCCCTCATTCATTAACCAATTGGGGTGCTTAGTATCACTTATCAAATAGGCTAATCAAAGTTTGAGAGAAAACAGCTCTTGACCATTTCTTGCCCTTTGAGCACTCCAGAGCCACCTCCCGCCCCTAGACTTTTATCTAATTAAAGTTAAAGAGGGGAAAATTAATCCATGGAAGAAAATGAGATAACAGCCACCACAGCAGACCATCCCAGAGCCTGGTTTGGCTTTCATCTACTGCTACCTGACAATTAACTCTTCAGCAACACAGGAACCCCGTTTTATGGGAGCAGAATCTGTCCCTTCAAACAATAATGGGTGTTGTATTTTCATTTCTCACTGCTCCATGTTGCAGTACCTCTACATGTAATGGGTGCGGGTGAATTAAAAAGGTCATCCTTTACTTTCCCTCTCTTAAGCTTGACTTAGTGCTGTTTTCACTTGCAGAATACAAAAGTGAAAACTGTAATTTATTACAGTACCAGCAATTCAAGATGTTTTGCTTGGATCCTGTGCTTGCAGTCGGTTACCAACATTCCAGCCTTTCTTGCTTTTGTTGGCTACAAGTTTATAACCCTCAATTTCATTCTCTAAATCTGTCTTTAAGAAGACATTTCACAACACGGAGTTGTGGGGTTTTTTTACCTTGGAAAAAAAGTGTGGAGTGTCCCTTTTGTGGATTCACTGCCATTTTTGTGGTACTACTTGTGTTCCTGTTTGGTGTTCTTTTGTTTTAAATTCTATTTTAAACCACCTGATGGTAAACTTTCAGAATCCCAAAGGAGCTTCCTTTACGATCACTTGAATTTTTCAACAGCTGAAACTTTGGCACGGTGAATATCAGAAATAAGTTAACTCTGGTAACACAGCAGTTGTTAGCTGCACTGTGAATGGAGAAACTGGTGTTTTATGGGGTACTTGGGAGTCCTGAGCTGTGGCCATGCAGCAGCAGCAAGCTCTGCTCCTCCAGCTCCAGCAGCACCTGCCAGCAGCAGCACGTAGGGGTGCGGGGGCAGCTCCAACACGTCACCCTCGCTGGCATTTCAGGCTTTGGGGCACTGAGGGAGCAACAGCAACAAAGTTCAGCTTTCTTTCTAAAAATACTCTGATACTTTGAAGGCTGCAGTTATACTAGTAGAATTTTAGCAGGAAGCATTGGATTATAAAGTTTGTGGGACAGGCACATATGGCCAAAATTAGAAGTGCTGAGGAAATCCCACTTAAATTCTAACTGTCTCAGTGTTGTAACTTGCACCTTGAGGCACTCAACGGTGGGCAAGTTAAAGTAGCCCAAAGTAACCCCATTTGGAATCTTTTCTAGACAATGAAAACTGTTTTAATTATTACATGTCTATTTTGCTTTGGAATGAGTCACTGCACTGGGTTTTTAGGGTTTTTTTGTTTGTTGGTTTGGGTTTTTTTCGTAGTGTGTTTTTTGTTGTATTTTTTAAGCCTTCAAAGACCATGTGCATCTATAGATAGCAGTAGATATTAAATACCCTACAAGACTAACCTTAATATTGTCAGTACCCAGTCCCTAGCACTTCATAATGGGCATTCTGCAACATAGTTAATCACTTGCAAACGGAAGCTGTAAAAGATAATAGGGTTCAAACCTTTTCATTTAAATCAAAAAGAAGCCCTACTCAAGCTTCCAAATTTCTTCCAAACTTTGGGAAAATTTTAGTCCATATCAGTGTCTGAACTAATATCTGACCTTCCCTTTAGCTACCTGAACTAATCCATCAGCCTGAAAATTTAGAACTATGACCTGCAGCTGTTTGGTTATGGAAGGGACACTGGTAGGGCTTTAAAGGGGGATAAGCGAGGCAGTGAAAATGAGATTCAGTAATCCTCCTGTATTTTAAGGTATTTTGCACAGGGTAGGAAGGAGCTGAGACTTTTCCTTGCTTCCCCTATGCCAGGCAGCAGTGGGGGGATATGGGAGCTCCCTGGGCTGCTGCCCACTCAGTGCTCCTGTGGAGACAGGTAGCAGAGAGGCGTTTGCCAAATTCCTCCTGCAGCTGCAATGCCAGAGCGGGGAGTTCACCAAGACCCAGTTAAACTCAGGTATCAATTAATACCAGCTGCTTTACTCTGCAGGGTGGACAGGACCAACTAGGAACGGGAAAATCTGTAATAGGGAAATACATTAGAGAGAACAGTTCTGTACTGGCAGGGGGATAGGCTGCAAGCTGTAACAAATCTTTTCCATCTCTAGTTTCTACATATATAATTTATATAGGGCACTGAAAACTAAAATTGTAGCAAACTTTGGTCACTATCCACAAGAGACAGATTTGATCCAGTGACCCAAAGGCGAAAGGTTCTGTATTCTATTAGCAACCCCCTATAAATGCAGTCCCTCACCAAGGTTTTTATATCAATAACTAAATACCACTAACCTTTACAAGCTATGTGGTAATATTTTCAGTCTCCTAATTCTGAGTCATTTCCCATTCAAAGGGAAATTTGAGTTCGTCTTAAAGATAAAAATGGAATTTCTTAAACATTTTGTTGTTAGATATTTAGGAATTCAATTATTTTAGAAAGAGGGGGAAAGAAAAGCAGGTTGGATTATGACTGTGTGTTCGGAGTGTCTAAGAGGCATTGCCCTAGGAGAACACATTAGGCACCACTCCTACACTACTTTTTTCACACTCTCCTGTAACCGATAGTGAGAGAAAAATCTTCTCTTCCCCCTTCCTACTTCTTCTACTCTATTGCCCACTGGAATGTCCCTTGGAATTCCAACCGGGATCCAGAAGTTGAGTCTTGATACTAGTGAAACTTGTAAGCAAGATAAAAGTATTTCCACACATATTATTTTGAACATGCACAAAAATGTGTACAGACTAAGAAAATATAGTGCTATTTAATTTCTATTAAATGTAAAAACATGGAAATAACCAAAAATAAGTTACATAAAATAGCAGTTGGAGGTCAGTATTCATGTCAGAGGTGGTCTTGTTCTATTTTTTTTTTTCCCCTTTTTCCTTTACCTACAAGCCAAACACCACTAAGCCAGAAACCACCAACCAGTACAGTCTCACAGTAACAAGATATTAATAGCCCATGGAAAAATCAACATATAATTTTATATTATGGTACTTACTACAGTCCCTGTATTTTTTTTAGTTCTGACCTAACTGTAACATTAGAAAAGGCAGTGGGGTGACATGCAAAAAATGTGTGCTCATTTTAATTTCTAATATATTCAAAATACTGTTGGTAATTTTTCCTATTATATGTTTTTAATGAGCTCTCACTTCATTCTTTTGTTACAGAAGGATAGGAATTTTACATACAAATTTTAGTGTTGTTGCTTCTTGTTCATACAAATCTATCAACCTTTAATACACAGAGAACTTTATAATAATCCTCAGTCTATAAAGTAGCTTTGGGATAGTGACACATCTACTTCAGTCCATGGGCCTGCTGTCCCCACCATCAGTTATACAGGCTCCTCTCACACAGGAACTCTTTTGCTGTTGTTTTTGCATATTGAAGTAAACAAACAAATGCTTTCGTTAGATTGCAGAGAATGCATTTGCATCACCTGCAGGGACCTCCAAGGAAGTGACCCACACACTTACAGGCACGTAGGTGTCTTCAAAATAGAGACTTAAAGCATTTTAGTGGTTTTACTTAAATTTACTTCACAGAGGTTCCTGTCTCTTGTGATGGTCAATGACCTGAACTGGGTTGAAGCACGCTTAACTCCTAACTTCTCCATATCTACACATGCTTTATTGTTCCCTGCCACATCGTTTATCTTTGTCCCTTTTTGCACACATTCTCTTCAGCATCAGTGATTTTGAATCACTTATTGCTATAGTTCCTAATTCTTTTTATATCTCCTAATCTTCATACACGGGCCACAGATTTTGTTTGTTTGTTTATATTGATTAATCTCTTGATGTCAAAAATGCCAAATCCAGCAACAGGAAGAGAATTTTCCGGTTAACTTGAAAAGACCTTAATCTGCATTTGCCTAGCCTGGTCTCCTCGTAGAGGTATGCAAACTGCTTAGCAAACTTTCAATCAGTGTCTCTCAACCTTTGCCTCTCAGAAGGAGTGATGTTGGTTCAAAAGTGCAAAGCTCTTCCCTGATTTCAGGAGTGTTAAAATAGCAGAAAAAACATGAAGCAAAAGAGAAGGAATAGAGACACAGCTCCTCCAACACTCTCCCTCTAGCAATAAAAAGCGAGCTTGAAAGGAAGAATCCACTCAGCGGGCAGGATTTAGAGGATAAGATGTTATACATATAACACCACTCTCACAGGCAAGCCAAGAGCTGCACTCAGCATGCAAAGGTAACGCTTTAGGTCAAGGCAGAAATGCCAGAACTTTCCAAGAATTCTGGATAGTCCGAGTGAAGCCATGGAGCCCGAGGTAATGTGAATGTCGACTGGGGCTGAATTGCAGGCTTGCTCTTAGGACTCCATGGGTTTTAAGGATGCTTTGCTGCTGTTTGTATTCTGATCTTAAAACGAGATTAGACACTTGGGAAAACACTGTGTTAATCTGCTCCACAGTGATTCACGCTGGTCACCAGACTGGAGCGAAGTCCTGCTGAAAAGCTTTAAAACTAGGCAACAATATTGGAAGCAGAGCCAAACCAGCAGTGTTATTTCTAAGGCTGAGGGCTCCATTCCAAAACTACTGTCTCCTTTTCTCAAGCAGCTTAGTCTTCAAAAGAGGTCCATTTAATACTAAAAATTACCGTGATTTGGGGGTCAATAAATCTTATTTTTTAAAGTGATAGACCACAAAGTGCCCCATGAATTGATCTACTTCATGTTGCCATGGAGTTTGTCATCTCCTTTTTTTTTCCACATACCCAAGTACTTCATTCTGCACTCTCCTTGAAACTTGGACGATTTGGGTTTCTCCCTCTCCCAAGATAGTTATCGTTGGCCAGTGCATCAAACAACTTGTCTAGTGAACTCCAGCCACAGAAGAAATACACCACCTACCAAACCAAAGGCGCCCTCTTCAAATCACAGTCCCTTTTGGCAGCCAGTTCCTCTCATACTATTATACCCAGAGCAAACTATAAATCGTTTGCCTTGGACACTACTTGCTACCTCAAGTGCACAAAACCAGCTATTACAACGATCTCAGTAAAATGAGCAACTGCTAGAAAGGCATTGTGTCGTAGGTGTAACACATTTCACAGAAATAGTTTCATATAGCTCCATCTTTTATTTTCCAACATTCAAAAGCTTCCCTCTAGCAAGCTTGAAGCCATTTCTTTTCTGTATCTGCTGATGTTTTTTTCTCTTTCTCTATCTTTGCTTTTTTTTTCTATCTTGATAATTTGTTGTTGTTGGTTTAGGGTTGTTTCATGGTTTTGTTTGTTTGTTTTTCCTGTGTGGTCTTTGACATTCCTGGTGAGCTAAGAAACATGCCTTACCATTGCAGGAAACATCACCACATGGTTCTATGTAGAGGAAGAACCTCACCATTGCTGTCTTAGGTAAAAAGTAGATTTGAAAATGCCAGACAAAATTAATATCTATTGAGAATAAAATCTCACTGACTTGTCATAGAGCTTTCTTTAATCCTGAATAGTGTTGTCTTCAGATTATGTTAAAAGGAATTCTTGATACTATTGAAGATGGGGGAAGTAGTAACTCCTAACAACTCCTTGCTATAAACTGCCTGAAGACCTATGCACAGAAGGGTATCTTGTTTTTTTTTCTCTTTATTGAAAATAAAACTGACTGCTACTTAATTGGTATACGCTCAGTTTAAAACATGTTTTGAACGGCATTGCTCCATAGTATACATTAGAGTTGAGAGTGTGATAAAGTCTGTAACATGGTAGATTGTTCTAATCCAAATCCTGATTTAGTATAGAAACAGAAGTTTCAGCAAGGCAGTTAACATGATAATCCAAATGCAGTGATTTTGGATTATGTGACTAGAGCTTTCACAGCAGCTGTCAAAAGGCACAGAAGTGTCCTTGCAGACGTGAAGGCAGCTTCACAACAAAGGCATATGTGGCTGTTTGTCCCCTCCATCACCATTTGCCCTGCTCCAAAATGCTTGCTCCTACATGCTTGCCTCAGTCATACATGTGAGTGAGAGACAAGGGAGGACTTTATAAATACATGGTTTCCAGGGCTGTACAAAGCTGCATAGGTTACTTTCCACTTTCTGAACCTGGCTCACATCCATTTGATTACTTGCACACTTTGTACTTTGGTGTCTTTCTAGTTACATGGGGCAAGGTATTTTTTTCCTGCTCCATGTCAGATCCAGCTAGCATGAATTCCTTTGCTACAGGGAAAGAATGAAACATCATTAAATCACAATTTCTTTTCCACAAGCATGGCAGGTATAACCAAGTTGCTTTCCTCCTAAGTCTCCCAGCCCTGAGAAAGGGAAGAGACTAGCCCCACAGTACTGCATTTCTTGGGTCACTATAACTTAAAGCCGGTTTGTCAGAAGCAGAGAACAAAGGTCCCTTGAAACAGCTTTTTTATCTCTCTCCCTTCGAAAGCAATGCGAAAGTTCACACTGTGTGCTTTTACAATCAGACTGAGCAGGGAACTTGTCCCTACTCAGGCAGCATATGCATCAACAGGGTGTTTTTACTGCAGCAAGCCCCAGATTCTGGTCTGAAGATAAGCTGCTTTCTCTTCTTGCCTGCTTTTGTATGCTCTAGCTAAACTTCTTGGAGCTCATGCTTAGCCAAAAATATAGTGGAGAACTTTTTCCCTTCCTAAGCAGGCTTTGCTCAAACATGTTCACTGACAAATTTAAGAAACTGTACGAAAATGGTGAAAAAGAAGCAATTCACATAAATGTCCTGTCCAAATGAAATGTAAAAGCACCAGATTTGCAGAGGAAATCAAAGTCTGAAAAAGTAATTACACTTGTTTAGATTAAATGCAAGACAGAATTTTAATAAACAAGCAAAACCTTTGGCTAACATCTTACTTCTCAACCTTTCCCTTATTTTATGTTTAAAATTAGTTGTATTTTCTCCACAGATCCGTAATCCCCAATAAATTAACCTGTCCAAATAGCACATGTACAGGATAAAACTGTATCTTTGATTTTGATTACCTTGCTTATGGTTGCAATTTAGGTAGCCTTGATTCCAGCCATTGTTTCTGTGGGCTTGAGCACAGAAAATCTCAGTTCTTACATGGATCTACTTAGGTTGTTGGCTGCAAACAGATAAATATATCTCTTTTTTGTTGACAAATTACTTAAAAACATAATTTTGCAAATATGGTGCTGTGTTTATGGTATATTGTTACTCTGTTGTAGGGAGCATGGACTTGAACTGTGTAAGCTGGAAGAAATTACTTGTGAGTGGGACTGGTTTTATTTGTAAATACAATTCTCAAACATTCAACAGAACTACAGGAAATATTACATTAACTGAACTGTTGCATAGAGACAGAAAAACTGACACTATTAAGGGCATGGAATTTCTTGAAATCCCACAAATCAACAATTTGACTTCTGTCTCTTATGAAATATATTTGATATACCAAAAGAAGCTTATTAGCAAAAATACCTTTCTCACTGATCTAGTGCTAGATAGACACTAAATAGACTTGACACTAAAATTTTATTAAACTTTACTAGCAGTTCTTTGCATTAAAACAGAGGAAGTGATGCTAAAAAAATGAGTTGTGATGGGATTTGAAATGGAAATTAAGAAGAGCATCCTTCCAAGGCAAGGAGTCTCACCTTCCATGCTTCCAGGGCACCTTTGACAGGAGTACAGAAGTACATGACTAATGTGATAGGAGATAAAGATGTAGCCAACCCACATTGCTACAGCTGTGGGAGATCAGGATTAAAATAGGTGAAAAATGAATGTTTATAATATTTCAAATTTAGATTATTAAACCAAAAAGTAATTCTTACTTTTGATTTGACTATGGGTAATGAATTGTCGCACTAACAGGTGACAAATTGATTTTGAAGACAAGTTTTAGTATAGTCATTTAAAATAATCTTTAAGTATATCACACAACACATGTATTAGAGTTATAGCACATATAGAGAAAATACGTTATAAGTCATTGAAATGAATCTTAACAAAGCGAGATGTTTGTTGGCACAAATAAAAATGTATCTGAAGGTGCTATTATTCCACTTCCATATCCTCATGCTCTCATGCATGCAATTTAGAAGCATAAATGTAACTTTGGAGGATCTGTTTTTCAAGTAGTCTGGAGCTTCTGGATTTCTGGAAATCAGGCTTTTAAAAATGTGGGATTCTTTCCACACATCCTTCTGGAAAGTTCATTCTTCCTAATTCAAAAACCGCAGCAGCCGGTGCCTTATGGATATGCGTGACAGTGTTTCTCTGTCTCTCTCCTCCTCACAGTTTGTCATTTTTGGACTTGAATAGTGCAGCTTACTCTTGCCTGACTCCTCAGTGTGATATTTTTCTCCCTGTCCAGTCTTTCCAGAATCACACTACTGAAGCCAATACAGTATCTTTTTTTTTTTGGGAGGGGAGGAGATAGGGGATAAGGGGAATGTTCTCCACAAACTCCAGCCTATGAAATTTTTCTTGGACTTCCTCTGGTTTCTTTTAAGTAGAGCTGTCATCGACACTTGCTAAGTTACAACACCCTAAAGACTCACACAGTGAGTTATAATACGTTTTTCTATAAATGCAAAGACACATGCACTGCTTGTGTATACATTCATGTACACACCTAAATATCTATGTGTATCTACACAAAATTCATCAAAATGTATAATAGTGAAGGCAATTCCAGTACAATGTTCTTTCTGAAGTTCTTTGGTCGAGAAGCATGTGAATACATGAACTATTACATGGGGAGACTGGAGTGAGTATATGCCCACACCTGTTAAGTAAGTGGGAAGTAGTGTCATCTAGTGGTTAGCTCAAAGCTAAAGGGGACAGGAGCTGTAATTCAGCACATAGTAAACAACAGTTTTAATTCTTGCATTGCTGTACTGTGCACCTTAGAGGAAATAAGTGTTACCTATTATATCTCATTGATTCAGCTAGAAAACGGAGAAAAGTAAGGCCAGTTGGAGAACCATACACTGAAATATCAGAAATAGGTAAACTGTTAAGATGGACATTTTCCTTTTATGCATCCCATGCCATCCCATCAGTGTTTTTCTCTGAGATGAAGACTTCCTCAGAGCATATTCATAGACCATTCTCTTCCCTATAATATAGTTCAAAAAGTACTGTGGCAGGATGCTGGCACACTACTGTATAAAAAGGTAAATTAATTAAATGTTGAAACATACTAACTGAAGTTTATTCAGTTTATAAACATGTAAGAGTAGGCCAGTCTTTCTGTGTCTAGTAATACCTTATAAGATGGAATTTTTTTTAAATATGGTTCTTATACTTTCCTCTTCTGACAACATGATTTTTAGAAATAATATCCTCATACAGTCTTAAATACTCTTTAGTATCACTTCTGGATGCAGGAGTCTTTTGTACTTGCTTACAAGTGAAGGAAGTGGTGGTGTTAAGCATATACTTAAGGCTAAGTGTGTGATTAATTTCTCTGTAGATTTGGGTTTTATAATATGAATGGAGTACTGTATCTGCTCTTAAATATTTGTCAAAAGACTTAAAGGTGTAATTTGCAGATATTTCTTATACAAAAATAACTGTATAGTGTTAACATAAAAGCTAACTTATACCTGGCTGCAACATTACTGGTGTAAGTATTTGCTATAGAATCTTAAATAGTTTCACCCATAGCAGTTTCATCTATTGAGATGAAAGAAACAAAAGTCTACTGGAACTGTTGAATGAAGGGCTAACCATATTAGAAAGGAGTAGTTATAAACAGGACTTTTCCAGCTGCCCTTGTTAATAGGCAATTCTAAAATAACAGTGATGTGTGTCTTAAGTTTCTGCTAACAAAGCTGATTTCTGACCAGAAGGCTAGAGTATTCTTTTTCATCTATTAAGCCCTGAAAGTGACAGTTCTTCTTCATATCCCTAATATTTCCTTTTCAGCTCACCAAGGCCAAAATGTCATCTTTTCTTGTAAAACAAAAAAATCAAAGCCAAATGGTTAAAATGCAAAGTTTTGGTTAAACAAACAGTCAGTATTTCAGTGGTTTTATCTGCAGCCTGCAGAGCAACTAAACAAAGCCAAGATATTGTCCATCTCTTTGACAGACAAAGAGCCTCAGAGGTCCAGAATGACATGCCCGGGGCTGGCACGTGATTAGAGTAATTAAATTAAATAGCAGGAAACATGTTTTCCATATGCCATTTCTTGGCCACACACAAACTGTAACAGTAAATCTTTTATATTACATTGGTTCAGGGAAATGTATAACCATTCTAAAAATCCATGATGCGCACAAAAATAAAGGGGATATAGTAACATATTCAACAGGCTCCCCTTCTTTGGTCATTGGTCTAAGTGCCAAACAAGTTCATTCCTTATTTATTTATTATTAAAGGTGCAGCTCAAAATGCCCTGAGCACGTGAGTGTTCTGGATATGTTATTGGATTTACAGTGGAGGGTAGTGCTGATGCTCCAAATCGGGGAAAAAAAAGTCCTCTCAGTAAAGTGAAGAGAAACATTTTGGTTATTTTCCACACTGAGATCCTAACATATTCCTGTCAGTCTTTTAAAACAGTTAGGCACTCCAAGCATGTATTCAAAAGCAATTTTTGTTTCAGTTCTATTTTCCACAGCAGTATGAACTCAAATTTCTTTGTTTTCATGGCCAGTTGTCAGAAAAGCCAGCATGTTTATCCATGCCATCATACAGTCATAAGAATTGCTAGTCAGTGGGATCATCTGTCATCCTTGAATTTACTTGTCACTACACTATTAAGATCAACCAGAACACTCGCTAATCTATTTCTGACTCATCTTTTAGTGGTTGATGATGCCAAATCAAATCTCTGGTATTTCTGTTGTGTAATGATTTTGTTCAATAGGGAAAAGGCTGCAAATCAGTTTGGAAGAAGCTGTTAATCAATGAGGACACTTACTTAAATGCTCAATCCTTGGGATTTTTAGGAGATGATGTACAAGAACACTTCCTATAAATGAGAAACTCTGAGGACTGCAAAATGCTCTTAACATGAAGATTATTAAGAATTCAGAGCAAATTATTGCATCACATGAAAAGATGTCTATTGCAAGTAAATTAAAAATGTAACTCACCCATTTCTGATTAAATATATATTGGATAATTTCATAAGCATTTTAGATATTCCATCTTCACTTTATCTCCTTGACCCAAAAAGCTCAGAGACAAAACAATGGTACCTTCAGTGTTCCTGATTTCAGATCCACCACTGAGCTACGGTATTAAGTTTATTAATTGATTCTACTCAATTAAATCAAAATAAAAGCTTCCAGCTGGAAAAATAAATGTCAATTTATATTTGAAAAGCAGTGTAAAATGATAAAACATTGATACTCTTGACTCAATCTTTAGCAGTTACGGTATTTCTCAAGTTATTGAAGTGAGATTGAAGATGAAGCCAATAAAGAGAATTAGGAATTGAGACGTTTTTCTTCTATTCCTTTGAATGCTTTCTTTAGTAACTAATCTCCGTTGTTTGATCAGGAAAACTTGTATTTAACAGTGCATCTAATTAAAGGAGACAACATAAACAAGACAGCAAAGACTAACAACTCATTTTGGAAGTAGCTGAGAGCGCTCTTTTTTTTTAACCTTTCTTTCTCTCTGAACTCTTCTATTCCCTGAAAGGATCGGTGCACTTCAACTTAAATTATTTAGCCTGAAATTTCTATACAGTGGATTAAACCAGTCAGTTAAAAGGCAAAGAAGTTAATCCCTTGTACCATGCTGTCATCTGAGAACAAGGACAATGGAAAAAGTACTTTGTAGCAGGTAGAAGTCTGAAGCCTCTGGCTGAAGTAATGTCATTGTTCTCAGGAGAGGACAGAGTTGCTCTCTGAGACAAGGAGAGCTCTCAAACCCAGCTACCAGGTGTCTGTAAGATGTTCACTACTGCTGCTTCACCTCCTCTATCTCCCCTCAGCATCCCTCACCCTGCCATCCCACAGCAGTGCCCGAGCAAGGAGGACACCCCTCCATCTGGCCTCCTTACTCCACAACTGGCCTTTGGCCTCCAGCCACTGCGCCTGCCCTGCCAGAAGCCAACCCCACCAGGGCGTGGCCGAGCACATGTGTGAAGCAGTGGTAACTAAAGGCTCATGGCCTTTCATAGGAGGATCTCTTACATCTTCTGATTGTCAGAAATGGGACAAATCTGGAGAACTTGCCAGAGCTCTGGGCTGGTACACCAGGGGACACCTACAGGGATAGACATGGGAGGGAGAAGGGGCTGGGGAAGCTTCTGGGTAGGAGTTTATTACTCAAGGGGAAAAACACTGTGGTAGCTTTGGGTATAATTGTTCTGATATTGCAGCTCTGCCTTTCACCTTTTGGTGCTTTCCCAGCATTACCCCTTTTAGGCACACGAGCTTTATGCTGTGAGGAGTCTCCATCCCTGTGAACCACCACAGCTGCTTCAGTGGCATAGAGGAGATATGGCCTACAGAGAGAACTTTGTAGCATTTCTTAGCTCTTATAATGCTATCCTGTACTTAGACCTATGGCAGCACATGAAATCCACTCCAGTGGCTTCTGCCAACATCAAAGAAATTCAGTTTTGCCCCTGGTGATGTCCTTGGTGAACTACTCAGACCAAAGGGCTTGGACAGTTGTTTGTTTTTTTTTTTCTCTTCTAGTTCTTATTCCTTGTACCAAAGAACTGCTGTAAGCCTTGAGGACCTCCAGCACAGCAGTTCTCAGAAGCTATGGAACACAGGGATTGAGCACAGCACCAGTAATGACTGCCAGTTGTTCACTGCTGATGCCACAGCACTGTAACAGAGATCTGTGGAGAAGGCAGTGCCTGAGGAGTGAGTCTGGTTTCTAATAGGAGCCAAGTTGTGAGACTACTCTCCAGCTTCTCCTTTTGCACAGAGTATCTCTGCGGTGCAGTCAGCTGCCTGGCTTAAAATCTCCTTGTTTTGTTAGGCCCAAGTTCTTAGTTCAATGGATGAACTTTGTAACACAGAAGAGCAAAATACATATACATATATATACACACATATACATACATATATATATATATATATATAATGGGTCCTTCTTGACATCAATTTCTGTTTCATTTACAGGATTCTGCAGGTTTAATGCAACTGATCTCAGTGGAATTGTATCCCTGCTTTCCAACTTGCCAAATCGTCCTCCATTTATAAAGCCCTCACCAGAAAAGTCTTTTCAATAGTTAGCATATGTATTAAAGCAGAAGAAAGAAAAAAATAGGAAATGCTAGAACTTCATGAATAAGAAGTTGCTATGCATCAAACATTAAGTGCCCTTTCTTGTGATTTCCTTAATTACTAGCTGAAGTAATCATGCAGTAGACACAGTAGAGCTGATCTTGATAAGACAGCTTAGGAAAGATCTTGGTAAAGATCCTGATCCTGGTAAAGGGCTTCAAAACTTTTTCTTATCTAATGTACCTCACCCACTCTAAATACCTGTTCTATAAGTTCACATTCAGCTTTTTGTGATGACACTAAATGTGCAGTTGGCCATGTCAGTAAGATAGAGAACCAAACACTGACTTCTGTCACTGACCAGCCAAGTTCACAGTATCCTTTCAGACTTAAATGATCCACGCACTCAAGGCCTCTAGGATTGGGTACTCACGACCACAATTATAAAGGGAACTGCGTAGTGGAACACAGTTTCAGTTGTGTCCACCTGCATCTCAGCTTTACAACAGCAGCTTCACAAATGCTGTGCTCCTGTGGGTATGGCATCCCACCAGGCTAAACCCACTGCCTCTTCTCTGACCCAGTGCGTTCCATGCCAACTGATTTCACAGCCTGAAAGCATTTTGAAAGCCATTAAAAGAAGAACTTTAAAATTAGTTAATGGGCTTTGAGTAATTTTCTTTCATTAAAAGATGGAGGGAGAGGGCCAGAGAGGTGAAAGAAAGGATTACTTCTTTTATGGGAGGGTCCAAGCTACTGTAACAGTGACATATAATGGCATCTAACTTGAAAGCAGTCAATGGACTTGGGAAAATGAGCCTGCCTGGTTAGTGCATTATCCATCATCACGGGTAAGTAAGAGTCCCCATGCTCATTCTCAGCCTCTTGCTGCAGGAACAGATCTTGCTCCTGTTCCTTTTCTCTTGCTGGTCCTGAGCTGCCTGTGTTTGTATTCTCAGAGTCTGCCTGAGAAGGGATGGAGATTGTTACGAAAAAAATCACTCACACAGCACAAAGGGTAATGCTGTGCATATTTTAACTGAATAATTAGCATCCTTAGTGAAACCAAACTACCTGCAGAAAGGGCCAAATCAGAGCTATGGACGTCAGGTGTCCCTGGCCTGAACCTGGGGTGATAGCACCTGTATTCAGCACTCCCATTTTCATTTCTGTCAGAAATGGTACAAGAGAAGATTTGAAGCTCTCTGTATAAAGTAGCTCCAGAAAACTGAAATCTATGCAGAAACTTATGGGAAACTATGAGACAAGATGTCTACAAATTTAGGTAAGTGGTGAAAGCCAAGAAGTTATAGAAAGTAAGGAAGATGCCAAGAGATGTGCTGTTTGGCTTGGGTGCCTTTGATACCCTAAGACAAGGTGTCAAAAATGGCTGAGAAATGAGGGAAACCAGATCACCACCTGTCCCTGTGTGCAGTCAGATAGTTGAGTGATGGAGTTATGGTCTCTGATGTGTAGTAACTCTTCAGCTTTTATTTTCAGTAGAGCAAGATCTAGGAGAACAAGCCTTAGAAGCAGCTGGTCTCAGTAGTTGTCCCTCTGCACACAGCAGGAGAGCATTTCCCAGTAGTGCTTCTACCCTGTACTCTTTCTGGGTCTGTTCAATAACAGAGATCTGCTTTAAAAATCTGCAAGCTGCCACCTAAAAACTGTCATGCTGATCTTATTGATGGGAGCAAAAGGAAAAGACTAAAGAAGGAGTGTGAGACTGAATCCTCCATGCTGTACTTTTTACAGAGAACTTGAGCAAAGCCTTCTTAAGCCCTTGACGTTGCTGCATTGCTGCAGCCTCATAGCTGTAATTTTCACAGCCCTTTTGTAATTTTTCAAGCCCCTTTGCTGAGGAAATACAGGCAGTATGAACAGAAACACCTCCTTGGTCTCCTGGGGATCCAAGAGTCACGGGCGAGGACATGAGAGGAGACAGAGTATGCACTGCCTTCTGCATTAGAGCACCTATGTCTCCAAGGCATTAGGGCTGAGCTGCACTTCCAGGACATTAAACAACGGAGCTTTATGAAGATTTAGCCAGCAATATACTGAGAAGTGCATTAACTCACTCTCATATTTTAAAGGAAGGAGAAAAATGAAAACTTGTCTAACAGGGAGAAAGACATTCAGAGGTCAAAACAGAATTCTTTCCAAAATGAAGCATTTAATGAAGTAGCTTTCCAAGAACACATAATCCTCTTCAATGGCAATATTAATGAAACTCTGTACTGTAGGCTACAGGAAATGATAAATTGCCCAAAGGTATGAAAGTAGTATCATCTAACTGTCAAAATGTGCAGTGATAATTACTGGGATCTGGACTTGGAGGCTTTTGATTCACGCTAGTTATGTAGCCCTGATTAAGGAATTTTTTCTAGTGTTGCCCCAGTGGTGTCCCAACACTCTGCTTTCTCTGACAAATGGGAGCAATAACAAAAGTATCGAGGTGCTATATCCTAAGTTTTTGACAGAGGAAAAGAAGCATAAAATCTCCTGGATCTAAAAATAAAGCAATGTCAACATTATTCCATGCAAGTACCAATAAAATGAAATAATTTTGTTATATTGTAATGCTACATGGTTAGACAGGCAATTCAGTTAATTCATTTTATGATACAATAAGTGCTATTGCCTTCTGTAACTGGAAGTTTACAATAGGAGACAAAAATAATAATTAACTAAAAACAAATAATAAATATTGGCAACTATTAAGGTTAAGAGATTAGAGGCTTTCTTAAAAAAAGGGATCATTTTCTCATCCAGCTGCAGATGGGAAAGTATAGTTACTTGGGAAAGAATAATTACTTGTAATTATTCACATTATTATGCACTTTCACATAGAATTAGCATAAAAAAAGAATTATTCTTCCTGAACCACAGTTTTTAAAGACCACAGTTAGAAACTTGATAGAAATGAAGAAGCCGTTAAGAATAAGGCTGAGAATAAGCAGGCTAAATATTCAAAGGCTTCCCTGCATGTAGATAAATAAGAAATTTTCACAAAACAAATCCAGCGACAAAGCACTCCACCTCCTTGCTCCATCCACACTATGTTTGATCCCAGAAATCATAGAGCCAGCTTGTGTTGTATAGGGGTTCTACTGGGACTGTGCAGTCTCAGACTTGAGGAAGGGCAGGAAGCTGCAAGGTTAGTGTCTCTTACTGGCTGCAAAGTAAAAGGAAACAGCTAAGGCAGCCTACAAGAAAAGAGATGAATTGAGCTAAGACTGCAGTGGCAATCTAATTTAGGAGGAAGGCGAGGGGAGGGCATGTTTATTTGTAAGTCTGACATTGTTCAAAACTTACATTTCCATTTATCCTGCCCTTCACAGCACTTCTCAAGGCTAAAAACGCTGTAAGCATCCTGGAAGGATCAAGTGTATAGAGGGATACTTTTGACATCATATTGTCCAAACCATCTCCCTCGTATTTCAGGGCTATGTACCTTTAAGAGTCAACACAGTTACTTCTAGACTGCTACGGAAAATAAAGTAAAACAAATGCAACAGACTCCACAGCCACATTCAAAACATTCAGTTAATTAAGGCACTGGATCACTTACAAGTAAGTATCTGGTCTGTCAAAACAACTCTAGTCTAAGGCCCCCATGTATCACAGCAAATCACATTGCTGAATGATTTCAAGTTACTAAGGGGACTCCTTTCAACTCTCAGCTGCTGCTTAAATAATCCTTGGGTGGCTGCAGCAGAGGTGAGTGCCCACAGGTAGCCGGGGAAGTTGTTCTGTACAGACTAGATGAGTTATGGGGCCACACTCAAAACAAGCAGGAGTGTGACACTCAAGCTCAGCAAATGGGGGCCAGAAACTGGGACACGCCTAAAGGATGCACCTTCCCAGTCTGGGGTGTGTGTGTGAGTGACAGCATGGCTGAGGAACCCAGCTTTTCTGCTGGCTATGCAGTTTGAGCTAATCCTATTTTTAACCTTTAAATCTTAATCCAAGTTAGGCTGAATTAGAAGAGAAAAAGAAGAGAAAAAAAACCCAAATGCAAAGCACAAAGTCTATCAAATAGAGCAGTAAAATTCCACAAAAATGACTTGTATTATTGTTCTAGCCCAGTGAAGATAATTTCATCCAGGATGCTCTTCTTCTGTTTGCCTAACCAGTAATTCAGCAGATGGTGTTCTAAACTACATTCTTCCACATAGAAATGAGGTACAGAAGCTCCGTTACCACCCAGATGATGGGAACTGCATAAGGAAATCAGAAACTAAACAAATAAATCAAAATCAAACAAACATTTCTTAAGTGGATAAGCAGGACATGCTGCTAGCAGGACAGAATAAAATAAGGAAATTAACTTGGCTTAGCTAATTTTGGCTGCAAATTGTCAAGTGTTCATAAGGGGGAGAAATAAGTAAACACTTTTAGATTGCTGCTTGGGACCAATGTTTATAGATTTTTACCTCAGAATTCCAGTGAAGATAAAAACAGGGTACAGTTGGCTTAAGTAACATGGAGAGTCTTAGTGATCTTGATGATAATGAAGATGGAATGAAGATAGTGCACAAATGAGTGGTGGTGGTGTCTGAAGTGCTCCTGCTTTGCTGAGACATTCAGCTTTTAGTCCTATTTTGTTAATGCCAGAAGATGAAAAAAAGGCTAATGTTACAGTATCTACATTCCAGTAATGTGTGTCTGAGTATGCAAATATTATGAAGGATTTTCCTTCATTTATTAGCAATTACTTCTAAATTGGCAGCTATCAGTGATACTGGCTTTACTTTTTGGACAACAGGACAGAATAAACATCTACTGTCAAAAAAAAAAAAAAAGAGATGCACATCAGCCTGGGAAAAAAAATAAGGCTTGTGAATTGTATTAAATTATGATTGTTTCCTTCATTATGGGTGCTCTGATGCAGGATAAATAATTTAGAAGAAAATCTAAGTGCAGTCTCCAACACGGGAAAGTTGAAAATTGAAAACATTTATGGCTGCTCTTCTAATTCTAACACGGGTATTTAAACAAAAGGAAACTCAATAAAATCCCTGTTATGAAAGCATGATTTACTTAAAGACACAGGATTCGAAATATACTATAAACAATGAGGCAAAAAGTACAACGTTATACTGCTAATGCTTGTTTTAACCTTTCCTCAGCTAAAACTTGTCCTTTTATCTATTTTGGGGGGTTGTATTACTGATGAAACAGTACATTCCTACTATACCAGTGAAAATAATCTAATTTCATTTACAGAACTATTTATTCTTACATACTTATGTTGTTGAAACATAGATTTTATTTTAGTTAAAGTTATACCGGAATCAAAGCTGCTTAGAGCCTTTGGAAATGAAACGAACAGTTATAAGAACTAGAATGCAATAGTTTTCCGAACTCTTTTGGTAGTAATAATTAATGTACTGTAGCAACAGGGATTGTTATTCAGTACAAGCTGTTTCTCTCTGTAGATCCTAAGCAAAGTTCAGGAAATGTCACGAAGTATTTAACATCTTCATGGAAGTTCTCTACATTGGGACTTCGCTGTCTCATGCAATCGCTTTAAAGTCTGCCCTGTTCATGGATTCCCTCTCCCCCAGCATATTTACAGGTGGATTCCAAGTTTTGTAAAGGCCTTGATGAATATCAAAGTGGTCAGTACAAGCACATTTTCAGATCAGGGGTCTAGGCAGCTTTTAGAAATGTCATGGAAATTATTACCGTTCATCTGGATTTTGGATAATTGGAAGCTGAGGAACTGGGATTCACTTTTACCTTTCCTATGTGGTATGATCACATGTTCAAGACAGATGCCATGATGGGAAAATGAGCATGCATCAATACTGTTGCACATTCACTGAAACTTAAAATGGCTGATGTAGGATAAAACAAGAGACCAAAAAGAAAGACTTTGTGTAATTATTGTAAGAATAGTGTAATAAAAAGCCTTGCTCCCGAAAGTTTAAATTGTTTCAACAATGTGTAGCAAACATATTTGGTTATTATACAAAGCAAAAAAACCACTAAGTTACCAACTTTACACAAAGTCAAATATCTGTAAGGGGATCTTTTAAAAAAAAACTTTATTTGAGAAAGGAAGAGACTTATATCAGAAGGCAAAAAAAGGGAACATACAAACAGAATATATTTACAACACAAAACAAGAGATCACCTCTAAGGGTGTAAATTATAATAAATACAGTAGATTTAAAATGTAAGAGACAATAATCAATTACAAATGTGGTTGTTTAAACCCAGTTTTCCTTTTCACTGGTTCCAGGTAGTTTCTCTTATTTTAATTTTATCCAAATTTGAAAGATTCTGAAATTAAAGTACACTAATGTATTGGGGTTTCTCACCTGAATGACATTATAAAAATATCTTTTCTTTTCTGTGAATACATGTCTTTGAAATGATATTGTACAAAATTCTTCTCAATTGCAAATGTTTTTTAAAAGATGTACTATCCCTCTTTGATGAGGCTAAAGTCAGATTTGAAAGAAAATCAAAAATATACAGAATGGGAAACACATATAATTTCATTTTTATAGCCTTCACTTTTTGAATGTAAATGTAATTTTTTTTTATCCAGGGTGGAGAAAAATTTCTGTTCAAATATGAAGCACACATTAAAATCCCCTGTGTTTTTCTCAATTAAATCTTTTTCTATCTATTGAGGCCTTTCATGTTAACAGCAGCTATTTAGTCATTTGTTTGGAGACCTTCTAGGAAAAAGGATAATGTATCTTTAGAAGTTGCAAAATTTTAGAAGAGATTGAGTAGTATTAGAACGTAATGTAAACAACACATGCTAATAACATATTTTACAACAACTTCTACATTTGGCAAAACAACTATCTCTTTTGAAACTGGATACTGCACCTTAAAATACCTCAGCTTTAGAAATATAAATATTTTTAATAGAAAAAAAACCTGACAAGGAGTCCAGGTCAGTTTGGGATTATCCATATTAAAGGGGATCTTAATACAATGAATCTTTAACTAGCTTAACAAAAGTAAACCTATAAAACAAGGTAAACATATCAAAAGGGAATATGAAGGAAATGTTTCACTGGAAAGCTTCCTTAACAATTTCCCTACTCGCTTTGTTATTTTCTTTGACAATAAATCAATTCATAGAGTGCCTTTAAAAACAGAGGGAGCGCTGCCCCGTCCCCCCTGCCCTGCATTCCTCAGCACATGAATCACTTGGGCTTCCTGTTTCCATAAGGCATTTCCTGCCCCCCCTCCCAAAATCACTTTTCTGCAGGAGAACAGCAGGGACCTGACAAAGTATCGACTTAAATAAACAGGGCCTTGCACTGCAGCCAGCCTTGCTCTGCCGACTGTAAGGGATGGACTGAGATGCAGCTCGCGGGCCGCACGCATGGCTGCGCCTTCCAGCTCTGGCTAAAGCACCCAGGCAAGCTGAACCTGCCTTTTGTCAAGGTGGCATTCTATGCACAGTTGTTATTTTAGGATTTGTCCATGGGACTCCATGGTAAAGGTTATGTGATGTTGTACAATTAGTCTCCATTTAAAAAAAACCAAGCAAGTGATTGGATATCAGATGATAACGATAACAGTTCTGTGCTTTTCGTGCAATGTCCTAATAACTGACTGGAGCCTAACGCTGCATTTTGCTTCTCACCAGTACTTGCATCTGCTGCATTTAAGGATGTCTCTGCGGACATTATCATCAAATAAGACAGAATGAAAAATTAACCAAGCAGTGCAAAAAAGAAAACAATGCAATTTTAAAACAGTGCTTTGCCTTGCCTTTTTATATCCACCTTGTACTTTTCTCTAAATTAAACTTTATACACCAGCCTGGGACCACTAAGATAGCAGTCAGTACCTGTCTACTGGGGAAAAAAATACCCTAACATTAACAGTGTTCAAGACTACAGTATGATACAATATATACAGACAGCAGAAAGCAGAAGTCAGAGGATTCAAAATCAGAAGAATGTTTCATCAATCAGGTCTGGAAACTAATTCCATCAATTGCTGATCTCAACAGGCTATGTGATACGAGTTCTCTTTCACTAGAACTAAGCGATGTAAGGTATTTCTGGGCTAACACAATGTCTATCAGCTATTACGCAAAGATTTACATAGAATAATTGACTGCAACAGATATTTTCTCAATTAGTGGCCATAAGGATGAGCTTCACTATGTTTTCAAGTGTACATACAACACTTCTGCATTTGTTAAATTCTTTGAACGGTCAATCAGGAGTTGCTAGCTCAGTGAACCAAAACACAGTTGCTTATCAAAGCCTAGAAAACGCATGTGATGTTCAGATAATAACCTTAATTACAAATCCTGGAGCTAAATCTTTGCCTATTACCTGTTGCATAAAAGCAGCTTGCTCCCCAGATTCCATTTGCTGGGTTTGAACATCCTCATCACTGTCCAGTGGCTCCTCTTTGACTTTCACAGCCCCCACCTGCTGTCCTATTCTGTCATCCACACCAGCACTGCTGCTCTCAGCCCTAACGTCGGCACCGCTGGCGGGAGCTTGCTCTTCCTGCATCGAGTGATCTCCATGAAGCTCTTCTTCAGCCTCCTCCAGGTGACTGCCAGGCTGCTTGAGCTGCTCAATGGACTTAGAGAGCATCTGGAAAGAGAAGAGGGGAACAAGTACTGATTCCTTTCACTGATGCCAAACACCAAGTACGAGATCTGCATGGATGAAATTAAAGTGTCCACAGCAAACCAATGTAGCCGTGCACCATCAAAACACTGATGTACAAGGGAAAAAGAACAAAAGTCCCTAAGCAAAAGGCCACTTTTTATTCTGCAGTAGAAAAATACCACGTATATAGAGTGCTATAAAACAATAATAAACTAAAAATAAGGCAAGATAATGAAAAACATGACACAGCTGTTAGACCGTTACAGCTGGTAAACAAGAGAAATTAGTCTTCCTTCATCCTCTTCAAACATGAATGCAGAAATACCATCTTAAAGTCTTACAGTTAATTTTCCACAACACAAAATAATAAAGGAACACTAAGAAATAAGCAAACTATTAAGCTATAATATTTCATTATAAGCCAATTAGAGAATTTTCACAAAAACGTCTCTATCAATTAAAGCACGAAGGCACTCCAAACATAGTCCAAAAGCCTAAACTGAAAAAAATCCCCACTTTGTTAAAAGAGGCACAAGTCAGACATGTGAGTAAGAAGTTGCAGGGTCAAGTGAATAACTATCATTTATCCAACTGGCCTGCTTGATTTCAAGTAAATACTGTTTTGTATCATCTAAGTCAAATATCCTAAGAGGGGAAAAACACCTTTTACCATTACTCTTGCATACTCTCCTCTTCCCAGGTGTCTCCCCTCAACCATCAATCATGTCTTTCAAACTGAGTTTTAGCTAGTATTATGTACTCAGTTACTGAGTATATGGATGGCTTCAGGATGTCTGGTTTTGTCACAAACCATGGACCATCCAGTTTCATTCAGCTTGCTAATGCAAATAGAAAAATGACGGGTTGTCACGTAAACTGTGATCAAGAAGCTGCAGCTGGATGTAGGAAATCCTATGAAGTCAACAAGCAGAGTTGAAAGATAAATTTATACAGTTCCAGTTGATGCTTTGATGCATATGCCTCACATCGGTGGAGAAACAAATTCCTCAGAGGAAGCCTGTCTGGCTATTCTCACAGCAAACCTTCATTTTTGAGGTGTAATGGGAGTTTAATGGCTTACTAAAAAGAAACAAATAAAAAATCCCTCTTCATTACTGTAGTGACTGGCAAATCACAACATGAGTATCCTGTATGCTGCAGGTGGTATGCCCTAAACTGGGCAATCCTTACTACTTCAAATAATGTGGAGAGTCTTCTTTTATTACACAGCATCTGAAAAATTTCTCAGATCAAACCTATAAATCTTTTCCAGTTGTTTCTCAGGGGGATGACACTGACCAAGAAGTACTAAAGCTAACTATGTGTAATCAGCTCAGGTACACTCACTTATTATTCTTATTATTAATTAGTTAACCATTTGTGGGGAGCCTTCTCCACTCCTCAAGCAGGAAGAGAAAGGCAGGTAAGGCTGCATGGCTGGCTGCTAGTGAGCAAACACAAACTGAAACATCTGCGGCTGATCCATCTGTAAACCATTCCCCGTGCAAGTTACTTGACACCAGGTGGGTTTTCTGGAGGGGAAGCCAAGAGAAAATGAGTGCATGCCTACAGCAAAGTTAAGACACATATTTAGCTCATTACTGCTCTCCTTTCTTTTATGCTTTTTCACTTTTATGTCTGGCTCTGTCTTCTTTACACTGCTGTATGGGTACAGATCTGCTGCTGAGCTTTCTGAGGCAGCACATGATGGACTGCAGTATAGCATCTATACATGGATCACCTTCATACACTTCTTGCATGCAATCAGTGGACAGAACAAGCACACGTAAGGGGGCTGCAGAGACTTAGAGTGGTATTTGTGTGCATTTCAGCTTGCAGTGGTCCTGTTTTGGAGCCAGCTCCCATGCCGTGGAACTCAGCAGGTGATTTGCTCCAGATTTCAGCAACAGGAGGAGATAAGCAAATTAAATTTTCTAACTCTGTGAAATGAAAGTCTTTATATATTTACTCAACAGACTTTACAAAGTGTATTTATATTGTCTACTTTATTGCAAAGTTTTATTAAAAGCATCCTTTCCACAGTGACTTTAACTAAGCCTCAGGCAAGGGGCTATGAGGCACTACAGTCATGTCCTCATATGACAGAGCATGATCAAATTGTGTGGATGGAGTGGGGGGGACATGACTCAAAACCTGAAAATCCCTTCTGCTGCCCAGACTGCTAAGCCACAGCTGACTGTTTTCTCTGTATCACCACAATACTTTCATATTTGTTGAAGTTTTTTTTAATGACAGCTTGGCCCCATCCTATTCCAGTAATTATACTAATATCATTACTGGGCAGTTCTCTTAAGTCAGAAACATCTCATTTTAAATTATATCTCCTGGTAGTAGTACTGTATCTGGAGACATGCAAAGATAGCAGTTTAGAGTCAGTATTTCTATCTTCTCTATCTAAAGATGGATTACACAGCAGAATTTGTTCTGAATGCAACACTGCTCAAGTCTGTTCATTGCACAGCTGGATACTTCTGCTTACACTTCATGTTTAAAACTTCCACTTTAAACCCTCACTTACCATTTTTTTCCCTGAATTTATCTGTAGGCACATGCAGGACTTTCTCCTAATTTTAATGCATCTTTTTTTATTTTAAAAAAGTGATTGCTTAATCTGAAATTTAGTAGGACTATGTTTAAAAACAACAACAAGCCCATAATTTATTTCCCTAATAAATTAAGGGTTGCACATATTGGTTATATTTAACCAGTACACTTTACTGCTATCACCTATTCCAACTTAAGTGGTCACTAAAAAAATGCCTTCATGCTAACGTAACTTATATTTTTTTTTGCTTTTATTTTCAGGACATTAAGGCATAAGGGATAAGCATGAGTCAAAGTAAATAGTGTCAGCAGGAGAGGAAGTATTTACAGATATCACCTCCATTGTATAACTGCAAGAGTCCAATCAAAAAAAAGACATCAAACATATCCTAACCTGCTTAGTTGTACAGAAAAATGGAAGATTAAATAATGTGGACAATGCAACAGACCATTTTATAGGTCCTTTAGATGCAGCCCCTATCTTTTTAAACAAGATGTCTTTACAAAGAGACAAAACCACAAAGTCCTGCAACAGCCAACCAATATGTTTCCATCCTTAATTAATTGTTCATTTTGAATACATGACAGTTACTTCTAAGAACTCATGTATATTCTTACAGAACACTCTTTCCTCTTTTCCCCTGTGGCAGTAAGATTACTTTGCCAGCTCTGTGTGTTGTGTGTACATTGTTAGCTGCACTGAAAACAACGTGGTGCCTGCTTCCTGTTGTCTCTGTTACTCATGTAGTACAATATTTCTAAGGGATGTATTTGTCTTTCGAAATCATTCTCCTGCATTACGGCTTAAACATAGTTCTCAATAAAGGAGAAAATGCTCTGGGCATTTCCCAGTTCCAAACAGGCATCAGTTCCTTTAGTTTTGCCCAAATAATCACCTGCTATAAGCAATATTTGAAAGAATATCTCTCACCTACAGAAGATGCTAGTCAGATTTGTAAGCTGCAAAACCAAAACCTCAGTGTAACATGTTTAATGAAGCTAGATTCATTTACTGCTGCTGAACCTGATTTGGTCTTTCACATTCCATTAAATATCATTCAGAGAAGTGAATGATTAATCTAATCTGAATCTAATCAATATTTCAATATCCCTACTGACAATATTCTATTTTTCCATCAACATAAATTTCTGTATTTTTCATTTTTTATTACGAGATGTTGGTAAACTGAGAACACCATCCAAGTACTAATGAATATTCACTTCCTACATATTTTTTTACTTCACAGACTTGCCTGGTCACCGATTCCCTATCCAGAGATGCTTTAAACCAACTGACATCCTAGAATGAAAACTGAAATTCAGTTGTTTCTTATATAAGCCTTAACATTATCCATACACTTCCCATACTTTAGAGCACACTACAATTTGCCCCATTATTTTACCCTTTACTTCTCCAATACAGAGAATTTTACCATTGAAAACAAATTGCAATGCTATGAATACACAACTTAAGAACACAAATAGGGTTCCTGCACTGATCAAATAAAATCTTGGCCCCAGTGAAGACAGTGCTAGTTCAGCTCCAGTAGAGGCAGGCCTTATTCATCATATATGGCAAAAATAACTTCTAAAGACAGATGGCTTTGTTCATGTACTCTTCACATTATAATTTCTGAGATTTTCTTGAACACAGATTTCTGCTAGGGACTTTGAATTTAGATTAGTTACATCAAAATATTTTTTTTCTCCAAGTGGCTGGGTCAAAGCTCTCTGGAAACAGATATACACAATAATATCAAGATTTTAAGTTTTTTTATTGTAGTAGTGGTCTTCTGGTATCCAATTGCACTAATTTTAACTGGGGGTTTTGGACTTTAGTCTCCCTTTATTGAGCGGAATGAAGATCTGCAATGGTGATCAAAGGGCATATGAGGAAATAAGCTGTCATTTGGACAGAAGTATATTAAAACTGACAATGGCAAAACCGGTCTTCCCTAGGACAAGCTGAGTTCAGGTTACTTCACATTCAAACCCCGGGACAAGGGTTTTTACCTACTTTTGGAAGAGATGTCAACATTTGCAAAATGTTTTCAGAAGGTCAATGTACTAGATCCCATAGGTATAAATGTCAGACATCAGTGGAGACATATACCATTTTCCACATCAAAAGCCAGGCATCTGACAGCTGACCAGAAATAATCCATACGGGATCTCCTCTTTGCTAGTAAGGACAGAGGCACACCTTTTGGCAATGATTTGCTTCTTTTCAGAATGTAAATGATCCAGGGGAATCCTTTACCTCTGACCTATGTTAGATTTTGCTTGTTATCACCCTCACTGGAGCACTGGCTTGCTTGTGAAGTGTATTTTTTCCTCAAAGAAAAGAAATGTGGGGTTTTTTTAATACAAGAGAAATACAAGAACAATGGGGTGGGGAAAAACTGGTTCTCTTCCTGTTTTTGTTGTTACACCTATAAGTCAGCCAAAGAGATCTGATCAAAACCAGTTTTCAGGGAGTGCTGACACATGCCCTATCATCTTAGCTCAGGGCAAACATTCAAATTGTGGGTTCAGTTGAATACTTAAGACTTAAGTACTGAAGTCCTAAACATAAGGAATAAAATGTCAAGAGAAAGAGAAAACAAAAAAGAAGATACTGATTTGCTTTAAGCACTTGATCAACCAGCATTTCACAGTCTTGACAGTTTAAAATGGTTCAGATCTTTATTACGAAAACTTTTGGGATCATTAAGAATTCTTTATTAAATGAAACCTCTGCATTTTCCATGAATGAAAAGGCAGGAGTTATACCTCTGTGCAGATTTCATTATACAGCCTATGAACAGAAGAGTAAAGGACAGAACAACAGAAAAAAACTAGTTCATGTGTTCACTTGATACATGCCCCATCTTATCCCAAGAAACAAAATACTAGGTTGCTTTCCTACATGGTCTAGAATATCTACTGTTTAAAGTTTCAAATAACTACAACTCTGCTTTGCAGAGTTTGACTGTAAAGCTGTGCAAATTATGTAATGAAAAAATAACTTCAACTGTGAACAGAGGCAAGTTTTAAGACCAAACAAAGTATATTCTACCATGCTAGCAGAGTTCAAAAACCTTATGTAGTCACAGGTGTTCAATCTGAACTTTTAGCTAAAAAGTTAAAGAATATAGCTTTAAATTCACTATTTAAAAGCTACTCCACTATTTGATCTTTTTTAAACTCTCTTGTCTATTGCCTACCCTTTAATTCCAGTTTTTAAAAATCAGGTTCTGTAAGTACATAAGGAAGCCCCCTGGCTTTCTGTGTCCTTTCAGAGGACAGATACATGGTTAGAGCTCTGGCATTTTTCAGTACTATTCCTCAAAATGGTTCTTCTGAGAATGGAGAAGAACCTAGATTCTGCAAACTGATAAACCACACGCATCCTCAGAAAACCCACTGCTTCTCTGGCTGCAACATGATCTCATTCCTCCTCAGGTATTTGCTGCTCTGAGGAGTTACTGTGCTCCTGAAGAAGGCTGGCTGCTCTGGGAGTAGGAGTAAAGGAGATTGAGAAGCTCTTAGGGCACAAGTAGGTTATGGAGGTTCAAGGCAGAGAGAGGGCCTAGGACAGACTTAAATTTCCACTATCAGCATGTGTGTCTAGCCTATACTGCACAGAATAAAAGCTAGGTTCACCAGTTTTGTCTCTTCATCACAAAGAACCATGTGAGAATGAAGGTGTATTTCAAGTATGAGAGGGAATTTCAAGTATGAGAGGGAACATGTATTTTCGTAGTTCTACTGAAAAAAAAAAAAAAGTTACTGAAACAAGCATTATCACAAATCAATCTTTTTACTTCCTTATCCTGTCTAGCTCTGGTAAGATGTAATGCATTCCTAGTCCTGTGTGACTAGAAATATATGGTTTTGTGCCTCAAGTTTAATTTTCACACTGGGGACAAATGTTCATATATGCCACAGCACATACCCCCAAATGCTATGGTAGAGTTTACATCAATATGCATATTATCTAACAAAAACATGTCAGTGGGGTTCTTTGCTTTGTGAGGAATGCATGAACTGATGGGTTTGTAGTACAAAGAGTCAGTACTTTACCAGTTAAATATTCTTTTCAGGCAATTGAGGGAAGGTGAAATATTTTCAAAACCTGAGGCTACGAGATATACATATGCCATCTTGATTAAACATATGGAATGCATACTCAAAGAAAAGCCAACTGGAGTCCTAGTTGAGTAATCAAAACACCCAAGCTGAGAGGGGTTAACATGCAAGGATCAGCTCTTAACTTTGAAGTTTTCTGGTCTTCATTTTTCCTAATTAAGACAAGATTTAATAACCAAACCACTGTACAAACTATGTACTTAAACTCTAGGTTTGTTTCTAATTTTGTTGGGAATTCTTAGTAGATTCCAAAGATTCAGTAACCCCTGGGAAATTCACCCAGTAAGTAAGGTGGATCGATTTTTTTTTTCCTTAGGTACAGGAGCTGAACATCCACTTTTCATCTTTTCTTCTTTGACATTGCCTCATTTATATAGTTATTAAGTAACACTAAAACAAAAGAAGACAACTAAAGATGCATAACTAAAGCTTTGTAATACTAGTAGAGCTTCAGCAAACAACTTTTGGAAAGTTGTGTACTAAGTGCAGAAAAATGTTCTCCAAATAAAAACATGTAATTACTTGCATATCTTAATTTCAGACCAGGTAACAACTTGATTTTGTTGTAGAAGTATTGCTTCCTGATAAACCTATTTAGATTCTGCTGCTCTTTGTTTATTAATGCATGGTCCCGTTTCTTCTTCCCCCTGCCCCTGCTCAGGATAAGGTGTTACTGTACAGGGAATCTTGTTCTACACGACTCAACTCTGTGTCAGATATCAGCAACAGCACATTTTTCTCTTTCTCCTTATATGGTCATTTTATATCACCACATAGGTAACAACCTTTCATGTTACTCATGGAGAAAAGTCAGTTTGATAAACACTGATTAAAAACTTCTCCAGATGTTTAGTAAATATCCTACACAAACCTGATAAATTTAATCAGCTGATTTGAGTTCAAATGAGTTATCTATTTATGCAACATTCCAGTCCACAATGAGAAAGGTTTTAACACAATTCAAAAGCAGCAAGTGGAGTGATTGCTGCAGCTCAGAAGTACACACGCCAATTTTTAAGCCATTATTTACCATTCAACAGGAAACCACCTGTCAGGTAAAACTGTGGGCTGCTTTGAACTCTATTTTGTTGAATTGTAGTCTATTTCAGAACCTTAAAATTAAGATCCATACAAATGTATATATCAACTATGCATAAACAAAAAAGATACTCCTGCAAGAAGCTCTCTACTGTCCATGATGACATGGCACCAAAAACTAAACTTCCTTCCTAGTTTTCCACCTTTAAATTTATTGGAAATTCTTTACTTTGGGAACTCACCTTATTCACATGGATCTGCTGCTGGTACTGTTTCTGCTTCTCCAAAAATTGCTGATGTTGCTGCTGGATGACCAGCTGGGCCAAAGTACTCTGAGGAAGAGGAGCTGACTGGGTTCGATTCAGTGGCCTGTGACGAGGCACTTTGTGGGCAGCTCTTATGCCAGGTGAGACTCTCTCCTTTGCTGCTAAAGGAGATTGTGGATGAAGAGGAACCACTCCTGCAAAACAGGGACATTTCACTCCCCTGTGAAAAACAACAAACTAATAGTTTTAACAGGAAAGAAAGCTTTCAGTAAGAAGAGGGGTGTATATTGCAGAACTCTGCATCTGCACTGATGCAGTGGGATGTGTACCATGTGCCTCACCATGCTGGGAAGTTCAGCTGCTGCAAAAGAATGTGATGAAGTAATCATTTTCTCTTTTCTGTAATCATTGAATTCTTTCAGGCTAACAGACTGGAACAGAATCACTAAAAGGGAAAACAAAGATACTGTCCTTTTTTCTTCCACCCTTCCACTTTTCCCAACACTTAGGATGTATAGTATCTGTATTACTGCATTTAGTTTAACCTGAACACAAATGTCATTAAAAACATCTTAAATTAGTATTGTTGGAGCTTTGATTATTACCAGTCACAAGAAGTTTTTGCTGTCTCATTTGTTCTTTCAGTAACAGATGCTGCAAGAGAGCTTGGTGGCTGCTGTTTGGCTTTCCCTCCAAAGCAATGTGAGGATGAGTTGATGATGGAGGAATGTTTCCTCCGTACTGTCCAGCCAAGGCCACTCCTTGTCTAAGTGATGGGGTGTCCCCCTTCTGCTTTTCTTTGAATGATGACGAAGCCTGTCAAACAACAACAGCATTGGTAACTGCTTTTCAGAGAACTGGCCATTTATACCTCTGCTTGATTAGATGGTCTTATGTCAGTCTTTATAAACACGTACAGAAGAAAAGGTTGACATCCCTGTCTTACACTTTGACTGTGAGATGAAAAGGAAGAACATGCCAGTTAAATGTAATGCTGTGAGAAACTGAGTAATGAAAGCAGCTGACAAAAAATCAGTAATAATAAAAGCCAAAGCATAAGGAACTACTAGTTAGAACATTATTAATGAAAGGACGGGACCTATCCTTAAAATCCCTAAAGACCTTCCCACAGCCTCCTGCACAGGAAACTAGACTATCAGAGGAAATAGTTTGCATTGAGTTTGGAATAGGCAAGGCTTGGTTTTTCACATAACTTTCCATCACACAGCAAGCCAATCAGCAAAACAAAATAGTTACCTGTAGTAGTGGGAAGCTATTACTTTTCCTGGAGCACTCCCTGACTCCCTGAAGGACAGCACAAATGTAAGTTTTACCCTTTGCAAAGCAAACTTGCACAGTTAAACTCTCATCTACAGAATCATCAGGAGCTGTTGTATGTGTGTGGCATTTTGAAGTGCCTTATAAATTGCACAGTTATTGATTTAAAGCTTTTGGAAGTTTTGGCCTTCCATCATTGTAAATGTACTTTATATTGCTTTGTTCTTAGGCTATTAAAAAAAAAATCTTGAAAAGGCAGTTCAAGCAGAATAACAACTTTTACAGCAAGAATAAGAACCTAATAGAAATATGTATGTTGGGGCTTGCAGATAAACACTTATGGTTTGTCATGGTAAAAACAGTATCTCTCATAATCAGAATTCCATAAATTCTAAACCAAGGTTTTCACCAGTATTTTTTTGGTGTATGCTTAGTTCACACTGCTATCACCCTCCCCTGGAAAACAAACAGCAAAGTAAGCTTTACATTCACTTTGCAACTGCTTATTCTAGTAACAGAAATAAACATTACTTGCATAAATCAATCCTTTGTTTTTTCTAGTGCCAAAAGTAATATTTGGTGCTAGTTGGCCACATCAAAAGCATATAAGTTTTGAGTGAGCAAATGAAACATATTTTCATTTCTTTTTAAGGTTATAAATTTACTTTGAAGCTAGTTGAAGCTAGTTATATTTTTGTGAAATAGCTAAGAAATTTTTGATGATATTCTCTGAGAAAGTAAGCACTACTTTTCATGATGTTCAATTTTTCCATCCTTTAAAAACAATAATTTGCTGAGACTTCTGGAGAACTGATTTCAGGCTTACATAATTTCATTTGCTAAGTTCTGTACCTGATGTTAAAATGTTAGGTTGTAGCAACATGTTACTGCTAAGAACAGTAAATGTATTGAAAAAGCCATAAAATAATATGGAACTTTGACTGGAAACTACATTTGTATTTTTACTTTTGTTTTTGTTGTTGTTGTAAAGCAGGTAAGTTTTGACCAGTAGCAAAGTTTTCAGGTATTTTACTGAGCTACAGGAACATGACATTCTTCTCCTACAATGCTCAAGCCCAGTTTAGGTCACTACTGGAATCTCATAAAAAGCAACAGGTGCTGTAATTTATTAGGTAGAAATGATCATATAATTAAAATTTATACTAAATAATCTCCTCATACTTTTAAACTAAATAATCTCCTCATATACTTCCTTCCACATCTGAAATCTGTTATCTGGCATAAATGCAATGCATGTGGCCCATACTTAGCTAAGAGCCACACTGGCACTTGTTTATTTGAGATCAAGAATGAATATTGCTTTCAAGTTGTGCCCTTAAATATCCAGATGTTGCCCAATGCATAGAGAGGTCTGGTTCCTACTTTGAATTGCTTATGTTCCAAAACGCTAAAAATAAAGGGAATAATCAGAAAGTAGGTTTTCTGGAAGCAAACGTATGCATGGAGGCTTGAGACTGGTCACTTACACTGATTTGAGGTTGTATTGCTGGAAGTCCCAAGGTAATGTTGGGCAGAGAAGGGGATGTGTACAGACTCAACAAGTTCACTGATTCATCCTGTATCAAAAGGCGCTGCTGGGAAACCAGGTGCTGGAATAAAGGGGAAAAACAGAAGTAAATCTCCAAGCTTTTTATCTTGGCTATTTTATCAGTATATCCCGATACGCTGAAAGCCAATTATGTACCAGTCATTGGCTTGCATCCCAATGGAGCTCCAGATATGGAAAATTACTGTCCCTGTAAAAAAACTGTTGATAGTTCTTTCCTTAAGAAAACAACTGATATGTGTCTGGGATTATTCCTTGGTTAGTAAATCAAAGTTCCATGCAAAGCTGAAATCTTGAGGATTCCTAGACCATCTTACCAGCTTCTCATTAGTTCAACATCAGTTCTTATCAACTGGACTTTCAGTCCAAGAAACTTAGTGGGAATTTATCCAGTGAGTTAAGGATTATATCCAGCTGAATCACGAATATGGATGTATTAAACCTTTACCACGGTTATTGTAACTTTTGCTGTAAGGTACAAAATGTGTTTTTTAACTAGTCCGTGTCTTTTGTTAGCCAAATTATGATATGGGGATGTTTCAGGCACATTACTTACTTCCATTAAGGTGGAAATTTTGTGTAGAAAGTAAGGCATATCGACACATCTGACATTTAAAATAAAAGACTGTCTCTCTCTCTCTCTCTCGTCTGCATATATAAAAAAGTAGCATCCTGTCATTCCCTGATGATGGGATACCCCTCAGAGCTTTCCTAATCCATTCAAGTTAAAACCTTTAACACTTCTTTTGAAGACTTGTGATAAAATTTTCAAGGACATGGAACTGCTGATATATTTTTAATTACTTTAAAATAAAACCAGACGTTCTACAAAGATCACCCTTTTTCTTTCCACAGATTAATCGGTAAGAAACATAAAAAGATTACCACATCAGGAATCTTTTTGAAGCCTTTGCCTTTCAGTTTGAACAGTGATATTTTTCAACATGTGGTCTAGTATAGTTGCTTGAATTATATTTTCTGTTTAACTCTTGCTTCCCTCCCAGAACTTTGACACAATAAGAGCTACAAAGGTCTTATTAGACTTAGGAACTCTGGCATGATATGGTCCCCAAGGGAACAACATCCTTGAAAAAGAATACCCTGTGTAACAGTATGACACAGTGACTGCTTTCTTCCCAAACAAAAAGCATATGGGACTCCAATAATAGACCACCTCCAAGAGGGATACTGCACACTCGGGCTTTGACTAAAGTAAATATAATAACTTGTCAAGCATGTTGTGGGGAGCTGTAGATTTTCCCCCGGACAAACCTGGAATATCAATTAACTCTGTAAAATACTTCGTGTTAATACAATGCAACTTCAGACCATCAATGAAAAGTGGTTAAGCACAAAAACACAGGATGTTATTCCAAAACATAACCTTCCTCATACAGTTTGTTTGGAGATACGACCTATCACTGAGACAATAACAGTAGAAGTCTATCCCTGTAATTTTCTTTTGGTACCTAGGGAATGTCAACAGATAGCGTAGGAAACAAAGAAGCTCCACTTGTCTATTACATTAATTCCTGGATAACAGTGTCTTGCCTTGATAACATCCACCTTTGACCATGAATAAATCCAAGTATGTCAAGACTATGGACATATTATGGAGGGAGTCTACAAATATTCAAGTGAAAATGGACACTCTAATGTGACTCCTAGAATATAATCAGATTTGTAGCAACTGCAGCATTGATACAAAGCCACTTGGAAGATTTATGTTTAATATCTGGTTTTTGGTATGCCACTATTACCTTCTAAAATTTGAATTAATAAAAGTAAGAGTGGCAGGGTGTATAGCAGTAAAATGCACTCCCACACGAAGGTGAGGCATGATTGTTTCATCAGACAGAAGCAATGATGTTATTTACCATAGGAGTTTAATGTTGAAAACAGGAGTTTATTAGTAAAAGCATCTTAATTTAATTTCTAATACTGCAAATAACCTGTCATTTTCATTTTGATAATTGATTGACTTTTAAAAATATTTACAGGTCATATTATCCTAAGCGTCCGTTTAACCTCATCTCCCAAAACAGATGTAGTAGTCCACCTGCATAGATTAGGGTCCTTTGTGTATCACAGAACCCCAGAATGGATAAGGTTGGAAGGGACCACTGGATGTCATCTAGTTCAAGAGGCAGAAATACGTGATCCCAGCTGCAGCTTTTCTTTTTACGTGGTCAACAATAGCTTGCCATGGTGGCACAAGCAGGAGTTGCCAACAGAGTCATTTGGCAGCACAATGGCTAAGCCATGTCCTCGGCCTAAATGCAGACATGGTGGTTTGGATTGGCACTGAAATTACCCCAAAGAGCAACTTGTCCTACTTGCTCCTCTAAGTACCTACTCCTTGGGTCCACAGATCCTGCTTACTGATGCTTAAAATAGCCTGTCAACAGAGTTATCCTCTTTCTTAAAATAGAGTACAAGAACTCGGTGTAACAGTGCACGATGATCAACAAGTAACCACGAGCCACCGTGCCTTAGTTGTGCTGTGGGACCTGCTGAGAAGCAGGAACACCTATGTGTGCATGTTTATATGCACATTTATAGATTACGAGGGGAAGACACAATGGTTTGACTTTAATATTCCTCAGTTGTGGAGCTACAATAATTGTCACAGCTTTCAATATTCACAATTACTTACACTGGTATTTCTTGAGGCTTTTGGGATGATTAAAAAAAAAAAATTAATTTAGACTCTCTTCATGTACACTTGACACAAACCTACACATTTTTCCAACAGTCCCTTACAAAGATCACCTCAAGGAGCTGAGTATTAAAAGCATGGGGCTGTGGGGTTGCACAAAACAAATATGTGTTTATCTGTCACATATGTAATTTATATCTCCTGTATAATCAAGTGATATTCTAGGAAATACTGCTTTCCAAAGCACAAATAGAAGAAAGAAATTGATCTGAAGCCCAGTTACACCAACTGCAAACTTTCCATTGCCTTCAATGGCTCTTGACCAGACTGTGAATGCCTAAAATTAATCTTTTCACATGACTAAAGCAGGTTGTCCCTCTGAACTCAAGGGACATGCTGTGCAAGGGCTCAATCCTGCTTGCATTTCTTAGGCAAGTAAGATTTAGCCCCAGCACAGCAGGTGACCTGAAAGTGTATGGCATGCTACAGGAGACAAATAGCTACTGCGGTGAACCTTGATGATACTGGAGACAACTGCGCCTAATAAAAACAGGATTTTATTTATAAGGTGCAATTAAAATCCTGAGTTCAACTTTCAAGTTTCATATAATGAGACCAGTGTTTTAACAAATGGTAGTGAAAGCACCATTAAGGGAACTGTGATAGTAAAAGATCCTCTGCAAAGCTGCAGCATGTGCAGTGCACCTTTGTTCATTCAGAAAATTGTAAATGTCTACCCACCAGACTGTCTGCTCCAGAGAGTAAACCACTTAAAAGTCTCACTATTCCAATAAATGTGGTAAAAATACTTTAAAAATCTGTTTCATTTCTGATAATGCTCTAATTCTGTCCATGCACTGGAGTGTAATCATTTACGGTACTGACTCATGTTTTACTGGTAAATGACTCTGTCATAGCAACCTGTTTTTCCCCAGCAAAAAGTGTTTTATTTGCTGCCATGAAAACCGCGGCTATCCACCCACTCAGATATGAGCACAACACTTACTGCAAATGTCACAACAACGATTATGAAACAACAGCAATGTGAGTCATGCGGGATTACAGAAAAACAAGGGATATTTTGGGTGATTTTGGAACACTCATCCTATTATTAGAAACTTCTGTCCTTTGTGTATCTGATGAAAAATTGATTAGCTGTATAGCCTTTGAGAGCTGGCTAACTCAGGAAACTAAACTAGGAAAGAGATATGTAGGAGTTTGGCTGCTGTTAAACTAAAAGAAAATCCCACTGAAATAAGAATCACTGAAGCTGAGATTTATGGAAAAATGTTCGAACCCACAAGACCACAGTACTAAGAGTCAAGTAACCAGAGAGGTAAAGAAATCCCCAACTGGATCCAGAAATGGAAATCTGTAGTTTCAGCTTCTTAGCACATTTCACTGAGTGAAGTGACCGACGCCAGCATGAAGAGCTCAACTTCTAAAGGAACTTTTCAGGCTCATTTGAGCATCTTTGATTGTATGTGGGGGTTATAATTTTTGGTGTCTGGCACAGAAGTGGCAAATAATATGCAATGCAATATTCTATTAGAATATAACTCTGCTGGTTCTTGCTACAACTTTTCCAAATATCCGGAGACCACCAGCCTGACCAGACTGTCTGTATTTCTGATGGTGCAAGTGTCCAGAAACTGTAACATGCAAAGTAACAAGCACCATGTATCAGTCTGAGACATTATTGCCCTTCCATTTTGTAGTATCCTCAAATCAATAAAAGATCCAATTGGATTAGATTTCCTGTTTAATACAGCATGTAATAACAGCCACATATTACCAACTTCTATCTAAAACATCCACAGTAGTAAAATACACAACTTAATTCCACTGAACTAGGATCTGATCTAATCCTAATGATGGATCTTACCCTGCATCATTTAAATTTCTTTGCAATCACATATGGGGGGCTATGAGACAAGACCACATGTTAGCCATCAATGCAATTTTTTTTTCTTTTTGGTTACGGGCCAGAGAGAGGCTACTAATCAGTGTGCAGAGGTCACCCACCTGCCCCCTGGATCATAGTTCACACACACAATTAATTCATTATGGGGAAAAGTCACTGCTGGAGGTTGAACTGCCCATTCCAGGGGTTTTTTTTAGGTGAATGTCCTGCCACTGACCTGGAGAAATAGCTCCATTAACTAAAACTCTGTTAAATCACATTTTCTTATGTAATTTTTCTAACATAAACAGCATAAACCAACAATTAATAGAAAAAGTTGTCACCAAAGCAGGAACTGCAGTAAGTATTGGCACTGGATACAGAACATTGTGGAATTTGAGTCTCTCTTAGTCGAATTAGTTTACTGTCCCTTTACAATATTGCCATGGAAAGCATGACTTGGGCATGTCATCTGTGCTAAATGAGGTTTATCACAACTGATTTACCATCTGCATTCCTGTTGTTATAGGCACGTATGTATGAAACAGAATAAGGAACAGTTAAGATTCCTTCCGTTTACAATCTCACTTTACAAAACGAGTATTCAAGAATTCTGGCATGACATTTACGGTGGTTAAGTAGTGCCCTGATAAGGAAACTGAGGTACAGTAAAAGGGAGATGTGACAAGGATTTAGTCACCTAACTCCAATATCGTGATTAAAGAAATCTACTTCAGCACTCATCTGAACCTGGGACCACCCTAGCTCATATGTTACCAATGCCTAAACCACTGTTTTGTACCCAGGAGTTCTTCACCAGCATTCAGCACTGAGCACCTCTTCAGGTCATCCCAGAAAGTAATATTCTTTCACAGCTCCCTCCCACTCTTCCAGCAGCATTACTGCTGCTTTTCCCTGAACTTTTGTTACCAAAGAGTCTTCTAAACATGCATCTCAAACATAAAGATATATCTCATATATAACATACTTTGATGTCAGCCTGTAGTGTCCTGGTATCCCAATTACTCTGCTTGTGAGCATGATCAAGTCAAAGTTTCCATCCTCTTCAGTCTAGAAACCTAAGCAATTATCTACACAATAATGAGTCTTACCTCAGCTTGAATGTTAGATGGCAAAACTGAGGTTTCATTTTCTGCTGTACTGCTGGTCGGACCATTGCTTGGGGAACTTGGACCTGATCCAGGGGAGCTGCTACTGACTGAGGATTCTGAAAAACAGATTAAACATACATGAATTTCACCCTGGAAAGGTACACATGATCTTGATTAATTATATAAACTTTATAGCATAGGACTTTTTTGCTGTTGAAAATATCTACTGGTTACACTATTCACTTACATTAAAGACTCTTGATTCATCCTCCATTTCTTTGGTTTTCTTTTTACAAGTAACAAGGAAAGATACTCTTGGTCTTTCCCCTTCTGATCTGTCTGTGTCATGTAGGAAGAATTTAGTATTTATTTTTCCCACAATTATGGTTATGCTACTCAGTATCAGGCAGAGACACTGACACGGAGCTTGTAAATGAGTAAAGAAAAGAAACTCTTTCCATTTTAATTGCCTAGAGTCCTGCCTCTGTAAGAGATCAAAATGACAGAGATAGCAGGCCTGCAGAGGTCATGGTAATGTTGTCAATTCATGAGGCCTACTGCCATCCTTTCTGTCTAGGAAGGAGATGAGCCCATTGTGGACCAATCAGTACATACACAATTACTAATGGCAAAATATACACTTTCACTTCATCTTTGGCACAAATATGAAGGAATATTTACAGTATGGAAAGACATTTAAATAGGATTTGAAAGGCTGCATGCTATCTTGATTTAAAATGTCCCAAGTTCTGTCTAAGACAAAGGAGGACCTCAATTGTATGTTGTTGTATTGAGTTATTCTAAATCTACATTGATACAAATTATATTTACGTAATGGAAACAGTTAAGAAGGTTAAAGATGGAAGAGTAACCCACTAGTAGATGTAACCCTCTTTTACGGGATAGCTTTCAAATTAAAGCACTCAAGATGTTAAAGTAATTAAAATATAAATGGGGCAGCAAATATTCTATAGCTACTTCTTCGCTTATTCACTCTTCATGCTTTAGTTCATATGCAAAAACACTTTTTCACTTTGACTGACATTACAGGAGGCTTCCTAGCTGTTACTTGGATCTCCTAGTCTTTGATTTACTGGAGTGACTCCATACCCAGCTACTGGTCGTGTAGAAGTTCTTGCATTGTATTTTCTATAGGTATCATAGAAGTGGAGACACACAATCTTTTTTTCTCATTTTTTAGAAATTAAAATAGCCCTTTTTGCATAAATAGGCATTTAAATAAAGGGTTTTTTTCAGTTAAAAGAATAAAAAGAAAGGGGAAAAAGACTTCAGGCAACACTGTTTAATCAGGGTTATGAAAGGTCCAAAATGTCATACAGTCAATATTAATAATTGTAACAGCAATCTGAAAGGCTCCAAGTTATTGTCAGATCTAGGAGAAGAAGACATCTAGTTTCGTGTTTCTGCTCTTTCAATAGCATCCGGAAAAAAAACATCCAGTGATAAATATTTCACTTTATATCTTACTTGTAAGTGTGCAAACTGTAAAGAAATCAGCTAAAACTAAGGAAGTGGATATCAAGAACCTCATAGAGGCTTCAGTAAATGGAATTAATAAATTAGCTGTAGGAAAGTTATAATCTGGAAATAATTTATAAAGAAACTACTTTATTTAGTAAATTTCATGCTTACATTCACATCTATGTTCCAGTTTCACATGTGACATACTGTGTAAAGTTGTCAGAAGAATTGCAGGTACAGGGACACTGATGTGAGTTTTTTCAAGCTGTTTTTTAATTCCACCTTGGTGTGACACAATTCTGATATATCAAGTGAATTCAGATATGTCTGAATAAAGATATGGCCTGATCATTTGAAAAAGCCACGAAGCTACTAAATATCAATGCAAAGTCAAAGCAAGAATCATCAGGTTAAGGCCAAATACTGCAAATGCTCATTTTGTTTAGCAAACAGTTTCAATTCTGAAGTACCACCACTGTTCTGTGAGCTGTGGCAACTGATACAGAATTTCCCCATTCTTAATTACCTGTCACCTCAAAAAGACGCTTCTTGAATGAACCGACATTTCCATCCTTCCTCCTGAGTAAAGGACTGCTTCTCCTTTCTGTCACCTTTTGTTTTAATCTTGAACGTACCTTCAAATTGGGCTCGGAAGCTGGAAACAAAGAGAAGAAAATATGTGCATACAAATCCAATTTCTGGCTTGTTTCAGACACCACTGACCCTGTAGGACCTCATGTGATCCAAGGAGGGCTTGGAGGCAGAGATTTTGATACCCAACCTTCCCAGCCATCCTGTCGCTCCTCATACAAGTTCGCTCCTCATACAAGTTCATTTTAGATTGGAAGCTAGGAAAGAGAGGAAGAACGCTGAAGAACTTCAGATCCCAGTATTTTTCTCATTCCGTTGCAACTTTGAATTTACCCATTAATTACTGTTACTACCATAAGTATTCATAATAGATGAATGCAAATTTAATTTACATTATTTTTATCTCTCTTGTAGGTGAAAACTTGGAAAACACATCTTGCAACGTGGAATGTTATAACTGGATTAAGGTCTAATTGCAGAAACAGAGAGAAGCCTCCACTGGTGCCTTTTGATTTCTCTGAGAAATATAAATTACGACAAGCCTTGCTGGCAGAACATTTCTTGGTCAGCGATTTTAGGCCCAGAATTTTAGTGTTTTCTGAGTAACACACCAAACAACTAGATTTATGACAGTGTCCTAAGAACATTTACAGAGAAAAATATATGCTCTGAAAATGAAGAAGTAGGGTTGATTCCCAGAAAACCTAGGATTATATTTAATGCACCTTGGGCAAGTTCCACCCTTGTTTCCTTAATGGACACAGTCTTTTCATATGAAAGCCAACTCTGCTGTGCTTTTTATTTTGTAGTATTTTTAGCATGATAAAATGTTTCATGTAGTCATTTATCTGTTCTTCAAGTAAACCCTGTATCAAACAGACTGCTAAGAGCTAGTGAAAGATAATTGTGGAATAGAACTTGTTTATATTTCCCCTCCTGGAGCTGGGGATTGGCTAAGCAATATCTCAAAACACAGAGAGCTAAAAACTGGGATCAGTTCTCTCTCCTATGCACAGACTTAAACCCAGCCTCAAAGAAGGAGCAAGAGTTAGCAGAAAAACAAAATACTTTATTTCTTCACTCAATTCAGAATTACACCTTTTGTCACTTTGGGGCAGGAACTCAATCCTACACTTCTAATTCTAGTCCCTGCCCATCATGTGACATTGCACATCTTTTTTCCTCCCGTCCCACCTGTTCCCTCAGGGATGGGGAGGCTAGAAATGGTCACTGGAGAGCAAAGGGGCTGCACCCCACTGCAGAGCTGCTGTGACCAGCAGTACCTGCTGTCACATGCTGGCCTTTGTCACGTACTGCATTGCACGTGGCAAGCGCTGCCCGCTGAAGACCCTCTGCCTTGAGTACATTTCAGACCCAGATACACAGGCTAGCACAACACTGGAAATCTTTAATGATAAACATCTTTTTTATCACCTACTACCACTGTTAAGATGAATGATTCAAACAATAAAGTACAGATGACTTGTTTGCTATCTAAGATACCATTTGCAATGAAACTGAAAATATAAAATATAATAATGGGCTATGATTACACTACATGCTGTCACCACAGATCTCACCAGGTGGGATGACATTTAAAAGAAAAGGTGTTCACTCCTTTTGCACTTACATATATTTCCATTTCTACTACTCTGTACTCTTAAAAATCAAGGGAATATGTCTGTACATATTCTGTCTGTGCATTCGTGACAGGTAAATGTGATACAAATCCTCTGCAACACTCACTGGAGAAATTCTCCACTTCTGTGTGAATATTTCATGCTCAGTCACAGTAATTGCCTTTCTATTTTTACCAATTTCCCATCATATTCTGCATCTGAATTCATCACATAAGCACAGAAAACAAACTTTAAAGTCAATGTATGAATTTATGAGTCATCCAAGAAGATGCATTTAATATTAAAAGGCATGGAGAAGAGTGGTTTAAAAATTATAAAATAAACCTCACAATATGAATCAAAGCCAATGTTTGAAGAATGTTTGCTTCAAATTCTGGTTTTTCTGAATGTTCTCCCTGAGACATGGCCAGCTCCTAACATGGTACTTACTAGGATACAATGACTAGCAAAAAGAATTCTGGTTTCAGTGGACAAAATATACAAATCTAAGCACTTTGAGGATATCTGGTCCAATGAAAAAAATGCAGAACTGCAAAATGATTTCTTGATTCCCAGCAGTGGCTGAGGCATTGGCTTGGTGTGTGACTGTAGAGATCACTGAACCATCCCGCTCCACCAAAGCTGGGGCAGAATTATTGTTCACTGAAATGGATCACAACAGCAATCCTATGTGCTTTGGTGCACTCCTACATGAGGGCAGTAATAACATATCTATAATTGTCAACTCTCTTTTGACAGTTAAAAAGGCAAAATTAAGCATTTTAAGCTTCAAATATGGAGCTGGGGGTTGCAATTGTAAACGTATATACATATACGTAGACACTGCCTCAAAGCACATAAGTAAGATCATTTAGAAACTATTTTAGTCCTTTAAACTCTGAAATGTGAATGTTAGCAAAAAGTGAAAATAAATTTTTCAAACCTTTTTTTTTTAAATTAAATTGTTCTCCTAGTATTTGCAAGACACTTGGAAAGTCTTAGTGCCAAATGGTCCAGAATTATTATAATTAATCTGCTTTATGTTTCAAATGATTATTTGGCTCAATGCTTTAACTAGTGGCTCTTAGAAGTGGTTCTACAGAGGGGTAATGTTCAAAATACCTGTTTTGCATTAGCCAGCCCTTAAGTATTTCTACTGCACATTATTTGCTCCTTTGCTCAGCTTAATTAATCCATTGCCATGTCTGACTATGTTCATCACACAAAGTCATTCTCCATGGGGAAAAGTGTCACTTGGGGAGTCAATGCCAAATAACTTTTGAGGCTAAAGATTTACTCCCCAGCTTGCTGCAGAGCAGCTTTCTCAAGCAAATACAAGCCCCTAAGAATTAACTTTTTTTGCTACGGTAATACCACAAAATTATTGAAAAGACCATCAGGGAGTCTGTATGATGCTTCAACCACAAACCAAGACACTGACACCGCAAGAAAATTAATGCACGTGGCTAACTTGCTGTACACTGAACATCCCACTGTGGTCCAGAACTCAAAACTAGATTAATTTTATCCAATACAGCTGACATCCTGTATCTCACCTTCCTGAGGAAAAGAGGCCTCTCTAAAGTGCTGGAGGTGCTGAATGGGGTGGGGCTTGCTGGGTTAGATGACTCCAACTATAGTGGACTGAATCATCTGACCAGGGAACTCAAATGACCTAGACAAGAGGAAAAACAAGAGCATGTGGCCAGGAATGTGGCCATGAGGATGAGGAACACAGGATGGCAAATTATCATGGCAGGAGTCTGATTGGTTGGGCTATAAATCTAAAATATTGCTAAGAAACAGTATACAGCTGATATTGGTTTAGTTGGTCTCTATTAGGCTAACCTGTTTGCTCCACAAATCTTTGCACTTCTATTATATTTAGCACTTTGGAACAGCTAATAATCAATTGCCACTTGGAGAAAGTGAACATACATTATTTGAAAGTGTTTTGTTGCAAAGAAAACAAGAAGACACAGCTATTTTCTCTGAAGGCAATCAAAGCCCATGTCATTGATCTCAACAGGAATCAGCTGATACCCATGCGAGTGATTCACTCGAGAGGATTTCAGGAAAGACTAGTTGAAAATTACTTTGCTTATGTAGCTGTAGCATAATTTGGAATAATGAGATGTTACAGTAGTATGGCTTGTTCAGTTTTATTGCTATTACCTGGCTTATTCTCTTTTTAGTGCTGGTAATTATGGACTAGTATTACTGTTTAAATGATTCTAAGTGGGGAACAGGTACAAAAGATACAGAAAGGATTAGTTTAAACAACAGCAGAAGATACTACAGGCAATCAAAGGATTGGTTATCTAACATCTTGCTATGAATTGTAATTATCTCTAGAGAACTAAGAGCTTCTGCTGTAGGGGAAGGAGAAAAACAGCGTCTCAATGATCTTTCTCATATTTTATAGTGGCTTCATAGAGGAAGAAAGAATAAAGTAACTGTACTCTTAAAATGGAAAATATACAGGCTTCTATATAGGTACACATTAATTTCATCACATGAGCCATCACTGATCAGGTGAAAGAAAGCTAGTCTCTCCTAAAAAGCAGGATAGTCAGATACAAGCACAAGAGATAGGAAAATTATTAGGTGAAGTCATTATGTCCTATATTCCACTTTGCTTAATATTAGCAATTTGCAGATACTAGCATTAAAGAATATAGCCTGGGGCCAGATTGCTCCCAAATGAGCTTAGGTTTTCTTGACAGGGCTTTGCTTCACTGTTTCTTTTTATTAAACATACAGAAGTATTTAAGAAGAAGGAATGAAAATCCTTTTTACGCATGGGGAGAAGACATATATGAAGAGAATGTAAAAGACAACAATGCATTACTTTCTGATGGTTCCTGGAACACAGTAGTACTTTTGTATCAGAAGAGCGTGTGCCAACTTCAAATCAGCATTTAATGAAGCCAGGCAGGAAATGGGGGATGGGAGAGGGTGCACAGCAAGCAGGTCCTCATCTCGAGGCTAAAGCCATATATAGGAAACCTGAAGAACAGAAAGTGAGCTTTTGTCCAGATTTCGAAAGGCTCTAAAGTGAAAGCATTTCCTTTTCCTCACAAGCAGGCTGGCTTAGAAAAGCTGTGGGGCAGTCGACATAAATGATGCTGAATTTGGCTAAAAATATTCCAACACCAGCATGAGCAATACCAGCAAAACTTAATTGAGAAAGCAAAATTGTTCGCCGTTTCCCAGGCATCAACTGCTATCACTAAGACTATTTTTAAAACAGCAACCTGAACTTCCTGAACATAATTAGGTCACCAGAAACAATTAAAAACCACAGACTTCAAGATCTTAAAGTAAATCTTCACAGGTATTCTCTATTTCTTTAGCTATACTTTTTTAAGCTGTGAAGAGTCATATGTGATACTAATTTGAATATATTCTGTGCTGTACTCCATGCAGGAGTTTGGTTTTTTCTGCCTGATATCTAACAAGTATCAATAATTGAACACACAGTCAAGAAATCTGTTTATTCACACCACACAGGTTGATTTTTTTTATACTATTGTACTAGAGACTCATGTACAGACAAGGATTTTGTGCTGTACAACACACAATCATGACAGTCCATGCCTGAGATAGCTTAAAGTTACAGCACAAAATGATGATGTATGGTACAGACCATGAGAACTGCAGGAAAAAACATTAAGAGGGCACTGGTTAGCACAGTGGGGGTATTGCCAGCATACCACTGGTTTATCCTTTGTCAAGTTTCTTTCTAGCACTCTGGCAATTGAAAATTTTCAAGAAGATATTGCATGTGGATTATGAGGTAACTTGGAGATTTCTGTTGTGATTTCTCCTGAAGCAGGAAGGACAGAATGGGGAAAAAACCACACTGTGAAGAGATCCTCATTTTGTCAGGTTCATTGCATAGCTCAACAGGTTCCTGGTTCATGCTGTGGGCTCCCAGTCACCCTGGTAACATACACAGGTAATAAAGCAGCCTGCCTGCCTATGCTGTGCCTGGACCCAGAGACCGAGGAAAAGGTCAAATCCCACATTAATACTTCAACAAAACCAACCAGAACAGGCATGTCTTAGGTTCCTTAGAAGCTGCTCTGAAAGTAGTGGGCTAAGGAGAAACTTCCCAGTTTCCCCTTCAGTTGATGAAGGCAGAATGAAATACACAAGACACCCCTAAGCACGACCAGAAAGGATAAATGTGAAGATAATCTTTGGGCTTCCTCACCAAAACTATGGATGCAACCAAAGCCTGGCAGAATGCTGGAGAGGCAGAAAGACACAGGTCAGGGACAAAAGCTGTTCCCAGCTTCCTCAGCAGCTTTGTCAAGAGTTGTGAATGAGTCTGTCCTTCTGAGAGACCTGGTGGTCTCACAGCCTTTATGGCACATGTTTCTCACAATCATGTAACCATTCTCTGCTCTAAATGAAGTTTCTGATTCCTGCTCTGCCTTCCTGCAGGCCACCACAGTGTGTTTCAGCCACCTCCACATGATTATATAAAGCATAGGCAAGATGAGCAGTGCCTCTTTGTCTTCATACATGACTGACTGACATTTGCTGTAGAAGGCCACATCCCAAGAGAAGACAATACTGGACAATGTACACGCGGACATTCTCCCCACTGGATGACAGACTGGAAGACACCTGCATGCTGTATAATTCTGTGGGTTCAATGACTTCTCAGTTCTGATGATTTAAAATGCCACTGCTGAAAGAGTTTTAAATTAGATTCATGAGACTGAAAGCTATTTACACATGCCCTCTAAAGCTCTTCCAAGAACTACATGGACCTGACTGCTGGGTGGTCCCAACAAGGCAGGAGAACCAGATACAGCAGTACAGGATGGAGACACTTTGTTTTTCTGGCTTGCATCACCTAATGGGTTTTCAGGATATACTGAAACTGTTTCCTGTACAACCATTCACTTTGTGGGGATTGCTGGTCATACGTGAAACCCTTTAGTATTTTGCTTTATTTTACTTCTGTAAAAGGTAGAATGCTTTATTTTTTCAGACTAAGGTAAATATCCATTCCCTAAATAAAAAAACAGGTTTAGTGAAACACATGGTAAAAGAGCTAATTAGATTAGAGGGGATCTTGCAGACCTTTTGCTCTCTTCAGGCTAAGGAAACCAATTTAACAAGATTAGCAAATTTTCATTAATTTTCTAAAGCAGGTTCAAAAATGGAATAGTCCCTGAAGCTACTTTAAATATCTAACTTTTCCTTGCTATTTACTACAGTCTGTACGAAACATAAAATATTTGTTTCATTATCCATGCAAACAAGTGTTATCTTTCTAGGCACAATTTATTGAGTTAGATGTAGAAATTACTGTACTGCTTGGATTCAGCCAGATTTGGAGATCTTGAATATCTGAACAATATGATGCATTTCTTGTTGATATATGATCTTCATGTAACCTGTAAGGTAAAAGAAGAGGTCTCTTGATAGAATTTTAAATAAATTCTAATTTTTAGCAAAGAAAAAGCATCTCCTTGGATTTGTACCACAGGGTTATACAGCAGTTTCAAGGAGGCCATGGTTTTACTGGTCCTTATGAGTCGTCATTATATCTCAAGTCTGCTGAAACCGTGACATATCACTACTGTGTCAGGTCCATTTTAATCTTCTTACGGGTAAAATAAAATCCTTTTCCAATAATAAGTAGGGGATTAAAAAGCAAATACTACTTTACTGTCTTGAACCACAGAATTAAAGAACAAGGATAGTTTAGAATTAATTTTCATCTTCTCTGCACGTCGTCAAATTCTGTCATTTTATTACACCTTTATAGCACTTTCTGGAGCCAACTTGCATCTGAGTTCTCAGTAGGTGTAGAGGAGAAAGAAGTAGATGAAACAGGTGCTTGAATAGAGGGTATCCCTCATTTGAATGGTAGTAATTAAATAAATAAATTAAGATATGCATGACTAGGAGTCCTTCTGGTTAGGTCTCCACTGGTAGTTCTTACCCTTTCTTCTGGCCATCTATGCCAGTTGGTTCTAGCTGGGAAGAAGTAATGGGAATATAATATCATACTTTCTGCAAATATAGCAAATCCCACTCTTCAGCCTAAATCCCCCTCTCAAATCCACTGAATCCCAAGAATAAATACGCTGTTCAGTGAAGACCTGCCAGAGATAATCCCCTAGCCCCCAAAGTCAAAGCTTTTGCCAGGGTCACCATTTGAATCCTAGATATATGATCCATTTTTTTATAGAATAATCATGTTCATGATTATGTTGTTCCCCAAGCCCCATAAAAGGAGGAATTAGTTCATAGGGTGTTTAAATCCCACAGATTTTAATCTAGGAAAATATCCAGGAGTGATAACTCACTGATGTCCGGCAAAAAGTACAATCCAATATTTCATCAACCTTCAGAAATTAATGATGAAACACCAACAACTTCTCCCCCAGTTTAACAGGGCATCAGCATCATCAGGAAATATGAGCTGGTTAGGTCTAGACTGCTGAATCGTATTCTGGAGTTGTCCAAAAGCAACAGGACGCCAAGAAAACAAAAGCAACCATATCTTGCTCTCCTAGCAGATGAGAACCATAGGCCAAGTTCATCTTAAAAGTAGGAAGGCACTTCAGCTCCACTGAAGAAAAATGTAGATAAAATTGGCTCTGAAGTAGCTTGGACATTCAAGACACATTTGTTTTCTTGAACTTCTGTAGGCAAGGCCAACTTTGTGAAAGTATCTCTTCATGTTAAGCAAAGTGAGAAGAAAAACCCCATGTTTGAAGTTTTAATTGTACATCCATGCTGCACCTTTACAACTATACTGAATTAAAATAAATTTACTTTTAGATAGGCTCTTTATGCTCTGGGATATAATTCCAGTCCCCTACAACTTAATTAGCTAAATATACAATGTAACCTTCCATCTGGTAGAGTAATTTAACAGGAATAATTGTGCACCACCATAACTCAACGAGACACTGAGGAAAACCATTGAAATGTTATTTCCTTTCCTTTGGAAGAGAATTATGTACAATTTCAGCATGCTTTGCATTTCTAACAGTTAAAGCCAACAGGGAGGTATCACTCTCATTTATATTACTTTCCCATGAGAAAATCAAAAGCAAAGTACAAAGCTTATGCCTTTGCTCATGAATGGCTCTGTAATACTTACTTGGCTTTAGCCACAACATGTTATTTGGCAGCTAAACCCCTTAATTAGAGTTGTGGGTTTGAATAGATTTTTCAGTGAAACTATGTTTTGCAGGATTTTGGAGAAGTGCAGTCTTTACTAACCAGTATCTTCTATTTTGGATGATCCCATACCATGTGATTTCCACTTTTCACTTCTCTGTTTCTCTCTTTTTGCCATCTTTTAGATGTTCTTGTTTACTTTTCTAAAAGTTTTCAATTGTCTCTGCTCTAGATACAGTGGAAGAAAAATCCTAGTCCTACTGAAATCAAACAGGATAGTTTCTATGACTTCAAAGAGTCTCAAATTTTATATGCAGTATTTTGAAGCTTATTTATCCAGAGGGAACAAGCTTTGAAATACCCATTAAAAACATTCCACTTCGTTTTCAGTGGACATTATGCTCTTAAAATGCTTTAGATTTTAGGACTGCTCCCTGTTGCTTATTGAAGCCGTTTCTTTAGGTTCAAAAGTCAAAAAGGTGTCTAGTATCTGATTACCTGCTTATCAAAAAGTTATGCAAGCTTGTGGCGGTGGTCCAGCCCTTCTCATTTAAGGTGAGTGACACCCAGTGGGTGAACTTCTCTGCTCAGGACTCCACTCTTGAGGAGGAACCTGAGGGAGACGCAGAGGTTTGATATCCATGCCCACAAGATGCCACTCACATCTCATCTCCACCCTGTTTCCAGACCTTTCTTCCCTCCTTGGTTCAGGATTGGTCCCACTGGTTCATGTTTTTTAATAAGTTCATATACTATGCAATTAGTTTCTAGAAAGATCTTAAGGGCTCCGTTTTGGATTTGATGTCCCAAGTCTGTCCCTCCTCTCCTGTCCCCTGAGTGGTCAGTGTTAACCCTTGTCATTCCCTGGTTGGTTATCTCCGCTGTTCCTTCCCCCCCGTTCTTCTGCCCTTAAAACCTTTGTTCCACCCTTGAAGGGGGCTGTTCTGTTGGCTCCCGCCTATGCCGCGTTTCCTCCGTCCCTCGAGGGACGAGAAATAAAGCCTAGGTATATAGCCACAAGCAGCCGGGCTCTCTCCTTCTTGTCTCTGCCGTCGCTCAGAAACAGCTACCGGCGTAACCTGCGAAAAGCCGTTTGCCACGCAGTTCCCTGCGGAACTTCCATCCGGCCCCTGTGGATCCAAGAACTGAAAGCCCCAGAGCCCACTGTCAGCTCTGAGGGCATCGGATCACATTGCCGCCCGCCAGGCTTGGGCAAGGAATCGGTCGGTGCGGCACAAGCTACTTCTTAATGCTAACTTATAAAGCATTTTTGAAAACATACACAGTTAGTGTAAGAAAACTTTTATGTAATCACCTGAAGCAGAACTTCAAAATTCAATTCTGGTTATACACTGGGCAGTAAAAGAACGAAGATAGTATTTTGATCAAGATTGTATAATTAGTCTAGTTATGAAGAAGGGTCAGTAGCATCATAGAGTAATTACTGGCAAAACAGAACATGACATATGTACAAGTAGTGGGATTTTTGCTAAAAGAGAAATACAGTGAATCCAGAAACTGAGAAAGTTTTTTACCCATGCATAAAAAACTTGCTTTCTGCAATAAAAAGTAAGTGTTAAATAAAATACATTAGAAGAACAACCTTCCACTGATGGGAAGACTATGATGGTCTTCATGAGAATCATTCTGGTGATGACTCTTGTTGAACCCCGGTGCAGGCCCTGGCAGCTTTCATGATACCAAAGCATACCTACACAAGTTCTTTTCTCTTTGACAGTGTCATTAAGCCTACTCTAGCACTCACTTTTATTCAGTTTTAAGCTATCCCAAAAAAATTCTCCTCTAACTTGAGTTCAACCAGAATGACAGGGCACTCCTCCTCAGCCCCATCTTGGGAGGCTGCAGGGCTCTGATGGGCCGGGGACAACAGCAGCCCTGCACAGCAGCTACAACGACATCACATTTCCTTGGAGCTGCTGGCTCCCAGGGCCTGGACACTGGGTTGGCCCATTCATTACATGAATCCAGAAGCTTTGCTTCTGATTCACTCTGCAATTGCAAGTGAAAGCTTCTTCTCTTTCTAAAACCTCCTACTACTAATTACATGCTCTGAAGTTATTGATACTGAATTTGGCAAGGCTAAAAACGTTTGGTGATTAATGAGGAGTCATCATCAGGATACCTTTTTTCCTTGTCACTGTGATAAGTACTGATTTTTTCTGGGCACATTACCTAGTCCAAATTTGTTGAGATGGTTCACCAACCCAGGAAAACAAGGACTCTGGAGAGGCAGGAATGCTTAGCATCCCTGGAAAATTGGATAAAATTAGGAGAATCATATGTTTGCCTCACTTCCCTGCTTCAATAAACAAAGTGCCTCTCCCATTTATTGTGCTCACTCATAAATTCAGAGAAAAACAGCACTTCTCTCCACTGAGCTGGACTTCTTCATTTTGGCAGACATGGTAATTGAGGGTTTGGGATACTCTAACCCTTTTTTTAAAATGAAAACCAAAAGAAATCCAGCTTTTTCATATACTGTTACTTCACAAAAGTGTTTTCCTAGAAAATGCGAACAGAAATAAAATTTGGTGGCACAAAAGGGGAAAGGAGAAAAACCTTCACACACAAAATGTTTTTCTTCTGAGTTTCAACTGCCCCAATAAACTACTGAGTCACTAAGTGCACAAAGAACTGTAAGGAAATATTCTAATTAATTTCTTTTCTTAAAAAATTACATCTGCTGAGTTCTCATTCAGGAATCCTTCACTCTCATTTACACAAGAGCTACACTGTTATTCTACTGCCTAATCAAGTTAACTTAATATGGTTTTTACAGAGTGATCTTCATGGCTGTGCAGGACAGCCTTCTTCCTCTCTTTCATCACAATATTAAACAATCCTTCATCTCCTCGTTTTTCCTGTATGAAATTACACAACTTCTCCTATCCAAGGAAGAAGCTCATACTACTTGCTATTAAAAAAAGACCCATGCTATGTTTCCATTGAGTACGCTTCCAATTTTGGGAAAGTGAGCTACAAACATCTTCTGAAATTGTTATATTGTCGGAGATCTTCAGTTCCCTAAGCACAATGCAAGTCGTGAGCTTACAACTCCATCTGCAAAGAAAGTTTCAACTGGCACAAAACCAAAATAAATAGAAATACTGATTGACATTCCCATTCTTCCATGATTGTGCTAAACTCAGGAAAGAAAAAACAGTTCATACTTGATATGATGATGTCCCCAGGAATTTCTTCTCAAAAAAGCCAAAACATGAAACAAAATGCAGAAATTTCACCTACAGCAATAGTTTTGAAAAGTATGCAGCTTTGGCCAGAGAGTGAACCCTTATTGGAACTTACTGGCATTTGCTGGTTTTTATCAACAGTTGCACACAAAAAACGAAATTTTACAGACTGAAGCAAAAGCAAATGTTAGAGCCATTTGCCAGAATTTCTGCATTTTGACAAGGTAAAACATAATAGAAAAAAAAATCTTTGAAAATTTCTTCTACCCTACCAAACCCATGTTGCTTACTGTGTTTTTTTTAGTTTTACAGTAACCTCATAAAGAGGACAATATTTTCCTGGACAGATAGTCACAGAATAGAGGAGATCAACAAGCAAAAGTTCCCCATACTAAATGATCAGGTTTTCAAAAGTACATGGCTCCCATCAGAGCTCTTAAAACAGTCAGTATGACTTTCAGAAGTGTTCAGTAATAGGGAGGTATTTTCAAACCTTTCTGGGTAATTTAGATGCATTAGTCTCATTGAAAGTTAATGAGCCATGTGCTGCTCAGGCTTTTGGGTGCTTTGTAGAAAACACGTTACAACCGGTATCCATGGCGCAAGTTTTGGGAATTTTTAAAATTTGATCTTATGCTGTTTACACTAAATTCTGCTTGTAGCTACAGATGTGTAGCTTCTCCTTATGGTATATTTATCTATCCAGTGAAGCAATAGGTCCCCTTGCTCTGCTCTTTTCAAAGTCTGTCAACACAAAGCATCTGAATGCAGCTGTGCAAAGAGTTGCACATTCTGGCCTCTAGCCCCTAGGACAGTCCCAATCCTCCACGCAGCTAAACTTTGTGAAGCCCACTGCTGACAACTTCTGCTGCATCTTGTACAGAAAGGAACTATCCCCATGGCTGAGACTTGTTGAGTAACCACAGTCACTGCACTAGGATGTTAGCTCAGGTACCTAAGTGTAAACACTGACAGAGCAAGACTCTTAAGTCTTTCCCTATTTATCTATGCATTCCATCATTCTAGATGCTAGAAGAGTGCAAGCTGCAGAGAGTATTTTCCTTTGTACCATTCTCTCAGAATTAATTTTTAAAAGATTAATAAGGAGATGCCACTTCAGGACTAATTAAGCAAAGATTAAATGGATTACTGAACAACAAAGCAAGCAAGCAAAACTCATGATTTACAATGCCTGTGTGACACTTGGTGTTCCCTTAGCACTGAAAAACACATTAGCATGTCAGGAAAGAATCATCCAGCTTTGTTGCCCATCAAATCTGATCTCAGAGTACTTGATTCAATCAGAATTACCTTACAAGAGCATTTTATAAAATTGGAGAAGAGAAAGATATCTCTGTATCTTATATTATAAAGATTTTAAAAAAAAAGTAACCTAAAAGGCAAAACAAAGCTGTGATTAAAAGCCACAACAGGTATTCCTTTCTTAAGGCTGAAAGGAATGTGAGGTCTGCTTTCATATGAATTGCTGACTTCACGCAGGTTCAGCACCACAGAGGGTTTACCAGGAGCCAGTGGCAATAAGCGTTCATAGCCTGAAGGGAAGGAAAAGAGGTTCACCCCTCATGGCAAAGGTCAGATTTCTGCAGGCTTACAGCCTGTCCATATACATGAGTGTTCGTGGGACATCTTTGTCTAGTAAGGTCCCGTGAGGATGACACAGGCTCCACAATGTCCCCTCTGCCTGGAGGATGGCCCTATAGCCACCCAGATCAGTTTAGGGTCATTTGACTTGTGTCGATCTGGTTCCTGTTGCTTTTACTCCCAACCTGATGAACAACCATTGAAAACTTTGTGGGGATGTAGCTGAAGGCTGGAATTAAACAACTCCAATACACAGAGAGACTGGATGTGTAAACAGGATATTAACAGTTGCTATTTTCACGGATATGGAGAGCTATCAAATATCCTCTGTTGGTAACATACAACATGCTGTACACTTCATTTATATTTGCTTATCAGAATCGCTATGTCAATGTCATAGAAACGGTTATACTAATGATTATATTAGTATTTGTCTATTTATTCTGTAGATATCTTTTCAGAGAGTCATCATGTCCTTTGTTCAATTTTGGAACTGATGCACTGCATGCCCAAATATTTGGAATAACATATAGAAAACATCTGGATTTAATTATATTATAGTCCTCTTATGCAGACAATGGGAATTGAATTAAGGAATATTTTGAAACCCCCACAGAGATATAAAAGTATTAGCAGCTGCACGGGAACTTTACTGTTACAAAGTTTGAAAATGTTTTGTTTTACAGATCAACAGTCTGACACATCATAAATATCAATCACAACGTTTAAGATATATAAACATGGGAGAAAAATTAAAGCTTGCATTTCAAATATATGTAGATGAATTCACAGCATTTAGAAGATGTAGAATGTATCCTTTTGTTTAAAAAATGAAAATGTATCATCTATTGGCACAGAAAATATATGTTGTACAGTGGTATTAAGCAGAGAACCACATAAGGGTTTATCGTGATGAACAGCCTGAACAAGATTTTATAGAATCTTGTTATATTGCCACCATATTGTACAAAGAGTAATTCAGCTACAAGAAATTAGCATTTTGCTTTTCATGCTTCCATTCCTTTGAAAATATTTGGGGATATAATATGAGCTTAGAGAGTCTGCCCCAAAGTATTAGATACAGGCTGGGTTTTCTCTCTGAATGTATGCTGGTTCCAAATGCCACTTCTTTTCAAGTCAGTTTTGCAGTTAGTTTTAAATCTCCCAGTGGCTAAATCACATTCAAAGGCTGTTAGCACAGTAGGGGGTCAGACTTTCTCTCTGAACGTAACTATATCACTCAACAGCAGACTCATGCAATAAGCGATCTAATGTTTTCTTTTCCTTTTCCCCCCCTCCTCTGAGCGTCTCCCTGCATTCCTGGATACCAGTCACTGCACCAAGGTCCTGAGGCAACAGCCACATGGACTCCACTGCCATTCTAGTTTTCTTTATGGTGCAGAAAAAGCTAAGTCTACAGTTCACCTGCTGTCAAGACAAAATATTAAATTGTTAGATGTTCTAAAATATTCAAAAACCATCAAAAGAACATTTTCTATGTGTCAGAAGACAAGCAAATGCGTGTATATGCACAGAGCACAGTGCTGATAACCCCAGGATGACGGGTTCGATCTCCATATGGGCCATTCACTTAAGAGTTGGACTCCATCATCCTTCTGGGCCCCCTTCCAACTCAGAATATTCTGTGATTCTGTGATACGCATTTGTATCCATTGACAACCAATGACACAAAACATAATATTAATCCAATTCCTCCTCTTTCCATGATTTCCCCTCAAAATGCCATGAAAAACATTGCCTAAAGGCAGAATAACATCTTAAGATAGATGCTGTCTCTATCAAGCAGAACAGATAAACTTCTTTAAGCCAGAAGTAATACTGAGGCAAAGAAAATAAAGATCAATGAAATGATGATCTGTTTAGAAACAAAATTTATCAGAACTGAAGTTTGCACTAGCTGTTAGCACTGGGAAACACCAACTCTTGGTACCATGTGGCCAGGCTGACCTGGTAAATATGCAGTCTGGACCTTTGAACTTACCCATAGTATCATCTTGAACAGGATTTGTGGAATATGATATACGCCTTGCTGATGGACAGCCTGGTTAAAATAAAGGGTGGGAGAACTGCTGGGCCAGGAGCTCGAATAAACGACGCTAACTCACCCGTTTTACGAAGTGGAAAATCATCCTTGGCATCCTGTGCTCCTGGTAAAGTGTATTTGTACGGTGGCGAGGCCCCGCTCAGGGGTGGAGAGCTTTGATCCAGTGAGGTATGGTGGGCAGCCCTGCAGCAGACACAGAGGTCACAAATTAGCAGCCACTGAGGTGACCAGCAGTAACTATCTACACATGTTGTACACGTCTCAGCTGTGTTTACGTTCTTGTTCGTCTAAGTGTGCACAAACCACAGGCTCATGTAACCAATTTCACTCTTACAGTAAGTTATGGAGCTCCTCGGGATTCCCAAGAATGCACTTTTTTGCACTCATTATAAAAGTCACATAGGGTAACACTCATGTTGATCTACAGACAGGATCTGTCACTGTCACCAGTTTGGGGAATTCACCATTTCAGGTGGTTGCATTTTAATATGAATCGGCTGACACACAGCTAAAGCCATTTAAGGCTTGTTTATCATGTACAAATAGATGTATATTGATCAAGCCTCCTCTACAAAATGTGGGGGATTTTCAGGGCAGGAGGGTTTGTATAAAATTAACCAGAAATATTGAATTATTATTTGTTGGATACCCCCTTCCCCAAATTATTTAGTGGACAAGGTAAATGAAACCTTGAATTCAAGTTCAATTTGTTAATTTTGTGAGCACACCACTCTGCAGCACATAGCACTCACGTCAGCAGAGAAGCTCCAAGCTGAAGAGTGTTTTCTGACAACTGCTGGATGAAAGAAATATTGTGGGCAGAGCTTTCTGAACAATCGCAATAAAAATTGCATCATTTGGCTCAGTTGGGTTTTGTGGGGGGGTTTTTTTGGTTGATATTTTTATCTAGAGAGGGAGAGAGGGAAAGGAGCAAAACTTTCAAACTTTGTGTTTATCTAAACATAATTTTACTTGGCCTTCTACAGACTCTGCTTGTCTTTCCAACGCAGTGTGGTTACTCAATAATACATCTCTGTCAAGAGAGGAAGTACTACCTTCTGCAGTGTAGCAGAAGGCATCCTCTGCAGAGCTCCTCATTCTCAGTCATCTGAAGCTCAGATTATTAGTTCAGAAATCTCACATAGTCAATAGACTTTCATGCATTATTTGCAAGAAAAAAATTCCGTATCGCCACCAAACGCAATGTAACTATACATTAAATCACGTTACCAAAATGCTCTGGTTAGCTCAGAATGCAAACTCCAAGCACCAGCCTTCAGTAATCCTTTTTAAAAAGAACAAGTACAAGATGGAAATCTAGTGTACCATAAGCATTTCTGTTTGTCCTGTTGAAGGTCAATTCGGGCATGACATTGAAGTCTTTCAGAAATGCAGCCAGAGTTAATTTTGTTGGATTCATTTATGTGGGGAATAAAAACTGCAAAACTGTAAACTCTTAACATGTCAATAGACCCTTTTCAGGACTCAACAAAATCACTCACTTCCATGGTCCAAGCAGATTCTTGTCAAGGCCAAGTTATCATAAGAATATGCAGTTAGGATACTAAAATCCACGAGTAAGAAAAGTTGAATGACCTCTGTCTTTCTCAAAATCCTTGTGAATTAGTTACACCATTCAAGCAGCTTCACTGGAAGGAAAGCAGCATCTCTTCAAGAAGAAATGTTTTGTGATTGATTCAAAATCCAAGTAAGACAAACACAAAGTTGTTCTAACTGAAAAAATTTAGGATACTTGCAAAAATGACAGGTATAGTTGTAAAATTTGTGATAGCAACAAAAGCTGAAGAAGCCGAAATAAAAACAAATATACAAATTTCTGAGACAGTCTTGTTCTCTATAGTTTTCATCTCATCACTGAACACTGAATACTCCTTGGATCAACCAGAAACATAACACTTCTGGCTTTTCACTAATTTTTGGGTTGAGCTTCTGCCTTGCTCTGAAGGCAGACTCTCAACACCCCTGCTGGAAAAGCATTCTGCCAAGTTTTAGCTGACACCTCAACGAGACAAGGAAGCAGCTTAATAGTGAACATACGTGTACCAGAGCTTGGGGTGGCGGCTCATGGAATGATTCTTCCCGTTTGCTGGAGAGTCTTTTGTTGCCGATTTACTCAACAGGAACTCTTGAAGCTTCTGCTTCACTTCTGTACTGGCCACTGCCCCTAAGAAACACAGAGTTAAATGCATCTTATCTTTACTTTAAAAAAATTACCTTTTTAAAGAAAATGAATCCCCAGACAGTGTCTGTGCTGTATTGCTGGAAGTTTTGTAAACTATAAAAAACTATTGGTGGAAAAAAGTCAAAATGAGATAACATTTGGATTAAATGCTTGCCTGTAGAAGCCTGAAGCTGGCCATGGCCCAAAAATCCAGTGAAGTCATAAGGAATATTTCAACAGTAGATGAGGCCATTTATCCAGGGCCAGATGTACCTAAAGAATTTAAATTATTTCCTGATAGTTCCCAACAATCCAAATACAAAACCAATGATAGAAGTAAAAAGACAGTAACAAAAGGTCAGTTTGAGTTTTTAGTAATGAATGTTTTTTCTTCCAATAAAGTAATAGTAGTAACACAGCAAAACTGTCCTCTGAACACTGTCTTGGTTATAAGCAGCACACTGCAGAAAGAGCCAGCAGCAAGGCTTTTAATTGGAGCCCCTTAAGAGCCTCTACCTGTGATGTCTGGAAGACAGAAGACAATGCATTTTGACCTCTCTTGGTGTCTAGCTCAATACAGAACAAAAGGTAGAGCATGTCATTGTAAGGTTAAACTGCCAATTCCAGCTTGCAGCATGGGACACACTTCGTTACTCACAGCGAAAACAGTGCTCATTAAAGAAAAAAAAGTACAAAAACAAAAAATCTTTTGGTTTTCCATAATCAGTGAAAAAAAAAGGATGAAACCCCACTTCTTTCAAAGCTGCAGCACTAAGGCATCCTTGATACTGTAAGTATTTGGTTACCCAACCCTGATACACCACATCTGAGCTGCTGAGCATGTCCCATGTGACCCATTGCCCATAAAATGCCTCTACTACTTCTCTGCTTCATACCCCAATTCCCCTGCCCACACCTTCCTTCCTTCCTCTACTCATTAAATAGATCATCACCACCAACAAACTGTGGGTTGGGGCTGGGCCTGGAGGGGTCACAAGCTGCTTGGCTGGCTGCTACATACTGAACAGCCACCCAACAAGTTCAAATTGAGAAGGGAACCACTGAGGTCACATCTCTGCTCCTCCTCTGGCAGGAGCACTAATAAAGCCCAACTGTTCATGTGGAGGCTGATTTTTTTATACTACTTAGAGGAACCTTTTGTTCCTGCAGTTTCTACACGCTCACACTTCTGGATCAGTAAGACTGAAATTTTTTCATGGGCTCATTGTTCTTCAAAGTACTAGAAGCACCCTGGACACCTTAATTTCTAAAGCCTACAACATGGTACACCTACAGCTGTTGAACTGATAGATTTTTCTACCCAAGAAAAAAAAGCTCTCTTCTGCTTCAGTCTTTGTCAGTTACATCTTGTGCTCATTTAGCAGGGCAAGTAACAGTACCTGTTTGTGGCAGCTTCATTTTGAATATCTTCACACTGTACTTCAACCTGATTTTCAAACTGACCTCACTAAAGAGAATTATTTGTATCTGTCTCCCTCTAGTGAGCACCAAACCCCAACAATCCTTTATAGTTATTTTCCTTATAGCTATATATAAGATAGAAATAACTCTTGGTTGCGCCTCATGAAATGGCATCACGGACAAACACAAAACAGTTTGAAAAAGTACTAGCAAAATATTCAGAAGTCTCATCCTATGATATTCTTAAATATTTAATTTTACTTTCTGTCTTGAAACAATGCTCAGCACCTAATTTAATTTTTTGCTGTTTTGTAGTGCTTTCTGTATTGAGAAATAACCTCTTCAGAAAGTTCTTGTGTGAAGGTTTACGCTTTCAAATTTCCTCATTTTTTTATAAAAAGAGCTTGACTCTTGAGATGCATATATACAAGTCTGTCAAACTGTGCTTTCCTGCAGTCTTCCAAGTCTGCACACAAACCAGAAATGTGTTTCTGTGGGTGCAGTGGGTGGCCCTGCCCTTCTCAAAGCAGAGTCTTGACTTCCACGTATTTCACACAGGAATAGGCTTCCTTCAGGTTCCTGTTCATAGTTCATTTTGGCTGGGAGAATGCAAAGGGGAATAGATTAATTTCTTATTAGGATTCATGGTACATTGGCTCTTACTTTCTCGTCCTCTTTCTTTGCCTCGGAGGGGAGGAAGCTGTTGCTCCCTGCGATGCCTCTCCAGTTCCTGCTCTTGTCTTTGCTGCTCCAGTTTCTGCTCTTTTTCAAGGAGTTCTTGCTGTTGTTTAATGGCTAGGAGTTCCTGTTGTAACTTGCACAGAACAAAAAGACATGAGAAAGTGCAGTTTTCTAGGTCAGTCCTGGTTAAAACAAGCCCCTTGAGTAACTGAGGATCAGTGCCTGCTTTTATGCTTACACTTCTTTTCATCTCTTAACTGACTTTTAAGCAGCATAGTGCATTACTGGCTGTCACCAAACTGAACTGTAATGTCAGGTAGCAGCCTGCTGCTCTGGTTTCACTTCTTTCTCTTTTGGCAAAGATGCCTGGAAACTTCACATTGTTCTTTGCCTGTGCATCACCCAACTCTGGCTGCTGTGCTCTGCTGCATTTGTCAGCTCCTTCGAGTGGAAGCTTAGCATAGCAGCACAATGGCAAGCAGAAAAGAAGGAAAAAAGTGAAATGAAAGGCAAAATCATAAATTCCCGGTCAAAATCCATTATAGCAATCCTACTATAGTGCAAGCAATCCCAGAAATAATTTTCTTTTCGTATTATATGAGGCAGCTCAGAGAAGAGTGAAAACACAACTCTTTTAGGACCTGCCTCCATTTTACAAATGCAAACATTATGCACTTGCCTATCAATTTGATTTGTGGCCACAAACTCAAACAGTAGCCCAAAAAAAGCAGTCTTTTGACATACTAAAATCTGTATATACCAAAAAAACAGCGATATTGAAGTTCAGCTGAAAATCCAGGTTGTAAAATAGGTAGTTTGATTTTTTGTGGACGTGGTGGCTTCATGAGCTTGATGATTCTCATAGTATTGCCTTGGTCTGCTGTGAGCAAGTAGCTGGTAGGTGCCAGCAGTTTTGCTTTACAAGGCTTTTATCACCCCGATACAGAGAAAAGAGCACTCAAACACCATCTGTCAGTCACAGCAAACCTTTCAGGCATGTTCCCTTTCTCTGTCTGTTTAAGCATATTCATTTTCCAGATAAAGTAAGGGATAAATGAAAAATGTTGCTACCTTTATGTGCTCCTGGAGCTGGGCCTGATGCTGGCGGGTCAGGTTTTCATGCTGCTTCTGAAACTCTGCAATGAGCAGCTGTTTCTGAATCTGCTGCTGCTGCTGGATCAGGAGCAGTTCCTGCTGTAGCTGCTTTTCGCGCATAATCGGGTCCACCATGGGAACCATCATCCTGAGATCGGTTCGCAAGTCCAGTGGTGAGATAGGCTCCAGCCCCACGGGAACCTCCGACTTCACATCCACTGTGGGAAGAAAACAACAAAACGTGTATATATTAAATATAACAGGAGAAGGAGAACAGAGAGCATTCCTACTGGGAAAAAGAGCAATTTCACTCAAAGACTGTTTCAGTGTACAGACATTTAATGTACAGTACAAAACATTTAACGCAGTCTGTGCTGTATGCAAACTTCAGCATTCCTACCAGCGACTGGAGATTTTACAAATTATTTAGCACTTTCTTTCCATTCTCTGCAAAAATACTCCCAGATTAATATTCTGCTAAACAGGTTAACACAGAGCCCAGTTCTACAATCATGCCATAGCCCAATGGGGCAATATTTAGTAAGAATCTCCTAGGCACTATTGATGCTACACAATGCTACACAATAAATACTCAGGGTACTTCCTTGGCCTAAGATGAAGGCCTAGCAGCTCCCACTGCACTGCAAGAGATTTTGCCAAGCTAGTGGGTAGGTTTTCAGAGGATAGTGTTACACTGAACAGCTACTCAGTGCTACGTGGCTACTGCATATAAATATACCTGGCAAACACAGAGGAATAACATGTAACATGGGAAAATAATTTGACACACAAATTGAGAAGTTTTAATATAGTTTTTTGAGAAGGTTTTGGAAAAGTGACCACCATGATTGGAATGGATTAGACATAGCACACAGAAAATTATTGTTTCAATTCGTTGTAGCAATGTTATACGTTGTTAATCCAGCATTAAAGTATTTAATGAAGGATCCTGTATTTTCTATCCCCTAATTTAAATCAAAGGGACCAAAAAGCAGCAGAAGAGAGAGATTTGCTCACTTTCACTACAGTACTTGTAACATCAAGTGAAGAGAGTGAGTGTAGCTTTATCTGTTTCAAAAGAACGAAAAACTAATGAGTAACATATCTACAAGAGGAAAATAAATAGCAGCTGAAAGTCTCTGCTAAAGCCCAGCAGTTCTGATTCCATCCACAAGAGGACAGTGAAACACAAACACATTCACTCCAGTCCCTATTCCTCCACTATCTTCCTTGAAAAATAAGATTATTAACTGAAAACAAACATAGTGTTGGAAATTACTTGGGAACAAGATTTTAAGCATATTTTCTCCTTTTGGTCTGCTGAAGCTGTATTTGTTTTCAGGGAGAAAACCAAAATGAAACAGAAATAATCTAGTAAGCAGAGGGAGAAAAATTGAAGCAGTAAAAGTTGAAACTGCAGCAAACGGAGAGAACTGAATTCTAACTGTATGATCAAACCTCCTAGTAAGAGATTTTATAAAAATAAGAGGAAAGGCACCAAATCTTTTCTATGCAAAATATCTTTTCTACACCAAATCTTTTCTGATCACACTTTTTTATTCTCAAAATTCTGAAAACATACACCTCTCTGGGCCCTTTTTTTTTTTTAAATCCTAGTAACTGTGATTGTAAACCTCAGAGCATAATTTGGCTTCTTAACCTGCTATCCCAACAGAATGATTGTGTCTAAGTGCTTACTTTTGTTCTGAGACTAATCACTAAATTATAAAAAATCACCTTTAACTTACAAAAACTACTCTTGATTATAAATAATTGCCACCAACCAAGAGAAGCGGACAGGCAAACCCCCAGCCTTTCATTCCATTTATTCAGCAGCAATCCACATTCCATTTGTCTAGACTAAATATAGCTTCGTTTATACAAGAAATCAATAGTGCTTGCAGAGAGCAGAGCAAAGACATGAATATTTCATCAAACCCGGAGAGAAATGGCAATCAGCAAACTGACAGCAAACCGTGTAGGCTGACTGGCCCGCCAGATAAGTCTCCTGTACTTGGACAATGGCTCATTGCCTGCAAGTCACAATCTTATCATCAGCACTCTTCTATTTTTAACATTAATTGCATTGTAGGTGACAAAGGTTTATCATGTTTAAAGGGGAGAGATGGATTTTCTTACATCTTCTGTGACAGGATAATAAGCCTTACTAGGAGCAGTAACTGGAGCTCAGCAAACCCTGCGGGGTCTGGTTCACAATAGTGTTTGCAAACTGAACCCCGCAGGGTTTGGTTCACAATAGTGTTTGCAAACTGAACCCTGCAGCTTATTTTGCAGATACTGGCTGCAAATCAACCTCTACAGATCTGCACGGTGATTCAGGCTGATTATACTTCCTATGTTGGACCAGCACCCCATTTCTTAATTTTCAGAGAATTTAAGATGAGAGGAGGCACCCAGATTTTTCTAGCAATGGAAATTTCCTTTCACTATTAGTAAATCTGCAACTGAAACCAGGCTCAATTTGGTAAGCTACATGTTTTCTAGAATTTCCACACACTCAAATAATAAATCTAGCACTGGAATATCTACTTCATCAAGTTGACCTTAACCTCATCCCTTAATGCGGGGGAAAACAAATATGAAGGACTTAAATCCATAGAAATCAATACATAGTATTTAATGTATTTTCAGTGCCAAGGTATACTGACCAGTAAAGACAAGCATTTATTTCCTGGCATAAACATTGCTAACAGTAAGGTTACCACCAATACTTCTAATAACTGCTGACATAGCAAATATTAACTTTTAGGGGTAATTACTGTCTTAAAACTGTACTAAGTAATTGTTAGCTGGGTAATAGTCAACCTCATCAATGAAATTATTTTAAACAATAAGATCACCAATCAATCTGAATGGTTTGCTACTGTCTGTTTCACAGTTCTAATGCCACAGGCCATTACATTCTTATTTGTTACTAGCTGAAAAGAAAGAGACAAAGCAGCTCCATGGAACTACATCAGTGTGAAAAATGTGTAATGGAGCAGAGAATCAGAATCGGTGTCTTTAAAAGCTTTGACTTCTGGCTGAAACATCTTCCTCCCACCACCACGCCATTGCAATTTTAAGTCTCTGGAGAGCAAAGGTGATGCAGAATGTTTACTCTCATTGGGGCTTTTTGTGTTTTTCATCCCCTATACACATATATATTCTACAGGTAAAAAATTAATACCCTGATCAGTGCCCTCAACTTCAAACATCACAAGGAGCAGTGGGATGCTGGATCTAAGCAATAGGATTCATCAAAATATTAGACAAAGAAGGCAAGGGACGGATAATGAAAGCAAATATTAAGCAGAGTTTGATAAAGGCTAACTTCACTTATTTTGCAGGATTTTCATATCACCAATGAAGTAAAGCTGTAGCAAGCATGGTTCAGAGTGGGACCCTGACCTTATTCTCTCCACTGTAGTCCCCAGAAGATCCTTCCCAACAGCTCTGCCAACTACAGAGCAAGCCTGGGATTCCTCTCTAAGGTTAAATAAAGACAAACTCTCTGAGCTCATGTCAGCTGCAGTGAATACAACAGTAGGCTACAGAATATTAACTAAAAATGTTACTGAAAGCTCAGTGATTCCAGGAAATATGCCAAAATTTGAGTAGAAAAATATTTAATTTTCAGTTACAACACATTGCAAAAGGCATATGTATTTATTTTTCCTATAAAGACTGAATTGCCTTTATCTTGAAACATAACAACAAAAATAGTCTCAGAAGAGTGTCCATATCAATTATACTCCGTAGATGGCACTTCCCACAGGGCTTTTGAAATTCTGTGGAAAGAAAATAAGACACTTGAAAAATGGCATCCTTGTTGAGTGATTTAGATGCTTGGAGCATGTGTAAAAAGAGGTGAAGGAGTTTGGTTTAACCCTCAGGCTTTGCTTTTTGAAACCATTCCTTACAATGGGAACACTGAACAACTGTTAAGTCTCCCACTAAGAGATGGCATTTCAAGCTCTGTTTCTGGTGACTGGTTTCAATTCCTGGTGTATTAGAAACACAAATCTTCCAAATCACAAGTGCTAAAGGAAAACATCAGAAAATAAAGCAGCCTGCTTTCTTACCACCATCTCCCAAGAGGGGCAATCTTCTTTTTTTGTTGGCAGTTACCTTTCTTGGCAGACATTTCTGCCACCTTTAAATCCAGGAACTTAAACAAGGAATGCTGTCATCAGCTGAACAGTCACTATTGCAGATTTGAGATGCAATCAAGAAGAATGCTAGCAGACTTGCTTATGGACCATCTTGTCCAATACATTTATGATTCTTACATAAGAGGAACTGTGTGGACTGCTGGGACTGCAGGGATCCAAGTTAACCTTTTCCCAAAGGAATGTCTGAGTTACATTGTTAGGCTGGGAAAGTAAAAAGGGCTGGAGATAGAAACAGGGTATGAAGGTGGTGAGCCTTCTTCTCCTGCCTTGGTTGTTCAAGGCAAACTTACACAGCAGAAGCAGTTAAGGTTTATAAAGTGAACAAGGAGGACTACCAAAGTTGAAACACTAAATGAAAACTACATGTGACAAAAGACAGACGACAAGTTTCTCCAACCACCAGTATTAGGTAATTAAAACATATTCCTGAAAACACACAAAACCCAAGTAAAATCTAGAAGAACCACTATGCAAAGAAATGGCCACACCTTACCCCGGACAGCATGCTGGTGAAGTGTTACAAAGAAAAGAGAATGAGAGAGCTTATACCAGTGCTACTCTTTTGAACTCTGCTCTACAAAAAAGAGCCCAACCAAAGTTATTATTGACAGTACTTTTCATAGTTTTCATATGCTTTTCATAAAATGAAAACAAACCAGAACAATTTTGCACATTTTAGTGTAAAGGAAACTGGCCCCATTTGCCATCTTCATTCAAAGAAAGTGAAAAGCCTTCCTTTTTGCAGAATTAGCCATCAGCCAGTCATGACATAATCAGAGCACTAAGGAATTCATAGAAAAGAGCCCTAAATGCTGAGAAGAGTAGAAGATTCACCCCCTCCCTGATAAAGATAATACTTTAAATTTACTCTACAATTTAAACCTAGAATTTTTTAAACCATATTTATTCATTCAGGACTTGAAAAGCACCAATACCTGAAAAGCTGTAACAGTGTCTTTGAAACAGACTGAAAAAAATCTTTGAAAAGACTGAAAAAATGAAATACCATAGGAGGCTGAAAGTTGCAGGAATAAGGAACGGAGGGTAAGAGGGAAATTTTGGCAGCCATGTGAAACACAAAGTAACTGGCAGGAGATGGGACAGAGAAGGACTAGCCAGGCAGTAAGACATGAGCACAGGATGAAACACAGGAAAAGGAGTTAAAATTTCTGCTCTGAGAAGCTGCATTACAGGAGCACTGCTCACTCTGTAATCTAAGAGCAGCCCTGGCACAGTGATAAGGTGGCAGTGAGGCCACAGTGTAAATAAGGAGCTAGCACAGGAGCGATGTGTTCATTGTGAGGATGATGGGAAATTAAGCAAGCAAAGTGGTTTTGAACAGCCATGACTAAAGAGGACTGAGACTGGCATGAAAACTGCCACAGCAATTGTTCAGTGTTCAGGAGTGCAGAAAATGTCCTAATCTGGAGCCCGTTCCCTGGAGAAGAGGTGGCTGGCAGCTTCCTGGGGGAAGCGGTGCCACAGCAAGACCTGCGTGGCAGACAGCAGGAGCGAGAAGCTGAAATGTTAAGAATAACTAGTGACATCAGAAATACAAGTCAGATGATCAATAAGCTGTGAAAGGTTAGGTTACCTCCCATGGGATGCTTTTATCATTTCAGCTCTGGTAGCTAAAGTCTTGTACCTCAATTCTCAGCTCGCATAATCTGTCATTCCTCTGTTAACTTCAATATAGGCAAAGATTCTTTATGCCACCTGAGAAGCTTGATGCAGAGCCTCCCTCAAGAGAACAGGGATGAAAGAAGGCAGCCTTCAGAGCATCTCATTTTAGCATGAGGACAGAAGCATCCAGGTTTAGGATGACACTTATAAAACTTTTTTGCAATATATAAAATCAGCAGGTTTTTTCTTCACTCTCTCAATTATGTCAGAGAGTGCATCAAACTGAAAAAAGTGTCACCTAGATTTCACTGAATGTTATTAAATATTTTTGATTCATTATATATCCCCATTCTTACACTGGATTTTGGTTGTCACGGGCAAGGAAAGCAGAAAAACAGCAAATGAAAATGGAAAATTACTTTCAAAGGTAGCTCAACAACTTTTTTTTGGTAGTTAAGTACTCAACTGCACTTTGCAGTTTTAAAACTTCATCACTTGGAAAAGAAAAAATGCAAGAAATTAAGAAACATTTCAGATCCGAAAAAATATTTTCCAGTTATTTTCTTGGATTATCTCTCAAGAGCCAGTAATTATTTTAAAAAGTACTATCATTGAATTAGAAGTATAAGTGAGCTGTCAAACTTGATGAGACACTCAAATAAGTTTATAGTATTAAACAGAAGTGTAATAAATTAAACAAGGAAAGTATTCCTCTTTGTTCTAAAAAAGGGATCTTATCATGATTATACCTTTTTCCTATTTCTTTTAAGTGTTTGCATACATGTCATAATGAGAAGTAAAATAAATGCAAACAGCGATCTGGGCTTTGATTTACCATACTCTTATTTCCCCAGGGCCTGGAAAGGAAGCTCAAACAACCACAAACTTCTAAAATATCAGTGAGAGGCCTTGAAATACCAACACTGAAGTTACAGTTAGCTGGCTTTTGTAAAAAATCAAAGGCTTTATTATATTGATTTACTAAAATCAGATTCCTTCTCTCCAAATAGGCTTTTGAGTCAAACAGTCATAACAAGCACATACATAAATACCATCAAATTTGTTATCGCCAGAAAGTTTTTAAATGTTACAGTGTTTGCTGTTTCTTCTATACTGAATACTTGAGCAAAAGTTCCACTTATGAGCCTGCCAGAGTTCATGCAAATATCAGGCCAACCACTTCTGTCACAGCAATAAAGGCAAATGTGCCCAGTAAATCACATCAGAACGTGAAACACTTTTAAACTCAAACCTGGGATGATCTGTTATCAAGAAATCCAAGCTGAGCTATATTTGGGTTTCTGAGCTACTTTATTTATATTTCACCTAGGAGAACCCTTACATACATGTTTCTCTACACCCATCAGCACACAGGCATATTTTCACTTTCCAGAAAAAGCTTTTTTGATATAAGGAACACGAATACCCTCAATTCTAGATACTACTGTTGCAGGCAAGATAAAAACAGGACAAAGATAAATGCACATATAGTTAAAATGTAGAATTTATACGTAACTTTATTCCCAGTCCCAAAATCTATGACGTAACTGATGATTCCATTAAATAATGATAATAAATCAGTGTAAATTATGGCATCAGGTTAACCAATCAGACACTAATGTGCCCTCTGCATGGTATCAATGCACAAAAATGTGTGAGGAAGAATATAAAATAGCATTCTTTTGGCTGTGGATCTTCTGTGCACAAAACTGTACCACTGTCAGTGAGAACCCACTGAAGACGCCAACTCAGGTTTGACTGGGTGGCAGCACCACTTTTGGTTAAAGAACTGTGTAGGTACAACGTATCTCCACGTCAGCAAGTACCAGCTTATCAGTGTCTTCCAGTCACTTCAACAAAACCTTAAAATTAACTAATTAAATTGAAAGCACATGGGACATAATTGTGTGTGTGTGCACTTGCAGACATGCGTAATTCTCGCATCATATCCTGAAATGCTAAGAAAAAATCATGGAGCAGACATGATACAAAAGGTTCCTCTCACCTCCCTTTTCAAAACACTATAATGATTGATGCCACATATGCACGAGAAAGGCAACATGCTTTCAACTGTATCAGTATCATTCACATCAAGACAGTGTACCAAGTCCCCCACGTTCCTATGGATGGCTGCAAGGGCACCAGGGGGGGTTCTAGAGACCTGCAGTCTCTGCCTCATCACTGATCCAGAGACAGCACAAGGCTACAAAGGGTACCAAATACATTCTGAATTTAGGATTTTCACTTACTTTTCTCTCATCTCTTCTCTGCCTGTGAATACTGCAGGCACATTTGTGACAATGTTGAGTTTACACCTGCTGAATAATTCACAGCAGTGAGGCTACCACTATTCTAATCTCAATGTGATGACAGCGATAGAGGAGGAAAAACTCTTCCTTGAAGTGAGGGTATCACAACAGCTCCCATTTGGGCATGCCAGCAGGTATGTCCTGAAGTATCATAGGGCAGCATGCTCCAAGCAAATTAGACAGTGGGTGGAGGTTTGCTGAACAAGTATCCCCAAATAGCTTTGCTATTTCACGGGTGTGACAGCCAGTGCTCCAAACAAAACCCTTGGAAGGCAAGATGTAGGGCAAATCTTTCAAGGAACTGCTGGCAACTCTTTTTTTTAGGAAAAAAGATGACTGACCCCAAAAATGCATTGAAAATAGTATCTTCCAGTTCCTTTTCTTGGTTTTTTTGTTGTTGTAGAAGTATGTGCTCCCCAAAACACTACAACAATTAGGGTTTTGGTTTTTCTCCTTTTTACTGCATAGCAAAATCTAGCATTTACACATAACTTCTTAGGCTTACAACCTGTCTATTATACCCAAGAAATCAAGAAGGACCTTGTATTATTCCAGTGTTACTTATAAATATTTATAGGACATCCTGTTCTTTGACAAGCATTGGGTTAAAAATGCTGTTGATCCTAAGCACAGAAACAGGGAGGACTGAACAGAAACCTCCCCCAGGGGAGGGGGAAAATCCAACAGAAGGATATTAATACCTTTTAAAGAATCTTTCTAATGAGATAGTAAATGTTATGCCTCTTGGAGAGTGGCAACACAATATTACTTACTGTGCTAGCTCAGAAATAAAGGTCTTATGTATCTATGCAGAATTAACAGTTGCAGATGTTTATTAGCAAAGATGCATCTGTTTGTATTAGACATTTTTTCCTATTCTGCTCCCCTTTGTACCACGTTGCCTTGAACTGCAGCACGCTCAGGGGACTCTCTCTCCCTCTGCTCACATAAAACGCCGAGCATATTTGCACAGGGAGTGAAAGAAAATGAATAGATAACACTAAATTGCTGGCTTGCTGTTTTTCAGAAGTCCACCTGCTGGATTATTGATACCCATCAGCAGAAGAGTTGACAACATGCCAAGAGAAAACACTGCGGGTGAGGCAGGGAAAATGAATGGAAAAAGATAGGGTCCTGGTGATGATGCAAAGGAAAGGCAGGGTTTATTAGACTGCAGAATTCAATCAGGAGTGGCAGAATATGAAAAGGGACAAACAATGCTAATAAAGCTGATGGGAATATTAGGCAGCAGTCAAGCCCCAAAGCTGGATGGATAATGACATCAGCAGGCACAGAAGATGGGCTGCTCTACGGAAAGTTAAGGAGGAGATACTAAGGAACGTCCCTCTCAGCTTGATGAAAGGGTTGTGAAGGTTTTAAATGTCTTCATCCAATTTGTTTTCTGCTGCAGACAGAGTATGTCTTTCAGGGAACAACCTTGACTACCATGCAGATGGCCTCATTTCCATTACTGAGACCTTACATAAGGCAGGCACTCCAGTAAAAGAGATTACATAAAATATACAAAAAGCATTATGAACTCACAAGCAAGGAAATGCCAATCTGCTAGGATGCTTTCTTATATTTTTGTCTCATTAATGTGAAGACAGTTGTGGTTTTGTAGAGTAGAGATCCAAGCCATAATCATTTGCAGTAAGTAATCACAAAAAGTTTCTCTCATATTTTGCCATTTGGGGTTTGGGGGAATTACTTGAAAAATGGAGACAGACATCTCAGGTTCACAGCTGTAATCCAAATATTGAAGAATTATTCCTTTTTATACCAAAAGGGTGTCTTGGCAAAGATAAACTCTTTGATGTTTGCTTTTAAAATCAAATAATGTTCTGAAGCTGAAAAAAAAATCCCAAGCTAGGTATAAAAGACCTTGTTCATGTAATTGTGTGACACACGTAGCATCATCCCTATTACACTACTTATCTAAATTGCACCTTTCCAATTTTTTTCACTTTTCATCACAGTAAATTATTTCAAGCCTACTTTGTCCATATCTGTTTTTACTTTCTTTTGACAATCTACTTTGATTTCTTGAAAAAGTGTTGTAAGTCTCTGCTTTAAATTTAAAAGATTTCAGATAGCAAAACCTATACTAATGCTACACTGTATGAGAACAAGAAAAACTATTTCCATGATTTTTTATAATGATGCAATACTAAAGTTAGAAAATATTATTCATGATTTGTGCTCTCCAGAATGGAGAGATCTCTGAAAGGCTCTCTTTGGAATGCAGAGACTTGGTTTCAACCACCAGAGGGAGTCAATCTGATTTTTCAGGTTAACTACGAAATCAGAATGAACAGAAAAAGCACCGAGAAGAACTCACTAACAAATAACACTATTTAATCCAGGTTTATGTGGATACCAAACATAATGAAAATAAACTTTAATTGGGATTCTCTCCATTGAGATAAGAAAATCAAGTGATTCAAATCACTTTTTCACTTCAAGTGCTCATTAACAAAAGTCCGACTAGTATACTTTTCTTATGACTTCAGATTAACAAAATTTTAAGGAAAAAAAATATAATATTTTACATGAGACCAATACTTATATTTCTACATAACCTACTACTCTTTCTTGAGTTCAAGACACTACTGTACTCAAAAGTCTTTTTACCAGGTGTAAATACAGCAGGTTTTCTTCAGTTTATTTATGGTTCAGTCAACTCAATCAGCACGTAGAGATATGGATTTACAATGGTGAGTACAGGAAAGAAACAGACATTTCTCCTCGCTTGGACAGTCATTTGCCTTTGTAATTTTTAAGCACTGGAAAAGCAAACTGTAGAAATTATTAAGATGATGGCAACTTCCTCAGTATATTAGCTGGAGATATTTTTTGTGATTATTGTTCTAAATAAACACTGAAAAAAGTGGTTTTGCATTCTGTAATATTCCAGAAACTAATAGAACACTTCTAAAAAAATAATCTGTGATGTCAAAGAAACAACAGACATCAAAAATTTCTACCTAATTCTGATGCCACTTAGCAAGTGCAGTGCAGAAAACTGAAAAATCCAGAAGTTATTACCCATTTTTGTTTTTCCACATTTCAGCAGGTCCGTTTTTCTTATTAGTGGGTTGGTTTTTTCTCTCTTCATCTCATCTGATACGCAGAAAGTCAGTCAAGTCAGTAGGTATTTCTTCAGTTTCAAATGAGAGAGTCTTTCTCAAGTAAGTTTTTCAAGAAATTAAATTTCCTATTAAGAAGTCTACAAAAATCAGTGGGAACTCTTCTCAAATTTCAAACTCAAGTTTTAGAAACCCACAGATCAGGCCTGGAACAGGCAGACTAGACTAATGGAGTCAAGCACTAGAAATTACTCTCTGAGAAACTCTCCGGGTCCTTTGAGGATCTCAGCCTAATCATTTAAATAAATCCTAGTCATATGGAAACTCCCACCCCCCACTTAACACATTAATCACTCAGAGGAGAAGTTCCCTCTCACCAGACCTAAGATGAACAACTCTCAGCACATTTAGTCCTGTTGACTGAGCTTTTGAACCTGGCTGGAAACATCATTCCAACAAGCTAAAATTCTGCAATACAAGAGGCAATTTGAAAGTAAGTGCTCAGGTTCTGCACTCTAAGCAGAACTTTTTGTGATCAATGAGATGGCATTAAAAATATGTTATGGAATTATTGTATCAGGTATTGCATATTAAGGACTGGGAGAAAAAGTCAGTGCAAGTAATTTAAGGTTTGCCATGGAAAAGCTGTAATATTAATTTTAAGGTAAAGCACTGGAAGAGCTTGTTACCACAAAGAACTTATTAATATGTTTGCTTTAACATGAAACAAACTGGATTCTAGCCTGAATCATCCTCATCAAGGTACTGCAGAAGGCTGGATCCCGAAATGTTCAACAAGACATTTTAGTCGCACCAGCAGCAGCATACCTTAGTAGGTTTTTCTGTTCAGAATATATGGGGGTTTTCTCAGAAATGTGAAAATTCTTCCTGACTGCTTCACTTCCTATGGTTTTTGTATTTGTGCCATGCACACTTATATCTTAGGGTTATGCTGCTAAGAAACAGGAGTTTATTTTGGTGAATGAGGTTATTTTCACTAATTTTTACATGTGCTTGTGTTTTTTTCCCCCTTAATTAGGATCTGATAGTGCATACCTGAACTGAAATTTCTAGAGTGTTATGGATTTCCCTGTGACCAGCCTTGGCCAAGCACCCTCTCTGCTGACTGTAAAGTTCAAGTAATTAAATGAATGCTGAGACCATGGTAGCATCCATAAAGCACGTTTCACACAATGTCCTAGGGCCTGAAGGTGATGAATACACTCCGTGAAGCTGACTTCCCCCTGCTCACCACATCCCAGAGCCAACACAAAGCCTACACAACCACTAGCTACTCATCACTGTGGACAGAAGCACTCTGCACAAAGTACAGGGATAGTTGGGTCTGGACACTGCATAAATAGGGAGAGAATGACCAAGTGTCAACCCAGCTGCAGGAAAGGATATCTGAAAATGCAGCCAATGGAGATGACACTGATTTCACTCATTCCAAGTACCTGAGTACTATTCTGTCAGTTGAGAGCTATGCACCTGATGAAAGGCCACAGAGACAAGCTGATGCACAATGCTATTACCTTCCACTTTCTCCACAAATCAGAGTCCCAAAGTGACCAACGGATGGTCTTGATTCAGAAAGAGCTTACTTATGCACCCATAAAATTCCATTTCATTTCAAATCACATCTACATCTGCCAGACAAAAAAAGAAAACTGAAGCTGATAGTCAACACACACGTAAAACAGCTTCTGACCTTAAATGCTTTTTGAATACAGCTAAAATGAATAGCTCAACTCCACACCAGAGATGATAAAAAAATAGCTTATGATCTTTCTTAGAAAAATGGGACAACAACCAAATGTCACTGTCCATTATCATCCTTATTCCTCCATTTCCAGAATTTGTACCATCTTTTGTAGAGTTTCTTCCACCTCATCTTAGAGGACATTCTGATAGAGAGATGAGAAATATGTCTTTTACTGAAATAAACGTTACACAGTTCTAAGAATTTGCACAATTCACTTCCTTTGCTCTTCCTTGACAATGTCTATTTAGAAGAGATCTATTTATTCCTCACCACATTTCACAGTTCCTGTTTCTAAATGAGAATCATATTAACAAAGGGTAGAAAGACACAAACATGACTAAGGAAACCAAGACTGTTTTTTTTAATGTAGGTACAGTGGTGTTTCCAGAGGGAAAAACATTCCAAAACGTTCAAAGATGGGCCTCAATGCAATTTACCTTTCAAGACTTTCTAATCTTGCTGAAAAAGAGCAAAATAAAAAGGTGTTTAAGATAAAATGAGTAATTGTAGGTAACTGTATTACACAATAAATGGTTTCCAATTTACCGTTCATAACTAAAGGTCAAAACTGACCCTCTTCCAAGAAACAAATCTGTAGCTATTTCATGATAAATGATTGTCTGTTCATCATTATTTGTCACATTGGATTACAAGCACTTCTTCCTTCCTGTAATACAGTGAACATCATGTTAAAGTAATTTCAAGATGATATATGGCATTTCAAAAAAAAACCCCAGCGGAGTGAAAGGAATCCACTTTCCACAAATTCACTCTGTGCATAGTTATTACTCTTGTATCATTATTTTCTGCTTAAACTAAATTACCTACGTCCTCTTTCACACTGCAATACTTTCAGGAAAAAAACCCTCAAATACATAGAAACCTGCTGAAAGAATATGAAGATCACAGCACAGACAGTAAAAAGAGCAACGGAACTGTGGAAAAAACTCCAGCCAAGCACAACTATATTTGAGATCATGTAGAGAAATTCAGATTTTTTTGTGTGTATTTTGAACAGATGCTGTGTATTTTCTCTTTCCCATGCACTTTATAAGCTCTTCACCATCATCTCCAGGTACTACTTATGACTATGGAACATTTGCTAATGCCTCCTCCCGCTGTGAAACTTCACTGGTAGGGTCACTGAACCAGGGGTATACGTTGGCATGGGCATGCAGAGCTGTTCCGATCCCTTCCCTGTGGTTTCCTTTCCCACACTAAGCTACCCCATATTCCAAGGCACAGCCTGAACCAGTATAAACTTCCTGCAAAATGACTGCGGTTCCATTCCTCAGCCTAACCTAGGGCACCAGGCACTGACCACAGTCTCCTGAGTACAGATGTATCAACATGCTACTGGAGCTGCTGAGTAAAATGATTAATGCATTGAAATACCTGTATTTGCTAGCACAGTATGTTCTTAACCATTTTCTCAGGCTTTTTGGAATCTGTAGCATGCATAGACATAAAAGATTAGAATAAAACACAAACCCATGAAGGTTTCTTCTCAAAACACCTTTTTGGCCACAAGATGAACTTCACTGCATCTCTGAGGGCCATTAAAGGGAGTAATCTACTGGAAAGCAATATTAATTGAAAAGTATCTTGAGAAAGGGAAACGCTTGAAACTTTGTTCCATTTGGATTTTTTTGTAAATCTATATATAATTTTATAGTGATCTTAATTTTAATATTTTTTTATTTTATTTTACTGTTAAAACATGCTACAAACACACAGTTTATTCAAAAACCGCAGAAGCATTGGGGTCTGCTATCATAAATCAATCAAGGTGGAAAAGAGCAACTAAGAAAAAAAGTAATATCGACTTCATTTGAAGTTTACATTTTCATTTTATATGTAAATATATATACTAATATATATATATATGTACACAAAGAGAGCTAGACTAAGAAACAGACACTCTAAGGCTCTGCCAAGAGCTGCAAAATAAAGAACCACTTGGATCATACTAGAAAAGAGTATTTCTTCTTACATAATGTTCCAGCTAATGGTTAGTATGGAAAGCTAGAGAAAAATGGTTCAAGTACAACCATTATTAAATCCAAGAAGAGCTTAAAATTACACCTCAGGGAGCTAAGCTGCTTCACGCTGTGCATAAGCTGCACATCTCCTCTCCCAGCAGTTCTCGGCAGCCCTCCCAGGCAGGGTGCAGACTGTACCAGATCTGCTGCCATAATCCTCTCCCCGGAGAAAAGGAGGAGCTCCCTCATCTTGTTTTAAGGAAAGGAGATGAGACATGGGCTGAAGTCACTCAGAGTATGTGCTGTTTGAGCCTTAAAGTGACAGTCACATGAGATACAGCCAGTGATAGGCCTGATTTCCTTAATAAATCAATATGTATATTCAGAGTCTGTGAGAAGCAAGTGCTAGAGCTGTGAAACAAGCAGGAGCTGTGTAAGCAGGGACTGCAAAGAATTATTTCTTCATGGGTGAATATGAATCCGATACCCCACACTTAGCTAGTAAAACATAATCCTGTATTTAATACAATTAAGCCAATTAACACCATATGAACACTATTTAAAAACTTGTCAAGTTGGACAGCCTAGCGCCTTGAGAACAGCTTTCATTCAGCAATGATAAAACCACTCTTACATTAAGCAGAACTTTTGCAGCAGAGGAGGACCACTTCAGAACAAAAAATAGCCCATGATAAGTGATATTGACAACTTCCAGTAGCAACCTCCCAGCCACCTCAGTGACCTCTCAAAGACAGAGCCACCAACACGAAGCCAATAGTCTTTAGCTAGTTTCAAACCAAGTAAAGAAAACCATCTGGCAAGAAAACTCAGCCAGACAGCCACAGGGCTGCTAAACTGCTTTCCTGAGGCTGGCTGCCACTGGGGTTGTGTACTAGAGGCAGTGGGGTGAGAAGGGGGTATGCAGCACTAAACAAAAGCTCTGTTCCCCACAGTGACACTCTGATTTTCTTGCTGAACCCTCTTTTCTGCCATTCCCTGCTGGATGAGTCAGGGGCAATATGGGGCAGGAACAGTCAGGTAAGGACAGAGCAGTGGAAATCACACTCTTGGTCTTTCTAAGACTGCTTGTGGTCCTCTCCCTGTACTTTTCTGCTTACAGTTGGCTTCATGGCACCAGCACACGTAGTAAGACAGAGGAACAACAGAAATAATTTCTTCCTTTCTTTCATGATTCGTAATTGGCATATAGTAAAAACAGCTCCCTTAAGTGAGGTGGAGAAGAAGGGAGCATGAGAACTTCATAGATTTTAATAAGACAGAGTAATGAAAAAGGACTGCCAACTCCAGGTGTAAATGAACCTCTGCACTATGGTAGACCTTGAAGTCTGGGTCTGGACTGAAATAATCCATGTCTGCCAACTGTTTACCCATAAACATGGGCCGGTTGCCAGTATCCTTCTGTTGTGACTTTTACACATCTTAAAGGACAAGCAGTTTTAAGTCTCTCTTCAGTCTAAATGTGTAATTAAGGATTGCAAGTAAGTACCTGTTGCTTTCATTCCTACAGATTTTGCTCACATCTTTTGGTCAACTTCTTCTGGCTGCTAAACCTTACCAGAGAACTCACCTGTACAACAGTTCTCTTAGCCCAACAGGCATTTCACACTATTTTGCTGATCTATGATAAAGCAGGTAATTTCAGAGAGAAAAACTTAAACAGGTGAAAAGGCAATGAGGGAAATCATGCCTTTAACCAACCACACTGCATTAAAAAACATTAAAAAATGTGCAGAGATCTGCAAGTTTTTAGAGTATTTACAGAGATAAAAAGCATTTGAAAGAAAATCTGTGCCTTTCATGTTAATTCCTAACCTTTATCCTGCCTCCTTTGACCCATTCTCTCAGCAGAGTCCTGCTTAGAGTCAGCCTGCCAATACTTTACAGGCTGTGGCAGTCCCCTAAAAGCAATGCTACTCGGCATGTTCAGAAAAGGAGAACTGCCATGTACCACCTGGCCAAGCTGGAGCCTCTATTCTGCTCTCCACACTCTTCAGGGACAGAGCAGAGAAAGACAGTGACAAATCTACTGGCAGAAGCCATTAGTTATTCACAATGTGAGCGTACTCTCCCCCATATGGACATTTTGCAATCTCTCTTATCTGGGCATGTATATTTGAGAACATATATAGCAAAACCTGATTGATTACACTGGAAATTTCCCTGCTACTATATCTTAATATTTAGATTGATAAATAAGAATCTGCTGTCTCTTGAAACCATCTTCTGAAATGTCTTTCTGGATTTTAAACTGCACCTTTCAATTACCAGTTTAATCTACTAATGTGATGGTGTTGAAGTTTTTCTGATGATTGCATAATCCTTTAGTCAGAAATGCTACAGTGTGGTGTTATTTATATGACAGTCTTCTCTAATGCCAGTTTCCCTTCTGAAAACCACCATACCATTTGCTTTTCAGATCATATTAATTAATCCATCTTTGGATTAAACTGCTATCATTTGTTATTTGTTATGCTGTCAGACAAGAGCTGAGTCTTACTAACTTCCATGTAGTTTGTGTACAACTTAATATCATCTCCATTACAAAACGCTTCCAAAGTTTAAAAAAGGGTCTTTAATCTGAAAGTCCTGTTGCATGGCATGCTTAATTTATAAGCTCTTTCATCTGTAGACAGTATTTTCCCACCACATTTTTGTCTGCAATTTTGATGGCAAACTACAGATAACAAAGCAGTCAGCTCTACATGAAAGTAAACACACAGAGCAGACATCTTTTGCTTAGACAGGTATGCAAAAGACAGCAGAAGTCATGTACAACTCAGAGCACAACAGCTCTTTGTGGATAAATGATGAAAGATATAATTTCTTCCAGTGAGTGGTAAGTATGCATAACAAATAGCTGTACCACTGTTTGGTTTGTGTTTTTTTTTAAGAACGTAGCACAAAATGAGGAGAAGTACATGGCTGGTATCTGCACTCTTTACTGACCATTTCAGTAGTGTTTCTATAAATATGGCACATGAGCAGCTACAAAGAAATAGTTTTAAAAATAGGTCACAGGCATTAGGAGCAGATTATACTGTACAGGTGGGAAACAATGATTTCTGGCACAAATACAGATTATGTCTGTGTTCAACATGTAGGAAGTCTCCATCAATACAAATCAGCTGCCAGAAGTGCTGAATGAGCTCATGTTGTTGCAGAGCACAACATGAATCTTTGACATAGCTCTATTGCCTTCCGTGAGATATTTCTATCTCAAGGAAGTAAAAAGTCAGAAAACAGAAACATTTTTAATGTGGGTTGTGTGAATAGACCTGTGATGTGTGCCTATAATAAAATAAGATTGCATATTCCTGATAACTGCCGGTACTGGATGAGAAACTACAGAGAAATACACAGAAAAGAGAGACTCGCTATTCCTAGAAAACAGTCACAGCTAGGGCAATTCAGGTATACAATGCCTCCAAGGCCAATTTTCCCAGGGAAATCTTATTTATCAATGCCAAAGAGCACAGTGTGGTTGGATGCTCTTTAGAACCCTAATTACACAGCTCTTCTTCACCTACCTGGAGTGGGATGGGCACCAGATAGGTTATGACCACCTCACTATCCACCAAAGATTCCTAACTGCTTTCCTAAAAGGCACAACATAAGAACCACCCTAGCTGTCTGCCTCCTCCTGAGATTCATCTTTTGGACACAGCATTCTTCTGTCCTTGTCTTGCCAGTTCCCTTTAAAGGAAACACTAAGAAAAGAGAGTATGGCCCCAAACCAACCACAGGAAAGCAGTCACATACTTGCCACACTTCTTACAGATGACACTTTATTTAATATTTTAAAAAATCTTACCATCCTATAAAGTTCAATACATTGATAATCATGGAAAATATGGCATATAGCAAACCCTTGCTTCTCTCAGTCATAGTTTCAAAATAGCAGATTTTCCTTTGCAGTTAGTGAGTTATTCCCCATTCCTTCTGCTTTTGCTTCTGTCCTGCCTGTAAGGCAGAAAGAAAAGGAGAAGAGTGGAAAACCTTTACAAACAGTACTTGCCACCACTGCAATGTCCAATGTCCAATGTAGCATACATAGACAGACTTCCAGAGGAGAAACTGAAGCTCAGATATGGACTCAGAGTATAACATAACTTTATTCCCCTTTGGGATTTTTTTTGTTTGGTTGTTGGTTTTTTTTGTTTGTTTGTTTTGGGGTTGGGGTTTTTTTGTTTGGTTTGGTTTTGTTGTAGTTTTTTAGTTTTGTTTTGTTTTGCTTTGCTTTGTCAGGAAGAAAATAGGGAGAGAATATTCAGAACAGTTAAGAACAGAAGGGTAAAAAGATTCTCCACACAGATTTCAGTCACTGGCCAGGATGCCGCAACTACATTCCTCAGCAGAAAACCATGCAGGCAAACAAAGAAACAATAAATATTGCCAGAGATCAATTGCCAGTTGAAAACTGTTGGAGACAATCTTTTCCTTCAAAAATGTGTCTTCATTCATATGGAATCTAACTGATGTGCTTTAAAAGCCTCTTCAACAGAATTCCTTGACATCTGTAATAATTCCATTTGATGCAATATATTGGCTTTTTTGGCTATTGCTACTAACTATTCAGCTGCTAATCAGCTTAACATTTTATTTCCTAAGAAGTGAACTGGTATAGAGAATGTAAGAGAAAATGTTAATCAACTGCATAGATATATATTTAAATAGGATACGGTTATTAAATTAGATTTTAAATTGGCACTAACTTCAAGAAGACACTCAAGAACAGGAAAAAGTAGTTTTATGGCTGTTAGTCTACATCAAACATTGAATGACAAGTGCTTGTTTTTTCCAAAGGGCTTTTTTTGTCTCATCTGTTCCCCAGCTCTCACCACATTCCCTGTACTCAGCTTCTAATTCTCAGTTCCAGCCATCAATACAAGCTCAGTGTTCCAGTTTATCCTGTCAGGTTTCTCTTTCCTACCCAGGGAAAGCAAGAAGAGTAACAGAGCACAGGAACGACAGATGTTCTTTCGGTACTTGGATCCAGGTTCAGATTCAGCCTACAGCAGCCAAGAACCAAAACAGCTGAGCTCTGAAATGGAGCACATTCAAATGCAGATGAGATGAAAACTTCAGGTTATCTACACAGCTCCACAACTTCTATCACACAGGAACTGTGCTTTTAACAAAATCTTTATATTGGCCACATCTTTACAAAGTGAGTAAATAAAATGCATTTTTCTAGTGTGATAGTACTAGTATGTTCCTGCCACAACAAATTCCAAAACTTTTGCTCCTGAACATGTACAGTTCACATGCTCTTGAAGATCAGCAGAAATTTTAATACTGTAGGAAAGCCACATCAGAAAAGCAGGTAAGGTGACATTTGACAGGCACAAGACTTGGCAGGCCTGCCTTGCTGCAAGCTCAGCAAACCTGCAGAAAGAAGCACAGATCACACATCCGTGAACACTGAATTTAGGAATTTAGGGGGAAATTCTGACCACACCGAAGTGAATATAAAATTTCACACGGACTTCAACAAGGATGAATTTCATACACACTTTTAAGAACTTGATTATTATCTCTCTTCTCATTGAAGTAAATTGCAAAGCTTTCCTTAACTTCTACTTTAATAATCAAATGAAATTTCAAAATTCAGGTTGGAAAGTGATTTCCTACTGAGACAGAACTCTGTGAGCTGCAAGTAATTACTTCACGCAATTACAAGTCCTACAATTTCCAGAACTTACAGGTATTGAAGCAGATTGCAAAGAAGACTTTATATATTTTTTTTTTAATCTTCTGATTTTTTAATACACAGTTGGGTTTTTTTCCTGAACTAAAAGAAAAAAAGGCAAAATGTTAAAACCCAGGAAAACCTTTATGAGTTTGCTTTGTTCTTCCCCAGCCATTGCAATGTCACCACCTCCTAGTAGCTTATCATTATTTATTTAGCTCCATGCCCATCTGTGGTTTGCACTATTCTTGAACGTGGTAGTGAGCTACTGAAAATCAGTCTTTGACTAAGCAGATGATCTGAAACGAAGGAATAGAATACAAGAAATTAAAAGACTTAGAATAACTGACTGGTGAATGTAATTCACATGCCACAGAGATTTTGATTTGGCAAAACTCATGCTTCACTGAATTCAGTGAAACCCTTTCACTCGGGAAAATGAATTGTATAGTAGCTGAGATGAGAGTACCAGAGAAATATATTTGATTTTTTTTCCCTAAATTTTGTAATTGCTATAGGGAGGTAGATGTGCTTAATTTAGATGAAAATCTGATTTGCATGATTTCTGAAATTCTCTTGAAATATACATTAATTTATTCCTTTGGGCAAATATTTGTCATTGGTTAAAATAAAAAGTAAATTCCGATGTGATACAGAGAAATGAAATCCAATATGTTTAAAATCTGTACGTATATATCCCGTAATATTAATACTTATTTTGGATCTAATTTTGAAAGTAATTAAATCCTTCAAAGATCCTCAACTAAAAAACTAAGGGTTTTTGTTGGGTTTTTTTTTTCCCAAAAGCACACATTAACAGAAAAAAAAAATACAGAGGAAATGGATTCTATTGGTAATGCAATTGCAACAATGCTGCTCTTAAGCATTTGTCGGATCTCTGTGGATGCAGCAGTTAATACATGGCATTAAGTTACAAAATCCTGTAACTTATTACAAGCAATCTTGTTTCTAAGAACGAAATGTTTGGCAATGTACAATGCCAAAGTTCTCGTTTTTTGTAGTGAGAATTTTGCTGGCATGCATCTTTGGAATTAGCATGAATCAGATGAAACTTGAAAGTTCGCAGCACCAGTGCGTTTTCTCACAAGATGTTGACAGTAAGAGGCTGCATTTTCAGCAGATATGGGTAATCACTTCCTCCTGCTATTCAAAGACAAAGCTCTGCACTTCTGAAAAACAGAAATCTAGTGAAAACTAGTATTTCGGGAGAACCCCTTTACTCTTCAAAGGAATAAAATCCACTGAAGATTGTTTTAGTTGAAATTAGTATCTTCTACAGACAAAATTTATGTGGGGGAGTTCCTGACCAAGGAGACACACAATGTTAGTTTCTCCTATAGATACTATGCCTGAAATACAGTTCAAAAGCAAAATTATTTTCAGTGTAGTCATATTAATCTGTTTAAAGAGAAATTCTCAGTGTTTTTTATATTTCCTGATAGAGAGTTAATTTAATCTTGGCTCATTGTACCCTGGAGTAAAACCCCACCTTACTCAGTTACTGAGTACACAGAAAATTTACTGCATATTTATCATGTGTCAGAACTAATGACATCAGTGAATATCCAGTTGCCCAGAGCCAGATGACAGAGTAGCTCTGCTGACTGAAATGGAAACTTTGCCAATCTGTGCCACCTTTAACATTTTGCTAGATAAAAGAAAACAAACTGGAATCCACAATCCCTCCACTTTCTGGCACTATTAAATGGCTTGTGAAACCACTAGTGCTGGTGAGTGATGTCTAACAATATGAAAAAAATTTAAAGCTTGAGTGCTGGAGTCCTCTTTCGCACTTTGACTATATGCCAGCTTCCTGAATTAAGAGTTCTCCTTGGGTTTTTGACCTTCTGGGGAACAGTAACCAAAGAAAATAAAATCTCTTGTCTTCCATATCTACATTTACCACCAGGAAACACCACTATATAATGAAAAATTACTTCTGCCAGGATCCTAAGGTAGATGACAGTTCAACACCAAGATACTTGGTGCACTAATTATTAATGCCCCTTGAAGCTGAGTTACCTTGTTTTAATACCATTCTTGATATGAAAAGGTGTAGAGACCCCAGAGTCTCAAATCTGGAGATGCTTTCAAAGGGACTTGGAATAGTCATTGAGAGAAATGTAGTGAAGTTTCACACTTCCTGATGATTCTAGATATTCTAATGATGACAAAATATACAGCTACTCCGTTCATTCATTTTTCTTTCTCTTTCATTGACAGCTCAATAGCTGTTCACTCCACTGTCAGATTACAGTTTGAAGACCTGTGCTAGTCGAGAGAGGCAAGGAACATGATATTCCCCACAGTCTGTGCCAGCATCCCTGCAAGAGGTCCATCTGAGTCAGGCTGCAGAAGGTAAGCAGTAATTTAATCACCATGGTCATGCAATACTCATTCAATTTTTTTGTCAATTATCTTTATGTCAATTTTTTTTAACTCAGTATTTTTATGTGCCAACTGCAGGTTCTGGATTTTCTTCCAAGGACACTGGAAAGTCATTTCACAGAGATCAGTAACAAGGACAGTGTATTTTGATTGGCATCAACAACCAGGTTAAATTCATAATGGTGTTCAAGTGATGAAGATCTCAAGATCACTACCAATCCCCTGAGCTAACCATGCATTCCCCTAAAATGAATTTACTATTCTGCCTAAAACTCATTCACATTGCTCACTTTGGCACTGTCCTCAGCAGGGTGCTTTACATTATGAGCAACTTCTACAGAAATTCTTCCTGGATGTCTTATTGACTAGACAGCACACCTGTATAAATTCAAGCCAAGTCTTTGCATCAGCCATGATCCTAAACTGCTGACTGGCAGAGATCCCATTCCTTTCCTTTGAGAGTGCTATATGCAGGGTACCTCTTTAAATTCTATTTAGCCTCCTTTCTTTTAAGCTATGTAGGCTGTTCATATCCTTTGTACTACAAATAGAACAGATACAGTTAATTGAAGGCATCCCTGCTGCTGAATTTAGCCTGCTAGTCTGGTAGTCTGAAACTTCAGAGGAAGTTCGTATAACACAGAATGAAAGGCTACTTTAATTTCCTCTGACCCCGTTACAGACCAAAACTTTTTGATAGAAAGGGGTTTTTTGATACAATAGGAAGAAGCAGTTTTACCCTTCTGGCAATATCCTTCCAGCACTCACATTGAGCAGAAGCTGGATATCTTACTGGTACACAAACACCAACAAAAAGGAATTGTATCAGGATGCAAAAAACTAGATGGAAAAGTTTGATTTTACAAACTGAGACTTTTAATTCACTTGCAGCAGCACACAGAAGATATATTAGAATTTGGGGAAGGTTTTTAAAACTTTTAGTTCCTTAAAGACCTTGGATGAACAGTCAGGTGTCAGCAGTCATTGGCCTTCCAAGTGTTTTTGAGAATCCTAAGGTCCTTCTTGCACAATTTTCTTTATGCTTAAATCATTTCAAAACATGGATCTTAAGTAATGAAGAAACTGCAGCGTTTAAGTGTTATTTTACCAAAATAAGATCAGCTGTTCACTTGATTTACACCTAGAGAGGGAATTCCTATAACCTTCTGTTTCCATAGAGACTGTTAAAAGGGGGTATATGTAGAATTCTTCTGTGAGCACTCAGATTACACTGGAAATGTGCAAGCACAACCCTGGCTGTTGGAAAAGTAGTGATTTCCTTGCTACTGCTTCATTTCTGTGTAGTCACTATTTACCAGTCTGAACTACCCTATCTTACACAGTTTTCTCCTTCCTGAGGAAACAGGAGTTAGTGCTAGTGAACCTGCTAGAATACATAACAGACCAAAAAACCTCAAAACCTCCAGAAGGAATTTACCTTATAAAGCTTGGTACTACTTTTCTTGAAAAGCATACTTTAATGCTACTTCGAAGTATTTCAATACATCTTTAAGTAGCAGGGTATTCAGAAGCCTGTGATTCTGATAACACTGCTTCCATTTTAAACTCTATCCTATTTAGAATTTCTACTGCTCTGATGTTTTGCTCTTGAGACTGAGTTTGACCTCATTTTCTCAATTACCCTTGCAAATTTAACAGAAATTTTTGAGACTGGGACTGGAAAAACCTAGCTGTTTTGTGATTCTGGATTATTTTCTTTTCCTTCTATTGTTTAATATGCTTCTGGAAATATTATTTTCCTAACTCATTAAACTGTATACTGCACTGGTTTCTTACAGGAATTGGGGGACACAATGGGAAAAAATATAAATTACTGATTTGTTTCATTTAGAAATATGCTTTCCCTGAATTACCATTAATTACTTCCTACATAAATTTCCTAAATAATTACATATACACAGCATTTGTATAGGTGAGCCCGAGCAAGGTTGATGAATTTGAGGTGACTTATCAAAACAGACCTCAAAAAGGTCTTATGCTTAACACTGCAGGGTCTTTTCCAATGCAAGCCTCCCTCTGCAGTGGTGAGTTCTGGGAATTTTTGAGAGGAAGGGACAAACAACCACCTACAGCACATTAAAAGCAAATGAAAGCGTAGCAGTCCCTACATATACTACACTCTTCCTGTATGAACCATAGAAAGCTGGGTCTCAGTTTGAGGATTTAGGACATACTAGTTAGCTAGTTCACTTCACCCAGCAATATGCAGAGGAAGGGGCTGTAATTAAGGGCGCTAAAGAAAACCCCTTAATTTCAGAAGAAATGCAAACACATTTCTGTGATTTCTTTCTTTATGGATAACCAAATACACTTTGCTGCACAATGCCTTGCACATGAACTGTGGGGATTTGTCGTCTGTTGCCCTCCGGCACCACAGTGTCAGCCCTGGATGTCTCGGGCTGAGAGAAGCTGGACCCAGAAAACCAAAAGAACAAAACAAACCATGACACTCCAGGAAATTTCCAACCGTGCTGTGACTCTGGGATGGGGTGGGTATGTTTTCTTTTAATGAGGGATGAATATTAGTCACATCTTTGAATGTTGTTCAACACTGCAGATACTGTTGATAAAACAGAATGCTTGCTGTACTGAAAGGACATTTATAGAAAAATTAGCACAGATGGGGTGAAATTATAAATATGTTGTCTGGACATCTGTGTCATTTATACTGCAAAACCTAAAATGAGTGATAATTATCCACATTTAGTGGAGCAAACGAGGAAAGCTTATTCACTGTATAAGCAATACAGTGCCTTTGGCCCCCCTCCAGCAAAACTATATAGGCAAAAAACCTTCAGGCTTGCACTGGATACTCTCTGATTCTGATCTAAGCCCAAAGCAGCACTGGCTTTCCTCCATGTTGAATCTGTAAGAAGAGTAGGATCAATTGACCCCTTCATTGGATTGTATTTCAGTACTTCATACACTCATTTATAAGCACAGAATGCTGAATGATCAAGCCTTTAAATATTGCTATTAATTTATAAAGATTTAACAAATTTATACAATGCAATAAGAAATCCCAGAGAAGAGATTAAGGTCTTTTAATATTAGCTAACCCAAACTGTTTTAACTCCAAATTATACATTGGTTTTCAGTTCACTAGTGCTGCTCTCGAATCTGCATTTTTTATGACGATGGCCAGGTTTTCTTCTGGTATTTATTACTTTCCTGAAGTGTTTTCTGCAGCTGTAAAGTTACATAATGATGATAGAAAGACTTCCTTAGGACTTTTAAATTACTGTTTATCGTGCATTGGGTTTGAGTGTACTTTCAGTTATAAGCATTTTATTCATCCTTCACAGGGTGATGTGTCCTTTGAGCTCAATTGTTTATTTCAAAAATGGCAATAACAAAAACGACAGGTGGAGTTCATTTCAAACATAACTCTCTCCCCCAAGACATCAGTTTTCCTGTGGCATCCATTATATTTAAAATGGCTTGTTCCCCTCTAATTGAATTCCAGATTGTTATTTTTGTCAAAAACAAAGGTTTTCTGTGTTCCTAAAATAATTAGGCCTGATTGCAAATCAAATTATCTAATTTCAAAAGCTTATTTCCCTCTCTGAAATGCCCATTACAGACAGACTACAGATGACTAAGACTTGTGTCATCCATGACTTTATTAGGAGAATATTCTAAGTCCTTCACTTTCCCTGTAATCAGAACTATAATTTCTGCAGGTTATTTTAAGATCAAGCTACAGCTAAAGCAGGAAACTCAATTTTATTCTGAGCTCCAGACATGTCGACACAGCAAAGCAGGGCTCCAGTTTTATAGGCTATCTTCTTACATAAAGCCTAACACTGGTATTAAATTCAAGCTCTCTATGAGATACACCATGCTGACTACTATCAGACAGCTCTCTATTTGTGGAATGAAGTGTGGCACAAATGTTTGTTTTGATAATCTGTTTACAAGCTACCCTTGTAGAAACAATACAGGCTCAGTATGGCCACGTCCTTCCCTCTCTCATTTATTTTTAAATGAGTAAGTAAAACAATCCTGTACCCAAATGAAAGAGAAGAGATAACGTAACAGCAGCGATGTGCCCTCAAGTTACCTAACAGCAAGCTCAAAGCACGTGTTTCCATTTAGCTCTGCAGCTTTGTTAGTGGTATTTGTTTCAGTAAAATTCAAGTAAATTACAGAATTAATTCTATGGAGAGAGACTTAATTCTGCTAAGACAGTTAATCATGATGTAAGCTGTTACACTAATAGTATAAAGAAGGTGCAAACACCCTTCACCCCTAAAATGTGAAAAATATACCTTTAAAATGTAAGGAAGTTTTAACAAAAGCTTTGGGAGGACATGCAATGCACTTTGTACGACTAACGTGTGATGAAATGTAAAAGTAAATTAGCAGCGACACCGCAGCCATGAGGTTTTCTTGAGGCTGTGGAAAAAATAGAACATTGTTAGTACTCCACTACTTTTCAACAGCCTAAAGTGGGCCTCACAGCTAAAATGTCATCTCACATTTGATTTTCTACTGCCAGCATATAACTTAATTAACTTTTTTTTCCCAGTTTGATGTTTGTAACTCAATAGAAAATCACTCCTTCTTTAATACCTTCCCATGCTCTTCAAAAAGAGCTTGAGGCTGCTCACAGTATCAATCAGTTACCTCCACCTACACATTACTTTCTGCACTGTTCCTTTCTTTTCACTCTCACTTTCTCATTTTTCCCTACTAAAGAAGCTTGTCTCCCACCTCTTGTTTCATCTCTTAACCTTTAACATCTTTCACACTGCCTTTCCATTTTGCATTGTGTACGGTCAAGTACACAAAAAGGAACTGATGCTAACAGAACTGCTTACTAGTTCTAACTGCTCTTCTCAGTTAGAATCCACCCAAACATTATCCTGTCTGTCCTTCTACCTTTCTTACCTGTGGTTTATTACCATTGGGAGGAGCAACACAGTCCAAATTTATTATTACTTCTCTTACTATTACTATTGTGGTTATTAATATTGTTATCATTACTATTAATAAATACTTGCATATTACTAAAGTTTTACAAACTATTAACTAGATTATGTCCCTAGTAGAAAGTTACCTGAATGTGAAAGGGAGGGAAAGAACAAAATGGAGCTTCTTTCTCTCCATGTCTCTTAGCTTTCCTTTGTAGCTCAGAGGCTGTAATTATCATAAGGTATCATGACTTCACATGATAACTTATTACATCATGAATTCTAATGGGTGATAACTTTTGAAATAATTCCTGTGAAATTACAAAAATCAGGGACTTAAAAAAAAAAAATCTAATGACATGGGGTATAAATACACGAATGCATTCCCCAAGTCAAGAATTACTCCAACTGCAGTTTATAAAAAGGATTTGTCAGTCCGATTGCTTTACTTTGAAAGAGTAGCATGGTCCATAAATGAAGCTGACCTATGTAAAGCTATGAGACATCCTTGCAGTCCAAATGTCAGGGAGAAAATTTAGTATATGGGCTATAAAATAGCTTATTTGTGTGCTTAAGTTAGATGTAGAATTATATATTATATTGATTCCATGCTTGTTATCTAGAAAAGTCACTCTTATGTCACTCCCATTACAGAAATCCCTGTGTCAATGTAAAAATTTCAAGGATGAGCAAGAGGAAGAGGGAGCCAAGCCTCTTCCACATATCAGCAAATTATATAATTGGCTAATCAGAGGCCTTAATTTCATTACATTTGGTTGATGCTTTCTGTAGGTGATCAGAGAATTTAGAGGGGTGAATTTAATCTGGTAACTTCATTGCACAGTTCATTTTAATTCAGAAAGCAAAGCAGCTTTGAATACTGACTGCAGCAGAGCACCTGTTGTGGCTGCAAAGCAAATGGATTTTGTTACCCCTGACATGAGCATCACTAGTAAGGAACACTGCATTGAGTTTCCATTCACACCCACTCAAACAAGTACATTCCTGGCTCCAGGTAAGCCATGTAAAAGCCCAAAGCTACGATGTTCTGCATGAAACTAAAGAGACAGAGAAGCATTTAAAAAAAAAAAACAACAAAGACCAGCTAAGCAGAATCTCTTTAGCCTTATCCCTCCTCAAGACTTTAACATTTATACATGCAAGACTAAGTGTTTTGGCTGCAAGAAAGCCTGATCTCTCCACAGCACTCAGGGAGTGGGGACAGAGAAGCATCAGCTTGGTGTGTTCTGGAGGAGCACTGAAGCACTTTGAGTTCCCCTGTTCTGCCTTACTGTAAACATGATTGCTGAGGCCCAGAGGAAGATTTTGAGGGTCCAGGTTCCATTAATTAGGGATTCTAAGATATATAAACAGTATTTACATCTTTGTAATGCAGAAAACTGCCATTTTATTTACTAAAGTAGAAAAAATTTCTACCTATCAGAACTGCACATATAGTGAACCTCCGTTTCTCTGTTCTCCTGACTATGAGCAACATGAAACTGCTTATGGTTACAAACACAATCAGGCAGGCTTACACTGAAAACTGAGCTGATTAATTGGGGAGTAAATCACTTCCTCATGACTGTTTGGAAATTTTCACCAAAGACTTACAGGAGAATTACAGCTTCCTCCTTCTCCCTTCCTCCCTTCCTCATCCACTCCACTTCAGCATTACCCTGCTCATTACAGCTCTGTCCAGGCTGTTATCAGCTGATAACTGATAGGTACTACACTTGAGCTGCTGTTTTTCATTCTTGTTGCAACTTAAGAAGCTACCAAGAAATGCCACTGAGAGACTGGAATTTTGTAATTCCTGTATTCTTGTAGAATGATTCACAAATATGGTAGTAACTCCAAACTTTCCACTGGCACGGACAGCTTTTGTTATCTTGAGGCAGGAGGTCTGGGACAAGCCTGTGGTCATTGGTAATCAAAGTGCCCAGTGTTCCCAAACCTCCTATCATAGTCAATGCTTTCTCTCCTTTCTTTAAGCTCTAGGAGCTCACTAGAACATGTGTGTGAATTACACCCATCTGTACAAGTAGCTTAGTTCTGACAAATCCCAAGTTCCCAATTTTGCAAGCTTCATAGCCTTGAAGATTCTTTTTAGGTGTTTTTACTTCTATTGACAGATAATTATGGATTCAAAGTATCCATAGAAATTTCAATAATTTATCCAAAGATAATCTAAAACAAAGGAGAACATGCAAATGAATACAGAGGGATGCTATTTGTATACAGGATATTTCTGAAATTGTAACAGTGAGTCAGCAAAACAACAGCTTGAATGTTGGAGAAAAGCCACTAGAAACAAAGAAGTACCACTAAAGATAGTTCACAAGAACTGACAGCACTTCTCAGAAATATTATAGTATCAACTTGTTTTGTATCAGTTGCTCACTCTCAGCAATTCTTAGCTAAACAGGCTTTAGCAAAATCCAAAGCAATGATATGTTGGAAGAAAATATTATGACTCTGAGAAATCACATATAACACTTTCACAAAGACAGACAGAGGGCTCAGGTAATTATTCCTTGCCTGTAGTGCAGCTCACTGCACTCTGCATAAAGATAAAAAAATCTTTTACATCACAAAAATATTCTGTTTTTTAAAGACGAATAAATGAATGAAATATTATTTATATTAAATACATTACTAAAACTCTAGTCAGACTACAAAATTAAGCCCCCAAACCCTGCCTTAAATAACACTTCTATATAAAGTAAGCATGCTGAAACCTCTAGCCCTTATCTGCTAATGAGGGCACCATGAATTCACAGATATTTCCATAACTCAGCAACAACAACCTCTTATGTTTCACAAAAGGTGTTGTGTGAATATATTCATATTTGGAAAAATTCTGAAAGGTGGGCTCATGAGGAAATTAATAAACTTAGCATCCTGAGTAGGGAACAAACAGGGTGAAGTTAATAATGCCTGCAGACAGGCATGAAACTATGAAGTTATAGAAACATTTTCATCTTTCATCCACTACAGCCATAGATAAAATAAAGGTCCTGTAAGAGAAAAAAAAGATTCCACAGTTCCTAATCCTACTGGCTTCTTGCACTTTGTCCTTTCTCAGGTTCTTTATTCACTCTTTGCCACTTCCATCCAAGCTGCCCCTGGCTCTTATTGTTCATCCAGTCCCATCCTTCCCACCATGTTCCATCTTCCCTGTGGTCCTCAACCAGACACAGCCTCCTTGGTCAATCAGTCAGCTCTCTCCCTATTCAGTTTTTTTTTTTTTTTTTCCCCCTTCTCTCCCTTATGCTTCCAGTTTTCAACTGGCCTTTCACCAAAGTCTACTTGTTACCATGCTTGGTGATGGAGGTGGAGGGGTCTGCAAGACAGCTGAGGGATACAAGATCCTGCCTTTGCTTCAGGCACCTGGAATTGCAGCAGGGCTGCTTTTGGCTGCCTAGCCTTTAAAACCAAGATTGATAAAAAGGATAAGAATGCAAGATGCTAACTGAAGACAGAATACCTTGACACAAAGTAAAACCTGATCTGCAATTTAAATTTGGCCAACAAAAATAGATTTGCAGAGTGAAAATGAAAATTTGTCTTTCAGCCACAGGTATCACATGCCATGTTCCTGATCTAAAGCACAAAAAGCATCAGAGCTTCATGCTCTAGAATAAGGCAGGTAGAACTTTTCAAGGACAGAATAGTTTATTTTTGTCTAGCTCCTTTCTCAAAAATGGTTGAAATGTTTTGGCCAAAAATAACAGGAGGGAGAAAAAAAAAAAAAAAAGAAGAAAAGCAGCCACATTTTAGCAGACGGCTGAATAGCACCTTCACAAGCTTCACAAATATTTACTGCTATTTCCTTCTAAACTATAAATGTTGGTAGCACATCACAGTAGTCTGAAAATCTCAAAGATACACTGCTTTAAAAGTAAGTTTTAAAATTTTTGACCACCACTACAGTCAGGATTCTGTTCTATTCTGGTATAAGATGTGGCATGAATAGACAAGGAAAAAAAATACCTGAACAGTAAGAATGAAAGAGTTACCAGCGATGAAGGAAAATAGTTACTAGTTCTTACCTACTAACAGATGGTTAAAAATAAAGGATAACATATAACTTATGGGACTTGATAACCATTTCACCTTGCTATCCTAAAATGCATTTTCCCTTGCCTGTTGAAAAGCTTGGGTAATCCAGTTCCAGGTAACCGATGATTAGTCTACCCAGTTTAAGGCCTCATACAAACTTGTGCGTCCTGTCATTTCATAACACTAAAATAATTTCACAAACCTCTTTGTGAACATGAAACCAGAAGTTCATTTCCTCTCCTACCTAAGGTAGTTCCTCAAAACATTTGCCTCTGCTTTAAGGAATATAAGTTTTAAAAAGCACTTTCAAAGGCTGCAATCAAGTTTCAAGATGATGATGAACATCCAACCAAGTTAGCAATGCAACTGGAAAAAGTCCTTGTTAATTTGAAGTCTTGAACACTTACAGCCACACAAAACTTTTCAATGTGCTAAGATCTAGTGACATTTATTATGACAGCTGAAGTGTAAGACTTCATCATTTTTTCAAAGCCATTGTAATCATTCTTAGAAAGTAATCATTAAAAAATGATTACACAGTCTTTTAATTTCACCTAGATCTTTAATCATGAGGAACTTTTTCTTGATCTGATGCTTCCAGAATCTCTCAGGAAAAGGTCTTCTTTAGAACAGATTTATGGAGTGAAGTCCAGGGATGATAAACTCTATTTCATATTGGTGAAAAAAGGTATGGGTGTCTAAGCATCTGAGTTTTAAGGTACCCTGCTCCCTTGAATCAGAACCCAAAGATTCAGCAGCTTGCAGGACAAAGGCCATACAGTGCTAAACAAGTATAACACATTATTTTATTCATAGCTTTACTTATCAAGAACTTATTTCCAGACTTAAAAAACTGAATAAACTCTATCCCTCTCCCCACAATGACCTCTGTGTGTCCTGGGGCTCCTGCCAATGGCGTGATCCCACTGCAGTAACGAAACTGGGACAACAGCTTTCATTTACTTCTCTGCTCACTTATAGCCAAGTAGCTTCAGCAGGAGGGAGCTCAGCAAAGCCTTACTGCCTGTGTCACTTTCTCACTTCTCAAGCAACAACAACGGCAGTGTAGGCACAGGTGCCAGAAAAAAATGCATAAGAATATATAGTTTTGCAGAGGCCTCAGGCTCAGCTGTGCACGGCAGCCCTGGGGCCTCCACTCTAAAGATAAAATATTTCCTGAAAGACTGAAGAACTTTAGCATGTGATTTTGTTCTTTCTATAATAATAATTTTCTATAATAATTAATTTCATGCTTCCCTTTTCAAGTTCATAAAAGTACGTAAGCCTTCACAGATGCATAACATTTGCTTTTGGCCCACGTACAAGCAAATGAAACTTCAAATCAGAAAGTAACTTTTTCTGAATATTTTTCCATATATAAAGACAAGCAATTGAAAGAAAATGGCAATTTAATTCCAGACTTTACCAGCTGGCATCAGATATAAATTAACATCATTAATTTTGGAACAGCAACAAACGTTTAGATGTTGGACAAGTTGGATATTTATTCATGTCACGGTGAATAAGTGATCGACATTTTGCATTATTCAGGACACAAAGTCAAAACACAAAGTGGACAGGAACTGGCACCCATCTACTAAACCGACAATTTTTCTATACATTTGATCAAGCAAACAAACATGCCCTAAGGAACACTGTGAGAAAGTGACTGTTACCAGCATAACTAAGAGCTGTTCACATTTTGTGACAAATTATCCAAGTAATTTGAATTAATTCCACAATCTGCATAGACAAAATGCAAATAATTTTGTCCCAAATCATAAATTATTTTCTATTCTTTGTTTTTTCTTATTTGGTGATTTCTCCCCTCATAAAAACACATTTCACCACACAAAGGCAGAATCCAAGCCTTCCAAAGGTGTTGTGATTAAATCCATACCTTTGCATGAACTGAGAAAGAACAAAGGCAAAATAACAGTAGAAATCAAAATTAAGAAAAAATTAACTTAATTTTATTTAACTTTGGGAAAGGTCAATAGGAAATTACGATATTATCAGTCAAGAAGATGAAACGAATAAAGTGATAAGGACTTCTACAGTGTAAGACATGCCTCTTGGCAGAAACATATATTAAAATATTTATGGACAGTGCATTCAAAACATAACAAACATTAAATACTGAAACGTGACACTATGCATGCCAAATAACTAGACTTTTCATCTTAGTGCCATTTTCACTCATTGGAAATCTGATGGGCTGCAGATTGCTTTCTTTATTCTCTCATTTTAAAAATCAGACTAAACATGCAAGTGCCATCTTAATAATCTTGGGAAATTAAGAGTAATTTTTTCTTAATTTAATTTAGTCCACTCCAATTTTCAACAGGCCTCAAAGTTCTTTTAATGCGTAGGGGCCCCATAACTAACATAAACAAATCCTACACACATAAGATCCTTCAGGCCAACGAATCCCCAGCCAAACAGGTTATAAACACTTTATTTCCTTCATGATGGGAAGAGTACATTTCTGTGTACAAGGACCATTGTGTAGCTATTATCATGTCCCAACACTGCTGAGTTTTTCTGACAGAGTAAAGCAACACAGTTCAGGGAAGTCCAAGCAGAGACATCAGGCAGCTCTGCTGTCAACTATATGGGTCATCTTGAAGAGAAAACCATGAGAAACACCTTTTATGGCACGTGAGCTACAAACTCCCCAGGTAGAAAAACAGACTCAAAGGTGACAAAGGAAAAGATCATGACAAGCCCTGTAAAGAAAGAAAAATTAAGAAATACAGTATTTTATAAAGACTGCAAACATACAACTCTATACTGAAGTTTTCATAAATTAAACCAGATCTCTCCAGCAGTCTAATCTCTTAGAAAGGCTGGCTCTTTCCCAAAGCACATTTGTTTCATCTAAGTGAAATTATTAGTACCCAGAAAACTGTCAATATTCAGACACTGGCAGGTACAATCCAAAGGCCATGGAATGAAATGAGGCAAATTGCTCCAGGAGATAGCTGGCACCTGCTCCACAAAGGTGACAGGCGATTACCACTGATTTCCAAGCTACAACAAGCATTCTCTTAAAAACTGATCTCACATCCAGGAAGACCAGAGGTATACAGTCTATGTAACAGCACTGTACCTCCAGAGACACCTTGCATTGGGGCACGCCAGATTTCAAAGGTTGGCCACTGAATGAGAGATTACTCTTCCAGTGCTGTCATCTGGCCAAGAGGGAACATGGTTTTGAGTGTGGCCAAAAAGGGATGACAAAAAGAGGTGGTAAGTAAAAAATGAAATGCTGTCCTCTACCATACAGAATCTTCATTTTTTTCTCTATTATCCACGTGAAATAATATTATTAATTGCCATATTAAGACAGACATTTTTCAAAGCTGCAGAAATTAACAGCTAAGAGGTACAGAGGAAAGACAGGGGAAAGAGGTAAATATTGACTAAATGCCTGAGAAATTTAAGGCACATGTTCTGACCTATTATACACTGAACCCAATCCAATAGTTAAAAACCTCAAGTTCAGGTGTGCCTAAAAGCCTGTAATACAAGAGGAGACCCTGCCCGATTTAACAGCAGTGGAAATGTCTTGTAGTGATAACAGCTCAAGAGTATAAGGCTGTTGAGTATGAAATCTTGGGCAGAAATGAGTAGACATTATATTCCTCGTCTTGCAAAAATAGACACTTACTGAAGCTATGCATGCCAAACATCTGTATTACTTGATCAATATTAACTCAAACAACATTTTGTACAGATATTGCACATAAAAACTAAAACTGCAAGTCCCTCAAAACTATTATTGCCTAATGGATTACATGTTAGACATTACAGCTGTCATATTAATTTAATAATTAATAGCACCCAATCTACAGAAGCCATTTCATGCTAGTGAAGTCAGCAGTACCCAGCAAACACCCCGTGTTCTGACATCATCATGTACAATTCACGGATGCTGTTTCGCCTACGCAGAAACTTTAGGTTACAGTGTTCGAAAGCCACCATCTCATCTAGGGACTGTTGAGAATAGAGGACTTCTTCCTTCAGTCCAGAACAAAGTACAGCAGGGAACTCCACTACTTGGATGAAAACAATACGGCTTTAAATTCAACTAGTAAATGAGGTTCTAATTGAATAATAACATTTTTCTACCCTAAATCTGGTTAAAGCTGCTCACTAATCTTGGAAGGAATATTCTATCTATATAGTCTTCACAGGAAATTAATGCATACCATGCAATGTGGGCATTATAAAATGTAACAGGTAAGAAAATAAAAAAAACCTGCTTGCATCACTAAGTCTAGCCCTGTGAATTTTGTAACACAATAACTCCTCTACGAGTAATTTTAATCTGTAGCCAAATAGCTGTAGTTGGTGTAGTTGGTGCTTTAGAAACTGCTTCAGCCTCCTACCTTAGTTATTTATGTCTCTGCCCTCCGCAGCTCTTACTGAGACAAAAAAGTTCTAACATCTAAACTATTCTTTTCATTGCTTCAGGCTACTATTCCATTCTTTACCATCTTTTGAGAACAAATAATTCCCTTCCTTCATTTATATTGTTACCTTGAAGTTATTTATAGCCAGTGCCCATGTCCCTGGAGCTCTCTGTTATAGGCTATAAATATAGATCCCTTAATCCCTTTTCTTATGTTTTATCCTCTAGTATTTATATCAGATTTGTAGTCTTTATATTTTCTTTTCACTTTAAACTCTTTGGACCACAACTACAGACAGGATTGCAAATGAGTGGTGAAACAAAAAAAAATTTTGTTCATTTTAAATATGATATATTAATACCACTATAACTGTGAACAAACGAGTCAGGATTGAAATGCATAAACTACTGTATTTGCTTTAATCTCCTGATACTTTTAAAACAAGTTATTTTGAATTTAAAATTTCTAATGTTTTGTCTTAGCAAAAATTATTCTAGCCAAATGAGACCCATGTATGTAATTTTAAAAGAAAAAAGGGAAAGAGATATTCTTTCCCCCATATGTTCTCTAAGAAACTATATCCCCCATTAACAGCCACAACTGAACCAATTTTTGTTTAAACTTGATTTGCTTTAATCTCATAGACACTTAGGGAACAAATCACGTTTGATGCAAACTGATTTTGTAAGATGCAGTTATGAGCTTTGAATTCTAATTGCATGCATACTTTGAAATACAAAAGAATAAAAGTTTCTCTCAAAGGGTTAACAAAATGGTGACTGAAAAAGGGCTTGGATTTCATCGGGGCGGCGACACTTGGTACCAGTCAAGGATCTGGTCCACAGACTTACCTGGACCTGCGAAACATCCTTCACAAGGTGTCTCACTGGATTTTGTGTCCTGTTCTGTAACTTTACGTGAAGTTACAAGAACTCTGTAGCTGATCAGAAACAGTTTTAAAGATAAAAAAAAGAAGGAAAATAAATATTCTTTTTGAGTTTCAGAAAAGGTTGACAGTGCAGTGAGGCAACAGTAATTGCTATTTTAATAGAGGTCTGGAAAGACGAATAATGGAAAAAAGATTGATTGGGTTAAAATCACAGATGAAACAAATCTCTTCAGGATATTTCATGGAAGGCTCTGAGGAATGCCAGAGGTCCTAATAAAGCTTTGTGATAGGGAAACAAAATACAAGAGTTCACTTCATTTTTTGCATGTGCATGGTAATTTGTATTGGGAGGAATGAGTGGAATATACCTTACTGTGCTTCATTAACCTTAATATAACCTTAAAAACAGATGGCTGTCATTGCAGACAGCTCAGTGACAACACGTGGTCAATGTACAGCAGGATCCAAAACTGAAAAGTGCTGAAAGCAGGATAAAAGAAGGTTTTCATATTCATCAATGAGGCTTTGTCATCAGGAATATTCTAGTTCTGTTATCCCATCTCAAAGGGAGCCATGTCAGAAACAGGAAAAGACTAATTGGATTTAAGATGATTAAGAGCTTGGAAAGACTTCCATAAGTAGAAAGAGTCTGATTTTCATTTGTGCTACTATGCTTTTTTTGCATGGAACACATACTATTTATATCCACCTAAGCATCCATCCATCTATATTGGAAGAGGAAAACCATATTATAAATGAGAATTATTTGCATAACTACGGGCCTTCTGGGGAGTGCAAGTAAGGGTTACATAAAAACAAAGTGGATTTAGTGCAGAAATGTAAGATTAATATATACAGCCTTCCTCCTGCAGAAAATAACTACAGTCTTTCAGGTAGACATTATAATTGCATTCAGAATCATGAAGTTTAAGCACCTGAACTTGTTATCTACGGAAAAAGATGAGTTGTCTTCTCTCTACTGAGGGTTTGGACAATTAGTCAAACATCACCTCCTGAGAGCTGGTCACAACATGTTATTTCCTACATGATTGTCACTAACTAATGCTTCTAGTTCTGCATTCTGTCCCACTGGGGACACAGTTTGTGGCTGTCACCATTTCAGATGTGCAGACTTTCACAGCAAAGCAACAGCAGTGAAAATCTCTCTCCTTTCAGACCTGGCATCTTCTACTTTGGCTGTTACTGTGGAGAGCACAGTTGTTTTGAAGGGTTCTGATCCAAAAAATGTCTGTACAACCTTGTGCCAGCCACGAGACTCAAACTGTGCCTTCAACTTGAAACTGCACTCAGTAAGAAATTTATAGCAACAACTGGGAAAATTATATGGTCCTTTTGATCTGCGTTTGCTAACATGTCAGCATCAGTTAGTTATTTTACGGTTTTGGTTTACATTGGGAAGTATTTGATACCGTTACCTAAAGTAGCGACCAGGAAACAGCATCACACGAAGGCAAATTTTTCTCCCATAACTTGAATTCTATGGATTTCCAGATTGTCTAGGAAGTCTAAGGACATACTAAAGCACACTTAGGTTACAAAACTACCACAAATAAAGAATGGACCAGAAATTGAATGCAAGAGCCATGAAGGCCTTCCTGGAACAGATGCTGCACTAGTACTGATACAGCTTCAAGAAGAAGACAGCTACAGGTTCCAGTACATTCAATTTTGGTGCAGGTCGCTAAAGTCAACAGAGATATAATACTCTACTTAATGCAAAACAATGTACATTTTTAGGGTATTTTCATTTCACATTAACAGGTGAAATGTACCCTATGGATGATGAATGGTAAATTATTGACAGCTTCACAGGGACAGAATTAGCATAAATTATACTTAATGGTAAAGTGCTGTGTAGTTCACTGGAGTTTAACAAGGTGCTAATTGAGTGTGAAGTTTTAGGCTCTGTCCTGTAAAATGTTGAGAGAAGCAAGGTGAAATCTTCAGAAGATTTCTGAGGCAGCAGTTTAATGTATTTTGGGGCCACTGTATGCCATAGCTGAAATTGAGAGGAATGGTTGTGCCTCCTTCCCCCCTCGTGGCCTCTCTGACCCCAAGGATGATGCCCTCCTTCCCCACACTGCAGCACACACTGCGGTGGCACAGGGACCTGGGGGTCATGTTTTAGCCAAGATCAGCTCTTCATGCCACCAGTCCCAATATGACACATGAATACCTGTGTTGGTACCAGTGATGTGACTGTCCAGCAGAAGAATGAGGGCGCAGAAGAAAGAAAGAAAGAAAGGACAGTCCAGATCTCTACACTCACTCATCTTTCTGAGTCTGCAGGACAACACTAAAGCCTATTTGGCTGCTAATGTTTTAAAACCTGCCATGCACCCAGAGCTCCTAATCATTACCAGAACAGACCTGCAATAGTATTCCTTAGAAGAAATAACAAAGACAGGTCCTTAAGAACAAGTTCTTGAAGACGTGGGAACAAACATGTGCTGCTGCACCTCTGGGTACCTGCAGATGAAGAATGGCAGACAGATGAGAAGGTTTATGGAGTATGCATCCGCCTCCAGTGGGCTGCTAGGCCTGCAGAAGGAAAATCACTTTGCCTCAGGCACTCATTCAAGCTTACCTCAACTAATTTGTGAAACCCAGAGTTCCCAAAATTTTTGACAGGTTTTAATATAGCCATTCTAGAGTGTCCCCAGTGAGGAGAGGCAGAGTAAGACTGGTGATAAGGCAATATATATACATCTTTGTAAATACAGATGCATACCAGTGACAAGTAGATATGCATAACCAGTAACCAGAGGGAGGCATTCTTTCTTCGATGAGGTTTGAGATTTTTAGCCCAAGGGTGCTTTTTTTCTCAATATTCCCATTTCTAACCATGTATTTTCTAAACAAAATAGCTGTGTCAGTATCCTTAATCATCCATAGTATCACCATTACTTAATTCAGCTATATTAGCATTCCTTCTTTATTTCTTTGCCTACAGCCTTTTGATTTTGGCATTTGTAATTTCCCTTCTTAATAAGTTCTCCAGCTGCCCCATTATCACCCAATATACACTGGCACAAGTAGAAAAACAAACCCAGAAAATAAGCACAGAGCTCAGAAAACTACCTACTAGGTCAAGAAGAAGGGGCAAGACAGGAATGGTGCAGCTGACCCAGGAATGGAAATTTGTGACAAAGCTCTGCTGAGATTGTTCTGCAGGTTCTCCAGGAAAGCTGAGTTACATTTGGAGGGAAGGCGTTCAGGATGTTGAGATGCAGCAGAATGTGCAGTGTGTGCATGAAAAAGTATCTGTGTCCTATAGCTCTCCCCCTCATAAACCTCATTCTCAGACCAAGAAAACAGAAAAAGAATCTCTACAATGGCAAGAGAAATCCCTCAATACTACCTTATGTGTCATTACGAGAGTAACACAGCCCTGGGTTGTTTTTAACAACTCTTGTTGATTCTAAAATATTCATACTTTCCCATGTATTCTTCATGATGGCATTAGAGATTTCTTTGACAGAAACTTCTCTCATCTCAGTTGATTGCTTTCTTAACTGTTTTCAACTGTATTTTTCCTGTGTTCATGGACAGTTAGAACTGTGCTTCAAAATCCCCTGGTTTCCACCTCCCACATAGTTCTCTTACATCTTCAGAGCCTTTCCCACCCTCCCTCACAACAGCATTTTAACATAGGAAGTGCTTGTATAGCTCATTTCTGCCCTACTACTCCATTTATAAAACTCTCTCATAATTTCTTCAAACCTCTTTCTCTTCTGCCAGTCCTTCTTTCATACTCCTTGAGAAAACCTAAGTAAAACTTACTGTATCCTACGGAATTATTTCTGTGATAACTACTCGCAACTCTTAAAAGAAACAATAGAGTGAAACTTTCTTCCTCTTCTGAAACAGATCCTGTAGGAAAAACAGTGACAGCAAATGAAAGAATGCAAACTTTCTGATGTGTGCATGGGAACGAGCAGATCTCTCTTTGGAGCCTGGAACATTTTTGAGCATATGCATGACACAGGCTGAAGAGCTACTAGACCGAGGTAAAATGCTCTCCTGAATTTAGGTCCCACTAGATTTCAGCAGCTGCTGTGCAAGGATTTTTAGGACAAACCTTTTGAAGCATCCTAGAAATTTCTATATAGCCCTTTAACATTATGTCTCTACCTGAAATAGGAGATTATATTAATATAAAGACAGTATAAATACAAATACTGATGATTTTCATTTTGTTATTTCTAACACCATTCTGTACCTCATACTGATTCCATCACTATTTATGTTAGCATGAAATCTCAAAAATTCTAGGTATTTTACTTTATATCTCTTTGTGGTATTGCAATACATATATTCTTTTAAGCACTTCAAAACTTCAAGGTCAATTTAAATTAGAATATAAAAAATTTGAACAGTCGAGGAGTTTTACATTTTTGTGTCTATATAAAAAAGACTTCACAAGGCTTAGGAAAAATACACATTTTCAGCAGGGATATTTATCTACAGATCAAGCAAGTAGATGTAGAGAAGTACGAACTTACTGTCTCTCCAAGAAATGGAGTTATGCACAGGTAAATAAAAAGGCCAACACTAACATTTTACTAAATGAGTACAAAACTTCAAAAAGTCTCTGTGTAAGATTAAGCACTAACAGCCTGTTTTCCCTTCTCTCTCTCATATTGTTACTGCACAACACCAACAAGGTGGTGGCCTTGGGCACCAAGAAAGAAAAAGGAAACTTGGATTAAGAACAGAACAATTGGGGGGAAATTATTAAATTAACATTAAGCCTGCTCATTATTCCATTCCAGACTTCACTGAAATTGAATAACTGTGGTTTCTCCCTGTGGCATGCATACCTTCAACCACAGGGATCATGAAAGAGAACAATAGTCTTTAATTGTAAAAACATGATTTATAGATTTGGCATTTTCAAAGAATTCATTCCGTTACTTCTCTTGTCTCCCTTTGATGATATTCAGCCTTATTACTAGAAAGAACATGTTATCATTAGAATAAAGCATCCTGCATTTCTAGCACATTCATCTGCAAAAGGCTTGAATTCTTGGAGCTCATCATGTTTGTATACTCCACAAGCTGGAAGGAGTTTACAACCATGAGACACAAGACAAATAAAACAGATGTGTTGGCTATGCTCAGATTATACTAAATGCCAAAGTACCTTTACAGTCATGCACAGAACTGCCAGACTGACAAAAAAAAAAATGAGCTGCTTATTATATAATGGGAGTTAAACCAGCACGGTATCATTCAACCACGCAGAGGCTTCCACCGATTTTGCAAGCCTTTTTATACCAGCAACATTTTAAAGTAGAACAAATCAGGTGCCCCTGATTACACATAAAATCTGCACAAAGACAGAAACATACCATTTATTTAGAGCAGAAAGCTAAAAAAGATGGAATTCATTAGATAATTATAATCCATTAATATTTCCCTATTTTGTCAGTTGCCTGCTTCCTGAGCAACAACTGCAGGCATAGGCTGCACTGACACCCAGCTGAAGATTTGCTGCTTTCCTATTTTTGCTGCTCTTTACTAAACCACCACTAAAAGCTAAAAGCTTGCTCCTAGTTATACACACACAAACACAAAGATCCCAGTGAACTTACTTAGGAGAGAATGAGCCTCCCTGTGTTCTTGAACAACAACTCTTCTTTAGGTGTCAAGTTTTTCTACTGAGCAGAAATGTTTGTGCAGCAGTCATAAAGAACAGTTTATTAAAAATCTGTCAATTTGCTGAAGCTTCCTGTTATGTCTTGTGAAAATCATGTAGAAGGCTACTGGTACAGCAGACATCACTTTTATGTAACGAAACTAGATGGGTCCATTTTGGAGGAGCTTTTTGCATATGTGACATGTTCACACTGAACATGGAGCTTGACAGAGCCGACCCCTAAAAATAGCACCTGGTTATCCTTGTTCTCATCAGCAACCACAACCCCGTCTCAGCTCTGTCATTCGGTGCATCAATCTGGCACCCCTCTCCCTCCTCCAGAAGAGACAGAAGCAGTGGTACCCTAAGGGATCTTGTTTTAGGAGAGGTAAGATGTTTGCATCTGCTGCAAGCACACATTTTAAACAATATCCCTGCCCCTCAGCAGGCAGTTATCATGTTGTTTTGGCAGCAGGAAGGAATCCGTGGTTTTTCTTGAATGTTGCTCTTCTTTATTTAAACTACCAGAAATAAAGCAAAAATGACAGAATGCTCTGTCTATAAATAATCATTCCGGTGTACAGTTATATTAGGAGGTAACTCAGATGGCATGATAACGCCTAACAGGCTAATCTTAGACCTGTAATGCCATAAGATGAAAATAACTAGGCTAAGAATAACTGACCCAGAGGAGTCAGCCTGTTAAAGAGATCCACAGAACAGGGCATTTTAGATTTTCATGTGTTTAACAATAATATCTGCCAATTCGTTTCTCCACTATATTCTGTATTGTACCCAACATTTAAAACCCTGCCCACAGCAGTAGTTGGGAAAGGTTAAAATGCAACAACACCTGAAATCTCCCCTGTCATCTACACCAAAACCTGAAATGAATGTGCATATTTTGCAGGCTATCAATCTATTCTGCTTTCTCGCAGCTTTTGGTTTCTCTGCAAAGACAGTGCAGAGGAGAGGGGCTGGGCAGTCAGCACAGAAACATGGGTCTGATTAAAGCCCTGGCAGTAGAAGAGTTACAAGCGTTCCACATATTGACTGCAAACCATAATGAACTAAATGCATTCTGCACACAGTTTTACAGAAGGGAAGACTCTGGCTGAAACCATGTGTTTGAGTGCAGTGCAAACCAATAGGTGTTATAAAGCTGAACAGCTAAAGCAATAAACGGCTGAAGTAAAAAGCTGTTTTCCAATAAAGAGATTTAGTTCAACACACTGAAGAGAGGGGAGCTAGTGTCCCAGTGCCAGTACTAGCGAACCTCACTACTAAATGCAGTGTTTAATGGTCTCTGAAAAGCACTGAAAGAGGTTTTGAAGTCATGTTTTGCATAGGTTTTTATTTACTTTTCAGCTTTTCTAACTTGCTATTCTTTTCAATCTTGTACTTTGAATTTCAGGCTTTTCTCACAACCTATAGATATACCTACTAATACAAAGCAAGACCATCAGGTAACCAAATAGCATCAGAAGCTGGGACTTGAATAAAAAAAAGAAGAAGGAAAAGGCAGTGTTACAGCATTAGTTGTTACAGCATTAGTTGTTACAGCATTAGACACAATTAGAAATTGGCAACATTGATCTGCATTCAGTGTCTTCTCAATAACGTAAAACAGAAAAAGCAGCTTCATTCCATTTTACCATGTTTTTTGTTCAGCTGAATTCATAATCGAAGTTTTGTCCAGCATATATTGCAGGGCAGAGCCTCTACTCAAAATCAGTGAGATTTTAACTATGTAAGACCTTCAGGTCTGTGTTGCTTGTTTCTTCTCATTGTATTAACTGTATATGGCTAAGGCCTTACACTTCCCTAACAATTAATTCAAATACTTCAGATACTACTATGAAGTACCAGATTATTTTGTACCTCACATTTACAACAGGCATTGAAAGAGCCACTCCACTTGTTATCCAGAACTTCCCTGTGCTGAATTTCCACACTCACTTTTTTCATTATTCTGAAGAGAACCACAAAGCTCAGCATAGTTATTCTCATTCTTTCTGCTCTCTCCGAATTGTTACTGCCTGAGATACCATAAATGCAACATTTAGTATCTGTAAGAAGTTTATGTTACCTGAGTGAGATATGCAAATATGTCAAGTTTTTCATGAGTATCAGAGCAAAACTTTAAATGAACTGGCTTTCTGCAGGTTCTCCACATGAAAAGGTGAGCAGGTGAAGGTTTTCTTCAGAAAAAAAAAAAAAAAAAAGGAAAAAATAGGGGAGCAAATATCAAAGAACTTTCCCTGAAGGCAATATAAATCCATGTGTAAAGCAAAGTACGTGTATACAAGGTCATGCAGACACATTATAGATACGACACAGAAGACAAACTGTGTACACTGGGGTTTACTGAGGGAAGATTGCTCACGAGGACCTGTCAACCCACGTACAGCATGATGCATGCAGCAGTGATTCTGTCATTTATATTCAAGTGACACAGCTTACACTTCCCAACTGGTGCAGAGAATAAACATTCACTTCATCCACTTGCTACATTTGTGAAACTGAAGGTATTTTACAAGCCTGTAGGTAGATGAAGCCAATCAAATTAATCATTCTGAACCATTATATCCCCTTTAGAATAGTTTTTATCAATTCCTGATCCTGACAGGTATAATTTACTGTGTTTCACAGAAAGATTAGCTGACATAAGCAGGATTGTGTAATATGCTTAGGTCACCTGTCAACTCATTGACAAGCCAAGCTTTAAGCTCACTATCTCCTTGAACTCTTGATTTTTCAACACAACAGCTTTGGGCAGGAAGCAGAGGATGCCTTATCCAATAAAAACCAAGGTGGAATTCAGGCAAGGCTGTACATCAAGATATGGCCAGTGGAGAAGACTTAGCAACCTTACCCTTTGAAAAAACAGCACCATATATTAAATCACCAAAAGTTAATCAACTCGGCATTACTTCCTAAAGTTCCACACCTACAGATACCAGGACTGGGTAGGTCCTTCCCTCTCCTTCACATAACTACCATCTATTTGAGAAATGTAATCCCTGCACTGGTTGTTTATTAACTACATTTTAATGAGTGTTTTTCCCATGGACTGTGCTGCACCAAATGCCTTTTTTCAAGGACTTACAGTTTATTACCTGTATTGTGGAAAGATCAGAGGCCAGCTGAATGTTAGGATCTACTGTGGCATTGCACACACATGGAAATTGAATCTTTTTGGGTAAAATAAAATGGACAGCATAGATAAATAGTAATTCCAACTAAATAAAAGGCTTTAGACCCCAGATTTATTTTGTAAATGCAAAATTAAAATAACTATGGTATCACATAAGAATACATCAGCATCATTTCCTTAAATAAAGAGGCACAGCACTTGCTGCTGCATTTTAGAGCAACAGTACCATATGGGAGAATCTAGTTCAGTCTTCTCAAGATAGCTGAAACTGCTCTCTGCAGTAAGGTGTAGGTGTCTGCAAATTACACAGCTTCTTGAGTCAGCGCCGATCTAGATTGCTCCATTCATAATTAGACTTTTGATTGGTACCTATCCAGATCATCTCATTCATAGTATGACTTACAAGCAAGGATGGAGACAGACAGGCAAAGCAGTAATTGAGGGAATACCAGGAAAACTGTTTCTCATGACAGAAGTATTTCCTATGCATGCTCTTCTTCGAAATTTCTTAGACATTTTGCTTTGCAAATATGTATCCATTGACCAGTGAACCTGTCCTCTTCGGGGATCTCTCCAGCCCAGTTTAAAATCAGCTGCATAATATATGTGCATTGTATCTGGATACCAGCAAACCTGAAAATCTGACTGTTGTTGACAGTTTTAAGTTATTCTTGAAGTCTTTGGAGCAAGCACATCAAGGGTGCAAAGCATAAACATTCAGGGATCTGTTATTTTCTTAACTACATGCAAATTTTTAACCTGAGTATAAGCCACATACATTTAAGTGAACATAACTTTCAAGAAAGGGCATTGTGAAAAGCAAAATTCAAATGACTGATTCTAGCTTATCCAATTGCTAGTGCTTACTGTCATACCGTGGCTATTTCTTTCTTCCCTACATGCAGCATAAATGGAAACAATGAAAAGTTACCAGAACTGATCCTGCAAGATGCTAAACTTGAGGGAGCTGAAGGTAACCAAGAGCAGCACCAGGCTTTGAGGTTTCATGTGACATGAACTGAAACTGCAGACTATGTATAATGTCAACTACTTGCAGTCTAGTTGTGTATTTTAAAGGCCAACTGAAACACAGAGGAATATTTTGTGTTCTACAGGACACATACATATATATATACTTAAACATCTTTTATCTGGATAATGTTTTTGAAAATAAGGTTTTGTGGGGATTGTTTTTAGTCTAACCTCCCCCTCTATTCTACTTGGTACTAAAGGGGAAATTGTGTGTTGTATGGACTTACCCAATGTACTATAAGATAAAAATCATCAGTTACATATATTCTTATTTCCAATGAAGAAATGCAGAGCTATAAACTCACAGAAAATCACCTCCTTTATTTGAGTTTCAAATGAAAAAATTGCTATTATATTAGTTGGCACTTGGAGGGTAGCATAGTGAGATAAACCCCCCCAAATTTTCACCTCCAAACCATTAATTTCAACTTGACATAGTACTAAAAAAATAACAAAAAAAGCCACACAGGAGGTAGAGGATGCAATCAGTCTTATCTCTGACCAATTTAAAAGCACTGGATACCTGTTGAGCTGTTCAGGAAAACTAAGGAAATGTAATAAAGCAAAGCAACAATTCTTGAACAAGAGGTTGACGCTGTAGATGGCTTTGCAGAAGAACTGTAACACTTCCAGGAACATTTTTGCTCTTACCCACTGTCTTTGCTAGAGCTTCACTGTTCGTAATTATAAACGTGCCTTCACCTGATTTGTGTCCCTGACAAACGAGCTGAAATTGCTGATCAACAATCTAAAACTGTATGTAAGAAAGGAACACAAGTAAAACTTTTAGCTCTTTTTCTACAAAGCAGGAGAATAAACAGTTTTTAAAAAGCAAACAAACAGACATAGGCTCAACAGGTGTACCAAAACAGGTAATATGAGAAGAGAGGTATGGTCTACACACAAAATTCTTTTTAAAAATTGAGGTCAGTTAAGTTTTGGGAAAGAAGAAAAAGTAAAAGCAAAGGGGGCGTAAACTAAGACTTAAGTACAAGTAAACAATTCACCCTGCATTCCACATATGAGTCCTCTAAAAAGCTAACACTTTCTGAAAAATAAAGTCAGAAACCTATGTTTAAAAAGACATAAACCAGAAAACACTGTGACTTAAAACACAAGAGTTTCATCTCAATGAGAAATGAGCTGGAATTAACAGACTTTAGGAGAGAATAGGAAAGAGTAGATAACCTGAAATTTTGACATTTTTGGCCTGTCTAAATTGATTGGCAACAATTCTTCCAAGTTAATTTATCCTCAGTACATCATTTGCAGGTCTCAAACACAGCTAGGAAAGAAGCCTGAAAACACAGGGGTAGCTTGAAATACACCAGGAAACATGCAGTGTTCTTTCTGAGCAGCTTTGAAATACCTTCATTAAATAACACATCAAATTTACATCTCAGTGAGTCATTACATGTAACTACCATTGCCAGGTTCACAAATATTTTAAAGTAACAAAATAAACCATGCAGTTTAAAGAAATTTTGAAGTAACACTGTAATGAAAAGAGAAAGGGGTTGGTATTAAACCCCCTTCATATGCAAACTAGAAAAAAGGAAACTCACAGAAAGAGCAAATCCTGTTTACAATAGACATATGACCAGAATTGCTTATGAGGGGCTCTAAATGCAGCCTCCTGACACGGTCTGTCTGAGGAAGCCTCTTCCTGTGAACAAGCCTGTACCATGAGCCCCATTTTGCAATCACTCAACAAAACAAACAAGGAAACCCCAACTCGACTTCAGTTGTGAGCATTTTGCCATGTCTGGAAAGCAGCAGACCGAAGGAGACAAACTCCTCGCACAAGCAGCAGCTGCTGTCTAAAATACTACCAGAATTATATAACAACAACTTAGATAAAGCCCACAAAAATAAAGTCACTTCTTGAAAGGAAGGGTGTTTTCTTGTCGTGCTAGGCTGTATGTTCCCGGTCAGCCAGTCAAGTCTAAGGCACGGAGCTGTCTCTTACCTGAGCTGATCATACTGTGCATTCTTTGCTGAGCCAAGAGCTGTTCACGTCCAGAAACCCCATCTGAGGAAAAACACGATTCACTCTCGTAAATTGTCTGCAGCATATTCCACCTGGTCTGCACTTCAGCTACACAAGAGATTCATCACTGCACTTGCACATAGGCGCCGGGCACGACCCTCTGCGGTCCTACCTCCTCCAGCGAGGGTTGCAAGATAATACGCTTCGGCAATTAGCAGTGTTTAAGCATTTGCACAAGTATCTATGAGCAGAGGGAAAAACCCCAAATCCACTGTCGGCAGCCCCCGCCCGCAGGAAGGGAGCCGTGAGCGTGCGGGGGGCTGAGCGCTGCCGAGTTTGAGCAGTTGCGTTCGGGCAGCCAACGGCAGGTGGAAGAAGAAATGAAGAAATATCTCTGCGCTTTGGGCTTCCTGAGAGGGCGGGGGGGGAACTGCCTCTAACAAACCATCAAACCGAGTAAGCCACCTTTCCCGGGACCAGGAGCGGCGGAGGGTTTAATCTGAGTTGACCCCAGCCTAGCACTGCGTTGCTGTGCCCGCGCCCCTCTCCTCTCCCGAGGGCAGGCTGTCCCTCGGCCAGGCGGCTGGGCGAAGTTGGCGGGAGCAGCAGCGATAACTCATTTGCATTTGAATTGACACCCTCGTGGCCCAGCGGCGGCAGAAATAGAACAATGGCCGGCCTGAGCCAAAAATAGGTCAAGCATGGCCGGGTGATTGGAGCCTGCATTAATGCGTTTAAAAATACCACAGCAAACACAGCTGTCCAGTCTCTGTCTTTCAAACCGCCGCCCGTCCTCTGTGCGCCGCCCGGCCTCGAGCTCAACTAACCCCTTCCCCCTGCCCAGCCCGTTTCAGTGGGGATACGATACGCCGGGGAGAAGGCAGGCAAGGCAGGAGTGGGGCAGGGACGGTCCTCGCCCGGGACTTGCACCCCTCTCCCTCCTCACCCTCCCCCGGGGAGTGTTTTGTGAAAAGAGAGCAAAACGCCACGGCCTCTGTCTGTATCGGTCCTAAAATAACGCTGGGAGGTTTTGCTGGCGATGTGGTTTCTGCCTCGCCCACGCGCAGCCATCCTGCTGTTCTATTTTTGCTGCCCGTTTCTCTGGCTACGCCACAGTTGGCTTTGGCAGGGGAGCCAGGCGGCCGCCAGCTCCCTGCAGGACCTGCAGCCGCCGCCGGAGAGGCGATTCTGCAGCTAATCGGGCCGGGGGGAGCAGAAGGCGGGGGCCGAGGTCAATGCGGGACCAGGTTTTGTGCGTGCAGCTATAAGCAGCCTTTCCGTATTTAGCATGCTTCATATAATTCTTATAGTAAGTCACCAGTTGTGGCCCAGCATGTTAGACACGCTTACCGACTATGCACTATTTGGTTGACTTGCTAAAATTTGGAGAGGGGCTGAGTAGTTCACACTTATTTTTGGAAACATTAGGCAATTTGCACAGCGTCTTTTTCAGTTCTCCAAGATGATGTGGTTTCAGAAGAGCAGCGTTTGACAGTGTATCAGACAACAGCACCATGCTCCTCTGTGGTTTGGCAAGTTTCACACATGCAAAGTTCATTTTTCATACTGGTATTTCAAAAGTTGCATCTCATTTGATGATTAATATACCTACGAACTGATAACTTTCATTTCAGTGTTACAGACAGTACTTTACTTCTCTGAGTCCTACCCTGCCCTATAGCACTTTTAATATGGGTGACCAAAGCCTGTTGCTACCTCTATTATACAGCAGCCTGACTACTCTCCTACCAAAATTAGGAGTCCGCTTCCATGTCCCTGCTCTACAGGAGCAACAGTGGCCATTGGGATGTGATTCCTCATGGTAATCAAGAAGACAACACAGAAGTTGTATTGGAGCTTTCTAGAAATCCACCCAATTCTCAACTATCAACATAGTATTTTGCTCCTGAAGACACAAGAATTTGCCCAGTATTTGAGGCTCTCTTCTGCCTTTTGGTGAAGAATCCTCTGTATGATCTTTAACTTATATGATGGATCATAGCCAAGGGCATTATATTTTTTATTATACTTCTCACAATTGTGTTACCGAAGAAAAGATTCCCAATAATGAAGTACTGTGACACTCCTGTGATGTTTGGCTACTTGATGGCACCTAGGAAGTCTGTGGCTCAAGTCTTCCCATCATCCCAAACCTTTGCTTCCTCTATGTGCCAAATCACCTGGTCCTGCTGAGAGGTAGAACCTGCCCCCTGGACAGACAGAGACCGAAGGAGCTGGCAGCAGCAGGGGTTTTCCCCGCAGAATCCTCAAGTTAGCACCTATCACTTCTTGCCACCCTGCTCTCCTTGGCGTCTCTCTTCCCTTACCCCTGTTTTCCACAGGAGCACTGCTCCAGAGGAAGCAGTGAAGCTCTGCAGATGGCATCCACCCAGCTCTGCAAAGGGGCATGAGCAGGCACAGGGGCAGTGGCAGCACAGTGACAGGTAGGGTGTTACAGTGCAAGATTTCACATGAGCATAACACATACCATCGCGCCATTGGTTGCTGACAATTTGGTATCATAAACATTTTCTCTGGAAAGTAAAAATACCCAAATGTTTTGTGGGAAATTTGTGGCCCTTCCATGGTACAGGGCAGTTTAACACAGTGCAAGGGGCATCACCAGTAGAAACAGAAATCTCCCCTAATGCAGAAAAAGCTTTTTATAGAGAGGAGTAAATAAAAAAAGTGGAATTGCTTATGCCCTTCAGCCAAACAGAACATGACGCTGTTTGGTGATTCAGCACCTCAAAATAATCAAGTTTCATATTACAGGGAAACACTGGAGGAATAAGTTAAAAACAGGTCAGAACATGGAAAATTGTGGAGTGTGGGATCCTGGTATTAGGTACCCGTATGTGTTTATAACTTCTTATATATGCAGCTGCATTTTTAAAGATAGCCTTCACAGCTCTAAATGACCTCAAATACTTCAGTAACTAACTAAAAGCAAAGTATATTCAAGAGCAGAAAATGTACATTTAGATATTTAGCTGCAAGTGTTCTTAATTCTGGTGTACATATTTTAAACTGACAGACACATAAACTGTCCTACGTTCACTAATTCACAGACCATAATAACTAAAGCATTATGCTTTACATTTTAGATGATATATAAAAACTATATCAAAATATTTTACTTATGAAGTCAGTCACCCCAAAGGTAGGGCTTTTACAACCTGAATTCTTCCAGCTTGCTCTGACATATTATAAGCCTACTTTAGTACATGCTTAGGTTTAAAACACATGCGTAAATCCATTCCTTTTCAACATAATATTTAAGCACATGCTCAAATTCTATTGATTGCAATAGAATTTAAGCACATAGTTAAACACTTTGCTGAGTCAGCCCAGACTTTAACTGCAAAAACACGTGAATTTAAAGAGATCCTTAAGAGTCCCACAGGGGAAGGATAAAGGGTTCATGCCTGAAGAAAATCTGTTTTTTATTTTTAAAGCTATGGATGTTAAAAGGTGACATTTTCATATAGGAACATGAGGGGATTTTTTCTGTTTTTTCAAATGCATTTCCTAAACTTGGGAGAAATTTAATGACACTGGTGGTGAGAGTAAACTGCTGAAATGATTTAGTGCTGCTGAGGTGACTCTAAATGCAATCAGCCACTTTATAGAAAACGTTAGGCATGTTGGTAGCACTGTGATCTCATTACAGCATTTTCACAATGTGTTTCTCTTATTTTCCCTCTGAGTTGTTAAAAACAAATAAATATAAGGAAATTAAATCTGGAAACCACATTACTGCAACATTAAGACCAAGAAATTAAGCCCTCAAATTAGAAAGAGCTAAGATTTCTACTGCATTATTAACTCTGCAACATTATAATTAAGTAACACTTTTGTCTTTTTTCTTTCTCTTTTTTTTTTTTTTTCAATTTTTATTTTCCTTTCAAGGTACAAACAGTATATTACTGGTTGTTTTTAGCATATCCCATTTCTCACTCATGTTATTCTGGAGCATAGACTTCACTAATATTAATAATATAGTTTCAACTTTTGCAGTTTTCTTACTTGTAAATGAATACTTGCATAGATTTTTTTACCATATTGCTCAATTGTATCACATAGATATTGAATACATTAAAAAAAGAGATGTTCTCTAGCTTGTAGTCATATGCTTAAATGAGAACATTGCAGTCTTACAGGTGTCCCATTCAACCTTCATTCATCCCTTTTTTCATTTGGCAAGTGAAAAGGCAGCAAGTAATAACGTGCATCATTATCAAACAATTCATAAACAAGTGGGAGCTAAATTAAGGTTGCATGAGTAGTATTAAATTTGGCCTATTTCAGTACTGAAGGTTTGAGTTCTAATCTTTGCAGCCTAAAGACTTCCTAACTATTTCTGTGTATCTAATCACTGGGATTAAAAAAAAAAGAAAAAAATTAACTATTGTATAGAACAGATGTTTCTGAAGCCACAGTTCATTAGATACCGTTAGTACCACGTGAAACCTAAACATCCAGCATAAATTACTACAGCTTATGTTAGAGGATTAACTATGTTAATGAACAGCAAAAGACTATTACCACAGAGAAGCAGATGTTTTGGGAGCAGAAGGAAATCAGGGGAGATGCTGTAATGGTCTGGTCCTGCTCCCTTTTGGAACTAAGGGACCATATTCCAAGTCCCTAGAGAAGTTAAAATGGATCACTTAATCCATGTGCTCTGGTTAGAAATACAAAGTACAGGAATGTTTCTGACCAATTCTGTGTGTAGCAAGCCTTGGCATTGCCTGTGCTTTCCTTTGCAGTGCTGTGAAACCATGTGATGGACATTTTTTAAGTGAAGAGAAAACTGCAATTCTAGTGTTTTAGCTCAATTCAAGCTTCAAAGGAATTTTCTGGGACAAAGAAGGCGTATCTGTAGCTTTAGGGGATTTTGTGACAAACAATGGGAGAATAAAACTTTACAAAGTTTTGAGGATAAGAAGTGCTATGCTAGATAAATGTATGGCTCTCTTATCATCTCTCATGTAAGAATACAAAGAGCCTTGCAGTTTTCTCTTGCAAATTAGCTCAGGGGTTTTGTAACTAGTTGATGACATCACTTCTTTCTCCTCTTAAAATATAACATTTTGTTCATATAAATAAATCTAGTAGAAACTGAGTCTTAGGTTCAGGACAACACCTCAACAGTACATAGTTGATTATAAGCACAAAGCTTAAGTAATGCATATGCTTAAGAGCTTCATAAACTCAAAGGTATTTTCCTGAATCACAAAGCTCAAGTAATAAAAAGACCCTAACACTAATACAGAGCTGTGAAGTAAATAAATATTTAGATTAAGAAAAACATACAAATTCATTTATTCTGTTGACAAAGTTGTTCAGCAGGTTGGAACTAAAATCTCCATGTTTTGTGGCAAGACTGAGGTAAATTGCACATAAACAACACGAGCCAAAGCAATACCAGATACTAACAAATAAATGCCTTGGACCAGCAAAGCACTTTGTCCCTTTTATGCCTTAATGAGTTTAGAGAAGATATGAGCAATATGAGATTTTCTGGCTCTTCATGGCTATGCCCACCTTCCTTAGACATTAGCACTGTGACTACTGTACCTGGTTCCACCAGGCACATCTGAGTGGACATGCATAAAGGAGCCCTCGAGCACATCACCTGGGACAGCTGCCAATATGTTCAGCATCCTCCAGGCGTTTCAAGCTTGTTGCACACTTAATGAGCAGATAATCTGAACCTCCACGCAGGGTTTTGCACTGCACTCCTGATCCTGGGTAGTCTGGCAGGTCAGATCAACCTGGTCACTGTTCCTGGACAATAGACTACTAAGTCTCTATGGCTGGAAAACCAATAGGAACACCATCTCTAGCTTGTAATATATGCCCAGGTTTAAGTGGGTTTTTTTGGATTTAAGACAAGAAATGTAGGCCACACTTGCTGCCTGGAGAATTGAACTGTGGAAACCAATGGCCATGCAAAGGATTTGGAATCATAGCAGAAGCCAGCCAACCAGATACAAGCTCCTAGGATTACACCAGGACCAAAAAGGCTAATAAACCCTTGGAAATAAAACAAGTTTGTACTGAATAAGAGCAGTGAGATGATATACATATCATAGAATATCATGGGATACTGTAACTTCTCCCAGTATAAATACTTGAAAAAGAATGCTGAAAAACTGAGTATGGCTAGACATGCCACATGCATAAAATGGGTTTGGAAAACCTTTGAAAACTGGAAACTCAAAGACCTGTGATACTAAGTTTATGGCAGAAGCTCAGGGGTGGCTTGGCATTGTATACAATACACAGGGCAAGATGTCCAGTGGTGTAGTAAAATGGTCTTTAATTTAAGAAATAAGGCCTTAAGAAAAATTCATTGATTATAAAACTTCAAGCCAGAGGTGGACATGCATTTTAAGCATGCTTCAACCACTGCAGCAACTTACAAATGAGCTTTACATCAATATTGACCATGTCTTTGAAAATAAAGCTTTAACAGTTCTGTATGTCAAGCTTAAGGCAGGTTTTGTTGTAGGACTCCAAGACAGGTCTTACCTCATGACCCTAAAAAGGTCAGATCGTGGGGGTAGAATCATAGAATTGTTTAGATTGAAAAAGACCTCTAAGATCATGGAGTCCAATCATTAATGTAAGTACATCCAAGTCCACCAGCCAGTTCCCACTTTGGTACCTTCAACGCTAATAAGAACTACTAAGTATTGCTTCATTGATGAAATTGATGGAATAATAAATGCCATAGTAATATATACTAAACTAAACTAATTATTCCTATATCAGAAATAATTTTATTATTTGAAATCATCCTCTCCTGAAAATCAGAGGCTTGATTTTTGTTTTGTTTTGGTTTTTTTTAAATCCAAACTATGTTTACTTTCCTATGATAGTGGATAAGTCTTTACAAGAGGAGAACAATGGAGTGCACTGTAAATAACTTGGGAAAAAAGCCTTTGGGGGAAAAAAAGAACCCACAAAATGTTTGCTTCATTTTGCTATTCAAAGCTGCCCTTTTAAATCAAATAATTAGATTTCAAAAATAGGGTCTTTCTAAATACAGGCTTGGATTCATGAAATGATGAGGTGGCTTTAGATAATATATTACAAGCAGATAATAAAGCTATAGCAGATTTATAGTAGATAGATACCAATGTAGATTGGAACAATTACTCTTTTAAATTTTGAAACAACTAAGATGTTTTCTTAAATATAAAATAATTAAAATTAAGTCAGAGAACTGTCGCTACAAGCCAGTGGAAGCTTGGCCAAGAAAAAATATTTTACATACAGCACAAAAAAGGGCCTCCTTTAATGTGTGAGCCAAGGAATGGACCTGAGATTCCAGACCATGTGCTTGCCTGTGGGCACACACCAGTCTCTCCCACTGTGCTGCCTGCTTGGATCTCCTTCCTCTCCCAGCATCTCAATCCCTCACAGGGGAGCATTCAAGCACATGGAGAAACAGTGTTGGATGCACAAACATGCCCCTGAGAGCAGTAACAAATTGACCACTGCTGCGCTTTGAAAAGGTCATATCTCATACTGGTCAATAATGTTGTTACGAAACCACACAAAACTCTCATGGCTAGCTGGGTCAGGATGGCAGCAATCCTCTCCTTTTTTTTTTTTTAATGTTTCAAAATGTGAACCCAGATCCAGTTTTCATCTAATTTTCTTCACGTCTTGAACTTTGATAAGGAACAAATCTGCAATGCAAAATGTAATCAATATTCACCAGCTTGGAAGCTGATTTTACTCTGCTGGTGAATTTGGGGCAATGCTAAAAGGATGAAACTGTGACTTCATTAGATAAACTGTAAATATTTTGCCAGACTTCAGTAGAACCAGCATTTCTTCTGAGGAGCAATATGATCTTAATTTTTCTTGTGTAACCAACAAATTTATAGATTGCAAAAGAGGGGAAAAATGAAAATACAATTGAAAGCAAGGTTTCATAACTCTGAAATGAAAATTACAACACATTTCAAGTAAATATAACCTCTCACTTTAGCTGAACAAACCACCTTGAAAATCTTAATGCAGCTACTTACTGCAACTGAAAATACCTTTACAATGTACTATGGCACTGCCAAAATGCGTCACCAACTTGACTTAATAATGTAAATACAGGCATGCAACTTGTATTCCTGAGGCCAAACCAGCCCTAAGAAGGCTTTTAGCCGTCCTTCAAGCTGATTTAGCCAAATCTTGCAATGTTCAGTTTGCTAGGCACTCGGTCTCATAGAAGGGATGGAACAAATGGAGAGGGAAGCTGCAGCAAATGCCCAGCAAAGTCACACCTCAGCAGGCATATGTGGGCAGCTGCAGCTGCTGCTTCCACATGTCCCTCATCTGCCCCATCTCTGGCTTGAAGGAGAAAGATGCAGGTGCTCGAGCTCTCTAGGACAAAGGGACAAGGCTGGTCCCAAGCCCTAGTTTCCTGGAATGAGACTTGTTCACAAAAAACCTGCCAGATTGCTCTGAGCCTCAAACCACTGTGCAATGGCTAAAAATTTGCACAGGTCAGAACTGATAATTTGCATTAAAAGCATGGGGAAGCAGGAAGATAATATTCTGAATCCATGTTCAGACAGTACTCTCATTCTAATCAACTTCAATCAGACATATTTATGTCTTGCAAAGAATCTGGGAGGGGAAAGCTCTTATAGCAACTTCAACCCTAATTGCTGCTGGGAAAGGGCAGTCCAAAAATTAAGTAATAAGTGAAAAGTAACCTGCTAGTGCTGAAATCCCAATGCCATGAGCAGAGAAGAAGCCTATTTTAGATGAGCTTAAGCTTCTGACCATTCAAAATGTTGGATCAAACTTAGGCTCAAGGCCTGTTCTAAAAATAGTGTAGCAGTCATCTACGCACTTCATACCCTGCTGATTGGTAGTCGAGAGAACAGGATGGCAGGGCAGGTGATAATGGCAGGAAAACAACACCTTTCAGTCAACAAATCAGAGGATCTGCACTATCACAAGCCAGGTCTCACACAAGTTGTCAGTCACAGATGGACTGGTCTGTGCTTGCTGTGATTGCACTTCATTTCCAGTCCCTTCTCCTCTTGTTAAAGCACTTGCCAGTGAAATAAACTGCTAAGTACATTTCAGTACTAAGTACAGAGATTTGGATTTTTTAAAAAAAATCTGAATATAATCCAAACAAAGTGTTATGATTAGTCTATGAAAAAAAGGAGTGCATTTTCAGCAGCCCACAAAATAATGCTGTACACAGGGTAAGGGGCAGTCTTGGCTAAAAGTATCCAGGGACAAAAGCTGGACAAGGTGGCATGTATCACCCATGGACTGTGTCCACAGGAATGAATAAGTAAATCCCAACCCAGATTATTTTAAACTTTAATAGTATTCTCCATCTTCTCTCCTTACCTCTGCCAGAATTCCAGAAAAAAAGAAAAGCTAGAAAGGTGGAGACAGAAAACTTGGGCAACTAAAAAGTGAACATAAGAGTTAGCAAATTGTTTACTTGTTATGACTGAGGCAGCTTTCCACATCTCAGATGACAAAGGATGATAACTAAAGCCATGAGACTGGTTTTGTGTTATCTGAAAAAGGGGTGCAAAATTGGGCACCACCTTAACTAAAAATAGATTTGCTGTAATAATAGGGCTGAAAAAACCCCACATAAGTTAATTACCAGTGTGATGAAACAGGCTTAAGTTTGGTCAAGCTTTATTTTTTATTTTAATTGCCAGTAAGAATGCTTCTAAAAATAACATCCTTGGTTTATAATATTAATTTGCTTACTGTTCTAAAGAAATGCTTGTCTTCATTTTTGGACTATACAAAAATGTGACAACCTTGCATTTAAGGACTAATTTACTTGAAGTAATGGAGCAGAGCTGGTTTTATTTAGAAACTTCAAATAAAATGCTACTGTAAGCTATTTAATCACACTGTTTTCTTTCAATCACTATTTACAGGCATACAAAGCTCATTTCTCATAAAGACATTATATGTATAAATCTCATATGTGTGTGTATAAAAATTTAAACTGATTTAAAGCACTTTCAGCTACTGGTATCAAACACCACACTTGAAATAATAAAGCGCAAATACATTGAAGTAAACAAAAAAATAAGCTAAAAGGTACACAAGTGTCTCATTTCAAACATGTGACGATTGAGTATTTTATTGACTTGGGGCCTAAATCATTGTATGTGCTTTTGTTCATTTAGTGTCCTCTCAGATGCAGCAGAAAGCCTCCAGCAATTCAGAGAGACAGTATGCTATTCTGGGACCCAACAGAGAATGAATAAGTTGAGAAGTTGAGCTATATTTGCAAGGGGAAATCTCCAAGGCATACCTACCAACAAGAATATCAGGCTAGAAATACACCAGGATGGTTGCCAACAGAAATATTTCATCAGTCAATCTTTTACAGTCCTATGGGTCCCATAGCATTTTTTTGCCAACTTATTTAGCACTGCAGGCACCAGCAACAAACAAGTTTGGGATGTGCTTTCATTTCTCATACGCTTTTTCTGGAACTCAGCTGTTTTGTGATACTTTGCCTTCTGATCCAAAGACCACAAGCTTGTCACAGGATGCCACAGGGGTTTGTGCATATGACTGCAGCACGAGGAGAAGGAAAGGATAGAGGTGGTCAGTAGACCATTAGTGGCTATGTACCTCCTTCAGAGTGACCTGCAGCTGCGGAGGGCTGGATTGAATGATCATGGTAAATCCTTCAGTAATTTCTTCTCAAGTGGCATTGGAAAAGAATGTGTTTCCAGTGCATGAATCCGAGGACAACCATTTCTCCAGCATCCTAAATATGACCATCCTCTAAAGAAGACCATGTGTGCTAAACGACACATTTGAGGAACATTTAAATCAAACCAGCTATTGCCACAGTCTTGGCACTGCTGCAGTGCTGATCAGTAGAATGATGTTTACACGGATGAGACGCAGGCTTCACTGGCAACATCATGTATAGGAGTTCTTTATCTGCTCCTGCTACTTTGCTGTCCTTGTTCTGATGGCAAGGCTTTACACGTATTTATTCATTTAAAAGGAAATCAGATTAGATCAGATCAATTTTCCAGTACAGCTCAAAAAGCACAAACAAAAAAAGCAAGACCCCAAAAGCTCAAGCACGAAAAGCAAGAACTTTTTATCCTCATGAGGTCCTCTGCCTCATCAAACCACAAGCACAGTGACAGAAGTTCAAAGGACCCCTGACTGTGCTATACTAACGCAGAACTCTTTTTACCAACTGACATGACACGTATTCAAGAAGATTTGCATATTGAAGACATTGATGAATACAGAAAATCTATATGGCCATGCTAATATACACCTATAACGAACATAACTGACTACTCAAACGAGCCAACATCATTTAAAGTTATTCCCAAAGCCAACAGCACTCAAATGTATTTTGGACACTATGGGGAAAAAAAGTCTTAGAACTCCAAACAGGTTATTTTAAAAACTCAAGGTTCTAACAACTCGTAGCTATGTTGGTAGATATCTAAATTGCATTAGTTAAATAAACAATTAAGGTCTCCTTTGGAAAGGAGAACAGTATTCTTTAATTAGTTTCTATACAGAACACACTATTTTCTGATCATGCAGTAAAAGGAATATTGGGTTATGCAACTTCTACAAGACTTCATCTGATGCCTTTACTTTTCACAGAACTTCAGATGAAATTTAGGGTACCCTAGGACTTAGACTAGCTAATGGACACGTTTCCTTTGCATCTTTAAATGCTTGTGTGCAAAACTCCCCCACCAGCCTGCGATATTCCTGTCTCAGAGGAAGCAGTAATCAGAGTGTGCCATTTATGCACTGAGAGGACAAAGGGACATTCCCAACACTGCTGGCATCACAGGAGAGGCTGATAAACAAACCATATATCATGTGGCCACCCCGTTTGATAAGGTTTACATGTATTTTCGTTGTCTTTGGAAGAGAAAAACAGTACACAGTAAGGCTTGTTATGTGCTCTTCTGCTCAACACACAGACTTGAAGAGAATTAATTTTGTCCATCATTAAAATTAATAATACGGTTTTCAAATTTGCTATTTGCAGGCAAGATATGACAGTATCTTACCCAATCTGTAAGAGGGTTGAACCCTTGTCATCTGGGAAAGTACAGTATCATTACCTGATTTCACATACAACACAGCAAACCAGCCTGAACACGGCTTATGCCATTCCTTGTCATTCAGAGCATGAAATAATCTATTTCTGACTCTCATGGATGACCAGTTCCCATATTCAACAAACTAACATTTTTTCCTCCACCTGAAACAATGTAATTTTTCACTGGCAAAAAGCGAGACCTGCAGCAGTCCTAGCCTGGCAGTACCAAGAAAAAAATTTGCATTTCATTCACTAAGCTATGAGATGCATACGAAACACTAGTGGACTTTTTTTGACTATTTGTTTTTCTTATAGTTTTCTACTTTTCCTGTGGTAACATTCAAAAAGATAGTGTGACATTTTTAAATCTATGTATTGATCATATATTTCTTAAAAGGGTCCATGAGGGAGGGTTAATGAATGTTTAAAAAAACCGAAAATTGTTAGGGGATTAGGATTGAGCGGTCTTGAGTTGCAATTGCTGATCACAGATTTCCAGTGATCAGAGATCCCATACACCCCATGCTTCAGTTCCCCATCTGTCCAATGGGAATAAACAGCAGTATATTTCACATTATTGTTTAGAACATAAGTGCTTTAAGGGTGCTCAGACATCATGGAAGTAGAGAACATACACTTTCTTTAGGCTAAAATGCTTTTGCCAAACTATTTCTACAGCACACAGTTAGTTAGCAACTGGTAATCTCCATTCTTCCACTGGGAATTGGCAACACTGATTACTACCCATGACTATCAATGCTTTTTAGAGCCTACATTACTTCAGATAGCTGATTATTACAAAAAACATTTGCATGTGATTTCCCTAAACCACAAGAGTAGATGCTTTTTCTTCAAAAGCCAGAGACAAGCACAAAAAGACTGTGCTTGCTTTCATATTTCAAAACCTTTTTGTTTTTCCCTATGCTCCCTTAACTTGTCCTTCTTTTTGGAACATTTTATGTAGTTCTGTAAACTACAGAACATTGCCACTTGCAAAAAAAAAACACAGCTAAAAAAATTTTATGTCTTTCTAGATTCCCAGGATTACAACTTACTGATGTATCCATTCACAAGGAGAAACAAGACAGCTTAGCAGTAGTTGTGGCAAGCAGTGAATCTCACTTATGTAGACACGTAATGCTAGCTGCCAAAGAACAAAATCATCAATTTTAGCTCAAAACAATAAATTAAAAAAAAAAAAAAAGCAACAAATACCTAAAAACCAAATGCATACCTTAGTATAAACATTTCTGCCATTGAATCTGTTGTACACTGATGAGTTAATGAGTTCAACTGAAGGACCTTTCTTCCCATTCAGCTGAAGCTGTGGCCATACACGCCTGCTCCTTCTATTTCATCTCCAGCCCAGACCTGGCATGGTCAGATAATTTTTGGTCTATTTTTGGAATAAGAATATTTAAACCAAGATTGACCGTGATAAATTGTCTCTGCTCTCGTCAACATTAAATTAACCAGTCCTCTGGATACTTTTTCCATGAGTCTGGAAACCTCATTTGCAAATAGGGTATATATTTCTGTAGGATGTTCTTTTCAAACTGACCAAACTGACCAGAACAGTCTTTGTATTATGGGACCCATTTATAAGTGCAATCCTTTCCTTCTTCGTTTACTACTTCCAGCAAAAAGGACAGTGTTTTCCAAGGAAAAAAACAGTAACTGAGGCCCATCTTTTCTACAGTTTTCCTTCCTTATGTTAGTCTTTCTTCATAATTGCACAAACACAACTGTCTGTCCTGCTCTTCTCCTTTAACTCCAGCTTTCATTCACTGCTTAAATGATGACTCCCTCCGTGCTTCACGTAGTAAAATCTCAGACAAAAGACACTTCTGAGGTTTCTCCCATGCTATTCTCTTGTTTGTGAAGAAGTCTGCAAATACCTATCTGTTCTTCAAAAGCTGGCTTAAAACTCTCCTTCGTAGGTCAATACATGGATTTGAGCACCTTTGCTCAGAAATTCACTGACATTACCAGGTGATACGGTTCTTTTCTTCCCTATCTAAGTATGGAGTTTATACATACAGCCAAGATATTTCCAACCAGGCTGAAAAAATTACTTGGAAGAGGCCTTGTTGTGGTGATGATAAACATAAAGTGCCTCCCATCAGATAAAAGAAGGAGTTCTGGCTTTGTACTGTCATTGCACTACCATCACCATTGCTCCTTTCCTGTACTGCCAGGTGCTGGGAGATATTTCACAGATTTGCCGACAGCCTGCTTCTGCAAGAAAAGTTCTTCCACTGGCCTGCTACCAGCTAAGAAAATACCCTGTAATAATTAGAATTCAGATTATTCCAAACCCACTAATTCAGAATTCACTTCACAAGGTTTTAACTGCCATAATCTCTGCTGAATGTTGAACTCAAAAAGAGATGCAAAGCATTCCTTAAAAAGCGGGTCATGTCAAACATTTATCAGCTCTGCCATTCTTTTCACGCATAGATGAATGCTTCTCTCATTTACAGTTTTCTCTCTTGTATTTACTTTCTATAGTTTCTGCAAAGAGTGTTCCACAATCTCTTCTCCTAGAAGCTTCTGATCACTAATTTTTTGTTTTAATCTTCATCAGTCTATATTTATCACTATATTTCACACATTTTCCGCTTCCTCTTTGATCCTTTAATAGACATTGTGCACTGCAATTTCTTTACTTATTAACAGCCTGAACATTCTTCATCAAACCTAATTCAGAATGTGTTTTTTAATGCTTTTTTTCTTATTGTACTTGCAAACTTTCATCTTTCCTCTGTCTATAGAGATGCTGCAGGATTTGTTGTCTCGACTACTGAAATTCTCCCTTTGAGTCCTCAAATTCAAAGTAAACTTCAAACACAGACAATTTTGTCACATCCCATTCTTTTTTTTT